>JBAIZL010000001.1:245103620-245121120 GCA_036971475.1 Prosapia bicincta
CAGCAGAGTCGTTTTGCATTTGATCAGTGAATTGTTTATTACTGTTAATCATGGACAAATTCAGAGCATGAGCAGTGAAACACATCTGCTGATAATTATCAGTAAGTAGTGGTTTTTTTTCATTTGATATCAATAATAGCAGTAGTATAATAGCAATTGAACACCTGATACATAATTTCAATTGACTTCATGAGAGGTAATAATTGCATAGGTACTAAAATGTTTGTCAGCTGTTGTTCTGTAACCATATTGTTCTTGTTAAACTACTCTTACATATGGATAAAGATTTTTAAGCATATAATTCGGTATTTTAAATCTAATAATTAGTAATTAATATCTGTAATCAGTCATTTGCTAGCACTTTACAAGTAATAGCAAAAATGTAATAAGTTATAATATGTATTTAATCCCCAGCAGGGGCACTAATTTTAGCAAAATAAGTACATTTATGGTTCTATATTTAATATATAAGCATAAAATAATTTTCTTTCTTAATTAACTACAAATAATTAAAAAAACAGCATAATTTTCTCTTAATCTAGATGGAGATGGTCATGGTTTTAAGTCCCAAACTGTATTTTTGTCTTTGCTTAGATAAAATTTTCTTCCATTCCTTTGTGTAATGATTTCACTTTTGAATAATAAAGAATTCCTTTAGAATTCTCTCTCTCATAGGAATTTCTTGAATGTTATCAAAATTGTTTAGTAAAAACAGATGTTCCAGGAATTGATCATTATCTTTTTGGCAATTAACTATCTCCTGATCCTCACTTTCATGACTTTGAATTTCTTGCAATATACCAAAACCATCAACTCGATGTCAGTATTTCCTTCTACTCAAATTTTGTAAAAAATAAGCTGTCTCACAAATGAACTGGCTGGTCTACGAACATCAAACTCCCCTAGTTCCACACTAAATAGTACCCTATTTATTCCCTCTTCTTCTTTTAGGTCCATGTTAAAATGAATAAGCAATCAAATATTTTTCAATATCTGCACAAGTTAAATCAACACTTAATTGACAGTTATATCACTATTTACATAAAAAATCTAAAATTATTAATTACGAAATTCAAAACACAAAGGTGGCACATGAATATTTTTCCCGTGATATTAGTAACACGAAAGGTGACACACAGACAAATTCTCCATGCTGTTTTACGAATCACAGGCCAACATTAACTAAATAACAACTTGTAAAATGAGTGAAGTGTTATGGTTCCTAGAAAGGGTTTCGAGAATTATACGGAGTTTGGTGAATGTTGATAGTGATGAATTATTTTGTTGATGTATAACTTCCATGGCCCTGAAGGAGACCATTTATCTAAATTCCATTTTGTTAGGGGCACTATATTTTATGTTATAAGACTCAGCAAGTAAGAAAGACAGCCTGCTCCTCGTGGCTGTGTGACAACTCCAACTGTGGTCAATAAATGAATATGTACTAAAAAAAACATTAGACTCAAAGATTTTCATATAGACAAAAATGTCAAGATTATTCTGTCATATTGCTGATAATAGAGACAAAACTTCTCCTATTATTTCCTGCTTGACCTCTAATGTATTAATAAAAAACTCAATTACTAGAGCAGTACACCATACAAAAAGGTGTTTACACATTGAGTGCGGCAATGTTTTTTAGTTGCGTATCAAAATTGCTGAAAAAATATTATTAATTACTTGCATTGAAAACATTGTTGATGGACCTAAAATGTCATCTGAAGTTGGCTAGGCATTAATTTCCTTAGTTATGGTGATGTCATTTCCAATACGTTCATGTACGTACTTCGCGGATGGTGGAGGTTCTCATATCTCAGGTGATGGTTGTCGACTGTCTAACTGTTGGGTTTCTCTCCCAATTATTGCTAGATACCGACAAACCATTTTTTCAGCCACAACACCTCTTTATAGTTATAAAAAAAGTACCACAAAAAATTTAAGTACCTACAACCCTTCCTGTCGCCATTTACAATGTTTTCAACGATAAAAATTGGTTTATACACAATGTCAATAAGTAATTCATAACTAGTTCTAACACAGTGTTTATAATAATTTCTAAGCAATAGCAAAATAAATACTATACACATCCCCACCCCTGCCATTTTAATACTCAGCTTTAGTCATCCATGTCCTCATGAAACGTGTAGCAGTTAACACGGTCCTGGTTCATCCATGCATACAGCACACATGTAGGGGGTCAATTTCCTTTTGCCTTCTTTTGCACAAACGTGGCATTCTCTTTGAATCCTGCATCCATTTGCTCTTCTTTTGTTATTCTTTGAGAGCCTGTGTACTCTGTTTTGAGTAGGAGTCATGGGAGGTAGAAGTCCTTTAATGACTTTGAGACAGAAATCATACAGGCTCAGTTTATTTTGGTGTGAAGCAATAGTCCCAAAAAAATTCTAATTTCGGCCAAAGTCACGTCTTTTCGATTTGTAATTCGTTACTTGGCAGTGTTTTGTGAACCACAAAAATATTCAAAGGCATATCTGTTTGTCTCAGCAGCAATTGTCTCTAATAAAATAACGTCTATCAATAAATTAAACCAATCAGTTGGAATACTGTCAACGGGAATTGGCATTCTAAGTCCAGAATTTCCTGAAAGGTATGTCTACCATGCCAGTGGCGCCAAGTGTTGACCGCCATGTTGGAGACACTTGGTTGTCATCGTTGGAGCTGTCAGAGCTATCCTCGAAGCCATTATCATTGTCAGAGTAGACATTCCCCACTACACTCAATGTGTTAATTTTTTTTTTTTGTTAAACACAATTGCAAGTCTATTTGTTACAGGAATTCTTGTAAATCATTGCCTTTACGTTATACAAAGACATGTTGGCATAATAGATTTAAATGTTCTACAAGCCATAGCCTACCTGATCTATCATTACTATAAAAGAAATTAACATTTTAATAATATTTTACTTCACTGGGGTTTTTATTTTCATTGCTAATTACATTATTATAACAGAAAACTTCTCCCAACTGATCAGTTTTGCCCATTTTTGCTGTTGTAACCATATTTATAATTGCACACTACCCTTGCTATAAACTCTTGAATACTAATGGCAAAAAAGTGTGTAAAAAGACAAGAATTGATCAAGGGAAAAGAGAAAAAGTTCAACCTATTACAAAGACAAAGAGATTCAGAGAACCATTGGTACACATGTACTTCCAAAGGACATGTGCATTGCTCCTTTGAGTCTCTGGAGGTTCCATAAAAGCAGAAAAACATGTGAACATATCTTAGAGTGTAGAATAGGCAATAACCTTGAAGGATAATAATTTTAAAATAAGACAGGATTAGATAAATAATTTAGGTAATAAAATTACTTTACCTCAATTTTAATTGATGCCATGTATGGATATTTTTTAATGTTATTAACATAGTATCCTCCAAATACACGTTCGTCTTTACCTAAGTATTTCAGTGAAGAAAAATTATTTTTAGAAACATTATGAACATTTTTAGAGATCATTAAAGATTCACAAGTTAGTTTATTGTAGTTTATAAGTAATTCCAAGAGGAGAATCAAATAAAACATGTTTTATATTATAATTCTTGAACGTAAATGAATTAAATAAGAAACAAAGAATTCCAACCTAAGCTCAACAGCTTACACTGCAATTAATATTAGAGCTTGTCTACAATATAACAAGCAATGTTAACTTTAACTTTCTTGACTCATTGCTTTCCTGCATGACAAACATAATTTCACACTAGACCCATTCTTCTTAACAAAAGAATCAATTTAAACAAAGAACAATACAATTAAAAAAATATTAATTTCATTTAATTTTCTATACAAATAATAGTATAAAGTAGCTATAAATGTATTGTTGATCTTTTATTCATTGTCAGTCAAGTAATATACTATTCAAATGATATTTTAGCTCAAATTACCATTAAATTTGGCTCTGTTTAGATCTGTTTTAAATTTATCTATACACTTAAATTGTTTTAAAGAAAAAAATTACTACCAATCAAACTTCGCCGATCATCTCAACTCCCCTAAACATGACTACATAGATATAATGTCTAACCTACAAATTCTTCATAAACAACACAGAAATAACCAACGCTACACAACCGAACAATATGAAATATACAGACATTTCAACCTATACCCTACACATATACTCAATACACAATTACATTACAACTCACACACACTTTTTGACATCATAACTCCTAATACTCACAAAATACACCCACACCACCATAATATCCTACCCCCACTATAATACCCTAACCTACGTAAACCGTGAAATCAGTTACGATCTGAGTTGACAATGGGACACATCTCCCGAAACGGCTGTCCTCAACAAATATAAGTAAGAGCTACTATAGGCAAGTTTGTAAATATTTACAAGTGTTTAGTATATAAAAACCCTTAAACATCACAAGTCCAGGAAATTTTAATTTTACCAAATTTAAATGTATTGTTTCTGTATATAGACAGTGCATTATTACAATGGGATTGCCTTTGACTGCTTGCATTATTATGATGGAATTACCTTTTTCTGCTTGCATTATTATGATGGAATTAAATTTGTCTGCTAATGCACCAACAAGACTTCGACAGGAAAGTAAACAATTTCATAACTTAAAACAAAATAACCGAACTCCGATCAGACCCCACACCAAAATTTCAAACACAAATTAAAAATCTTCTAAATAAATGCACCGAAATCATGAAAACAGAACAAAAGAAGTATTTCAAACAAATAAAAACCCAAGCCCCCATATTAAATGCTACACCTAAAATCCACAAAGAAAACATGCCCAACTGTCCACTAATCAATCACACACATGCACCATCACATAAGCTAGTCAAATACGTAGATAAACATATCATAGACAACATAAACTTTCACAATCACACATCCATACACAATAACATAGACCTCATTCACAAATTAAAGACATCCACATACTACACAACTCCACCATTGCATCATTCGACATAAAAAACCTTTACAATAACGTACTAATAGAAAAAACACTCCAAATACTACAAAACATGCTCACAGCAAACAACACTCCACATGAACTCACACACAAAATCATAAGGCTCACCAAACTCATCACATCAGAGAACTACTTTACATAAAAATACAAACTCTACACACAGAAAAAGACGGCCTCCCTATTGGTCCCCCCCATCTCAGACATCCTAGCAGAAATATTCCTACATCCCATGGAATAACAATACATTCTAAAGAACAACAATCATACATAAAAATAATTTATTACCATAGACATTTTAATACTATACAATGGCAACAAACGGCAAATCAAACTACACAATTATATTAATACCAAAACCTCATATTTACCCTCGAATTAGAAGAAAAGAATAAAATAAACTTTCTATATCTTACCATCACCAAACACAACACCAGACAATTTCAAAATATACAGAAAACCAACAACTACCGATACTGCCATAAATAATACATCTAACCACCCCACACAACACAAACACGCCGTGTTTAATCATATGTTACACCGCCTAATCAATATACCTATGCACAGAAAGACTACAACGAAGAACTCAATACAATAAAATACATCGCTCAACAAAACGACTACCAACTACACTCATAGACAACATACTCAGGAAAATTAAACATAAACATCATCAAACGACCATGCAGACAAACCACCTAAAACACAACAAATACAGATCGCTCACCTACCACAACAAAACACACAAAATAGCCTCCACATTTAAACAAATCCATTACCAAATATCTTACAAACAACAAACACTTTAAGACAATACATACAACCTTTTCAAAATCCATTACCAAATATCTTACAAACAACAAACACTTTAAGACAATACATACAACCTTTTCAAAAACAAATAGACACATACAAACTATCAGGTATTTACAAATTAACATGTAACGATTGTCCCAGCTATTACAACTACCAAACCGGCAGGTCATTTTATACACGCTTCGAAGAACACATTGCTCAAAGAAACCTATCAAACCCAAAATCCTGCTATGCAATACACCTAAAAAACACGCAACACACACATACACATGGACATACATACTAATTTAAACACTCTCCACATATTAAAACAAAGTAAAAAAAAACTAACAACTTTAGAAAAATATAAGATATACAAACACTACGTAACAGATAAGAAAATATATTAAATGACCATACACATTTTAAAGCCAACAGCCTTTTCCATTACATAACACACAACCAAAACAACCCACCCCATCCCACAGTCATAAATCCATCCTATTACAGCCTTTGTACCTAACACGATGCCACCAGTAGAGGGTTAGCTTCATAAAAGGAAAAAATGTTTTGAAACGCATCAGCAAGTAAGCCATTATGTATTCATTTAGTTAAGTACTTTTTAACTATAGTTTAATAAGTGAATTCAAGATGATTACATCAAGCAACTTTAAATAACTATAGGTCCTAACTATTATGAAACATACTACAGGTTTATTATATAATGAAAATAAAATTCAAATTTCACAGCTAACCCACGTGTTTTTCATGAATAAATATTAATTGATTTCACCTTTATGTGAGCTACTAGTTTTTAAGTAAAAACACTTGTACAATGTTATACTTGCCTATAGTAGCACTTACTCTTATGTGTTGAAGGCGGCTGTTTTGTTAGTTGTTTCCCACTGTCAACTCAGACCATAACTCAGTAATGAGTTACAGTCTAGGTTGAGGATGGGACAAATCTCCTGAAACGCCCGTCCTAACACGTACAAGTAAGTGATACTATAGGCACATGTAATAATTTACGTGTTTTAGCCATGAATAGATATTTTATCTATTCTGCATCATCCATTAAACCCTTTAGTTGCTGGCCACTTATGTCACAATCTTCGCAGAGTAAATTTTTTCATACTATCCTATAATATTGGAGAATGATTTGTAACTAGTTTTCTTTTTTTTCACTCACAACATAAAAACCTTAATATTAACAAGGTATTTTTTATGAAACACAATTCTGAAAACATTTTGCAACAATTTACATTATAAGAATTTTAGTTATGTTTATACAGTGAAAGCTTCAACTTCTTCCAGACCAAAGTCTAAAATAAATTCCTTGAGATTTTTATGGTATGCTTATCTGACAGTAACTAGAGGATTTTGCACTGCATGCTTAGTTTTTTTGCAACTGAAGTGAAGTTTTACTTGGTTTGTTGACGCCGACTAAAATAACTTGGGAATTCCCTTAAAAACTAGTGACATTGATATTAAATATTCTGCATTTCAAGATGAGATACACTTTGTACTTTCTCCAGGCTGCCATTCCTTCTCTCTGCAATATCTGTTGTCCACTTCTTGCTATTTTATTGGGCGCAGAGTATCACATGATTTGCTGTTAGATCAGAGTACCCACCTTCTTAAGCCTATGAACCCTTTTTGTCTTCCTTCCAAATGATCTTGAGTGGAAGAGTCTCAGTGATTTCATGCTGATATACATCCTTTATTCTACAGTTTACATAATTACAATAGTTACAAAATTAATATATTAGTTAAATAATATTTTGTTACAACTTGGCTTATACAATAATGGTTTTATTAAATTTGTTATATTTTTTCTTCTCTTCCTCATTACCAATAGATTTTAGTTTTAGCATTATATGAGTTAGTTTGTATCAAGGCTATGTCGCATCTTGAGGGTATTGCATTTTGTTTTTCCTGTGTGCAGGGCTTGAGTAATACTTTATTTAGCAGTCAATTAGTTTACTAATAAAATAAATTTTCTCACCTTATGACATCATGTATCAATGTTGTAGTATGGTTGTTTGTGTGTGTGTGTGAGAGAGAGAGAGTATAGTTACATTTTAAAATACTTACTCTTGCTTACTGTTATAAAACTGAAAGTCTGGGTGAATATAAACCTCTTCTATTGCTATGAATGGACCATTGAACATCGCAACACTTCCAGCATATAATCTAGTACTGTCAGCACTAGTAAATGTAATGATACAAAACTCATCTCCAATTTTCATCAGACCCTTATCTGTATAATTATGAGACTTCTCAACTTCTGAGCAATCACGATCCATGAAACAATGTCCAGCTGTTAGAATGTACTGTCTACTCAGAATGACAGCTGAACAAAAACCAGAATTCTGTAATTAAAAAAAAATATTATATATATATATATATATATATATATATATATATATATATATATATATATATATGAAGTTAATATATTACTATTGTAAGTAATTTTTCCACCATTAAGTGCAATAATTTTACCTTGAGTGATGAGGCACCTTTCGGTCACTTGACCATTGTCGAATCACTGATGTTTTTCTGTTGTAGATGTTCGGTCCGTGATATTGGTATTTGTTGACGTTACACGCACTTTCTCTTGATCTGTGTGTATGACGTTTTTATATAGTATGTCTTCTGTATATGTTGTTTGTAGATTCATTAAATTGTTGTGTATGTTTTTATAAATGTGGTATTTTTCTAGTGAGTTTAGTTCTATTGGGTTGTTATTTATTTCAAGTATGGTTAGGTTATTTTCGTAATTTGTTATTTCATGTTTATGAGATATTAGGTGTGCTGCAACATTTGATACTTTTGAATTTTTGTTTTTGAATGCTCTATAATGTTCTTCCAAACACATATGTAACCAAAATTACTTCCAATTTAACAATAAATATTATAAACAAACAACTGGACTCCCCATGGGTTCACCCATATCATATGTCATGTCAGAAATATATTTACAACACTTTGAACAAATAATAATTAAACCTATAATAAACACACACAATATTTCACTATGGACAAGGTATGTAGACGATATACTTGTAATATACCAACCTACCATTCACAACGAACACATCATAATATTAAACAAACTAAATACATACAACGAAAACATACAATTCACCGTTGAAACAGAAACAAATAGAACAATCAAATTTCTCGACATCACTTTAAATATAAATGATAATAAAATAGAAACTACAGTATACAGGAAACCTACTTCCAACAACACCACAATACACTACAAATCTAACCACCCCTGGACACACAAAATTAACACTTACAGTAACATGATAAATAAAGCAATAAAATACACACAGGATAACAAACAAAAATTAAATGAAGAATTAGATAACATTACAAAAATAGCAATAGAAAATGGATACAACAAACACATTATAAAAAATATATACAATAAATTCACAAAAAAACCTAACCTCAACACAACACTACAACCGGAACACGCAAATAATCAAAATAAAAAAATCTACCTAAAATATAAATACACCAATAACAAAATAGAAAAAATAACAAATATATACAACAAAGAATACTACACTCCAACATACAAACCAAACAACAAAATAATAAAATATCTTAATAACACAAACCACAAAACAAATTCAGAAAAACATAACCTATCAGGAATTTACAAAATCACATGCAACAACTGTAACGCTTTTTACATAGGAAAAACAACCAGAACATTTAAAATAAGATTGAAGAACATTATAGAGCATTCAAAAACAAAAATTCAAAAGTATCAAATGTTGCAGCACACCTAATATCTCATAAACATGAAATAACATATTACGAAAATAACCTAACCATACTTGAAATAAATAACAACCCAATAGAACTAAACTCACTAGAAAAATACCACATTTATAAAAACATACACAACAATTTAATGAATCTACAAACAACATATACAGAAGACATACTATATAAAAACGTCATACACACAGATCAAGAGAAAGTGCGTGTAACGTCAACAAATACCAATATCACGGACCGAACATCTACAACAGAAAAACATCAGTGATTCGACAATGGTCAAGTGACCGAAAGGTGCCTCATCACTCAAGGTAAAATTATTGCACTTAATGGTGGAAAAATTACTTACAATAGTAATATATTAACTTCATAAAGTCAGTGCAACGGAAAAACAATGGATAACGTTAAATATCAAGAATATATATATATATATATATATATATATATATATATATATATATATATATACATTATAAAAAAAATAGTTAGGCCAACCTCAAATATTGAATTTTTCAAATATTGAATACTTATTCTGGAGAAATCATAGAACCAAGTCTACAAAAAATAATATACTTCATTATAACAGTATAATAAACAAACTTGCAGTTTTTTTGTATAATATATCTTAGGCGTTTTTTTAAATTACTACTATTGGTATCCCTTGGAAAAAGAACTATTTACTGATATTTTTCAGCAGACACACTTCCCACTTTCTATTGTTCAACGGTGTGAGTCATGGACAAGAATCAGAGCATGAACAGTCTCTGAGTCACAGCATTGAACAAAGCACTGATCTAGTGTGAAATACATCTGCTGAAAAATATCAATAAGTATTGGTTTTTGCCAAGTGATACCAATAATATTAGTATAATAACATTGAACACCTGATACATAATTTCAATAGACTTTTTTTCATGAGAGGTAATAATTCCATAGGTACTAAAATGTTTGTCAGATATTGCCCTGAAACCATATTGTTCTTGTTAAATTGCTGTTATATATGGATAAAGATTTTTTAGAATATAATTCTTTATTTTAAATCTAATAATAAGTAAATAATATATCTACGCATTCAGTCATTTGAGAGCATTTTAATGATGTTTATTACAGTCTGGCTTAATTTGAAGAACTATTGAATTCTGTAGTCCAGAACTCGCGGTGAAACTTAATTAATCACTTTAACATTAGTTTATGATTATTCAAACTTTAAATTTTGTAAATTTGTAAAAACTTACTGAGACAGAACGTTTTTGATTGCTATGTGGCGATCTTCATCAGTACTTTAGACACTTAAATTTACAAAATTTAAAGTTTGGATAGTCATAAACTAGTGTTAAAGTGATTAATTAAACAATTATCCAAGGTAAAGTTTAAAAAAACTATGGTGGTTTAATCTGGTGTGCTGATGGAAAACGATTAGACTATGTTTGACTTATCTTCCATGCATATCTTACATGGCTCTGAAGCAGATCATTTTCTAAATTCCATTCCATTAGGGACATTCTATATTTTTAACATTTGTTGATTCCATCTTCGCGTGAGCTACTAGTAATCACTTACACTTTTAAAATGTTTTAAACTGGCCTATAGTAGCACTTTGCTTGTTGAGGACCGCCGTTTCGGGAGATGTGTCCCTTTGTCAACTCAGACCGTAACTGATCTCAAGGTTTACGTAGGTTAGGGTGGGGGTGGGATATTTTGTTGGTGTGGTTGTATTTTGTGTGTATTAGGAGTTATGATGTCAAAAAGTGCATTTTGAGTTGTAATGTAATTGTGTGTTGAGTATGTGTGTAGGGTGTAGTTTGAAGTGCCTATATATTTTGTATTGTTCGGTTGTGTAGCGTTGGTTATTTCTGTGTTGTTTATGAAGAATTTGTAGGTTAGATGTTATGTCTATGTAGTCATGTTTTGTGGAGTTGAGATGATCGGCGAAGTTTGATTGGTAGTTATTGTTTTTTAGTGCTTTTATATGTTCTTCGTAATGTGTGTACAATGACCTCCCTGTCTGGCCTATGTAAAAACTGGGACATGAACTACAAGTTAGTTTGTAAACTCCAGTTATTTTGTAAATGTCGTTGATTTTGCTGTTGGGTTTAAATTGTTTGTTGATAGTGTTGTGTGTGGAGTAAGCTATTTTGTAGTTGTATTTTTGTAATGTGTTGGTTAGATTGTGGGTTTTGGATGATCTGTATGGTATTGATAAGTATTTTATGGGATTGTCATCTTGTGTGTTTGTATTTGGGTTATTATGTTTATTTTTTAGGCGGTTGTATAATTTGTCAATCATTGTTGGGTTGTATCCGTTTGTTTGTGCTATATATTTTATGGTGTTTAACTCCTGGTAGTGTTCATCTTTGTCTAGTGGTGTTTTAAGGAGGCGATATATCATGGTGTTGTAAGCAGCTAGTTTATGTTGTTGTGGGTGGTTTGAGGAACTGTGTATGATCGTATTGGTGCTGGTGGGTTTTCGGTATATGTTGAATTTATGTGTTTGTTTGTCTGTTCGTTTAATTGTGAGGTCTAAGAAGTCGAGGGAGTTTTGTTGTTCTGTTTCGATGGTGTATGTTAGTTTAGGGTGTATGGAATTTAGGTGTTTTAGAAATATGTGTGCTCTGCGTATATAATGTTATGATGTCGTCGACGTATCTGTACCAGTAGATTATGTTATCTGAGTATTTGTTGTGTAAAATGTGGTTTTGTTCAATATGGTGTATGAATATTTCTGCTAAGATGCTAGCTATGGGGGAGCCCATAGGTAGTCCATCTTTCTGATTGTAGTATGTGTTATTCTAGGTGAAGTAATTTTGAGATGTGATTAATCTTGTGAGGTGGATGAATTCGTCAATGTGTGTATGTGGTGTATTTGTGTCTATTAGCATGTTTTTGAGGATGTAGATGGTTTCTGGAATGGGGATGTTTGTATATAGATTTGATATATCAAAAGAGACTAAGGTGGAATTGTGTGGGATATTTACGTTAAAAGACCTTTTTCATACTTCAGAAACTATTCTATTTTTGAATTGACAAATTTAATTTGTTTCTATGATACAACTTAGACCCATCAAGTTGATAACACAATAGTGTCTTTCTTGAAATATTTAAATCAAATATTTACAACATGAATAACCAACATTGTTATAAACTATAAATTCAAATTTTTCTCTTCTCTGCACAGCATACGATCAATCCATATTCACTTCTGCAGCCCTAAAACTTTCTTCCAATAGGAATTTTTATGTCCATTCTTGTCTATTCTTCAACAAACAGTTCCTTGTTAATGTTCTTGCAAATTTCATTTTCTTGTCTTCAGTACTTTTCTTTCTTTACTCAGTTTCATATTTTTAATCAACTACTAATTACTAAAAGTACAAGCATCTAAAATATTGACAAAACTCTTAGTATGGCCTTATTTGATGTTGGAAAAAGGTAATTTTTGAAAATCTTATTCTGTAAATTGTTGAAAACATTCTCAGCTATCTAACACATTATCATAATAAAACAATAGGAATACAAGTAAGTAAAAAAAACACAATCACAATAGGGCTACTTTAGGTTAGATTTATTATCTGGTACCCCCAATACATGGGTCTATTACAGGTTAGGGAAGCCTACCTGAAGTACACTTGCTTGTAACTGGAGTGGAGAGATATGCCTACCCTTTATCCGTATAAACTAGCTTAATTTGTCACCAAAATATTACGCTGCAATTTTTAACTCAGCATATTTTATAAATTATTACAACTCTTTCTGCCATAAAATTACCTGCAATTTTTAAAAAATATAATTTAGGCTAATAGATTATACCTTATATTTACATAATATTTAGGAAGACTATTATGAAGTAAATAATAATAATAGACAGGCGTAGATTGTATGATTGATGAAAATGTTCTGAACTGAAACCCTACTTCCAAAACTAATAGAAATAATACACCTAACTATAAACTAAACTGAACAATAGCTTATAAAACTCTTGATAAACTATTTTCAAAATTAATTGAATAAAAGCTGCCTTATTGTACAAATAGAATGCCATTGTTTTTATTTATATGCCAGACTACCTCATATAATTCTGTAAAGGGCAATATATTTCAGTTGCCATTTCACAGTTAGGATCAGCATACTGGCCTATAAACTAAAACGACACTACAGGGAACAAGTTTAATCTGAGGATTACATGCAGACAATACATATTTGAGAAATATTTAACTAAAATGCACAAGTACTGATCTTTCCAAGTACATAGGACAGATTAGATGAGGACAAGTAAATCATGAAATTATGTCAAGGAGCTAAAATATATTTTTTCACTAGAAATTTACTGATGTTATATACAAGATATAATATGGTGACATTGAACCAAATACTAATAAATAAAATTCACTTACCACAATGAAATTAATTTAATTACTATAACATTTGGTGGACATCTCAGTTACAAAGTAACCATTCTCAGAAGTAATACTGAAGTGGAGTACATTATGGAAGTAAATGATTAAAGAAAATATTTGTATGCTACATAAAAACTAAAACTCTAATTACGTGGGAAAAAATATTAATAAGAGTATAATATCCTTGAGTTTTGTAGTCCATTACATTTGGTGAAGTATAATATCCAGTGCAGAACCCAAAAACGCTTCTTCAAAAAACTACACTGGAACTATGTTTATTATATACTACAGGAAGCGAACTTGAAATAAAATATTTATCTCCTAGAGTTCCATCTCAGATTAAACAAAGATTAGTTAAATAAAGAATTTTGTTTAACTTTCAAGCAAGGTGAATGCAATTAATCACCTTAAATTTACTAATTAAACTATAAGTAATTAATTTTGCGTAACTAGGTTTATATATTAGAACTTACTTGTTGACAGGTTTTGAAACAATTTTTTCATTTACAAAGCAGACCCTTTACTGACCAGAGTAGAGGGTCAAATTCGTAAATGATGATTGTTTTGAATCACGTCAGAGAATAAGTTCAAAAGTATTCACTTAGTTACACAATAATTATTTATAGTTTAAAGATTAGTTTCTCATCATCACTGATTGAATTCAACTAATCAAGTTGTAGTAAGTTTATCAGAACTGGATTTGTCTGCAAACAAGGTAACAGTAAAAATTATTTTTTTATAAAATACCAATACCTTCTTTGAAATAAAATTATGTTTCTACTTTCCTTTTGAAATTTGTTTAAATTTAGACTTTTGTTTAGTTTATACAACATTATATGTTTTATAAATGTATATTTGTGATTGTCTAACACGTTTACTTTGTAACTTGCCACTCATCCAAATATGCATGGTAAAACATTTGTTCTACAATATAAAACAGGTCAAGACAAAAACATGTAAGATGAAAACATGCTATCACTTAAGAACCCGCCTGCTTAGCTCAACAACATGAACTCTTCACCAACCAACATAGACTGATAAATACCTGTACAGTAAATAGTTCCAATGGTCGCCACAGGAGATCAGCATACTTCAGTGGACTGATATTAACACGTTGAGTGTGGCAATATTTTATAGTTGCGCATCAAAATTGCAGACAAAATATTATTGATTACTTGCATTGAAAATGTTGATGAACCCAATATGTCATCAGAAGTTAGGTTAGGCATTCATTTCGTCACATTTGTTAACATCATTTCTGGTATGTTCATGTAGTACTTTGCTGGTGGTCCCAGTTCTCATACCTCAGATGATGGTTGTCAACTGTCGGGTTTCTCTCTAAATTGTTGCTAGATACGGACAAACTTTTTTCCTGTCATAACACTTAGTTATAGTTATAGAAAAAGTAAAACAAAAAAAATTAAATACCTACAACCCTTCCTGCACCATTTACAATGTTTTTTAACGATAAAAATAAGTTTACACACAATGTCAATAAGTAATTCATATCTAGATAGTTCTAACACAGTGTTTATAATAATTTCTAAAAAATGCCAAAATAAATACTATACACAACCCCACCCCTGCCATTTTAATACTCAACTTTAGTCATCCATCTCCTCGTGAAACTTGTCGAAACATCGCAGTTCACAGTCCTGATTCATCCCAGCACACAGCACAAATGTAGGCGGTTAATTTTCTTTTGCACACTCAGCATTTTCTTTGAACTCGGCGTCTATTTACTTTTCTTTTGTTGTTCTTTGAGAGCCTGTGTACACTGTTTCAAGTAGGAGTCACCACAATGGGAGCCTGTTTGGGCGTTAGAAGTCCTTCAATGAGGCGGAAATCACACATGCTCAGTTTATTTTGGTGTGAAGTAATAGTCCCAAAAATTTTTTATTTCGACCCGTCACGTCTTTCCAATTTGTGATACGTGATTCGTGACTTGGCAGTGTTTTGTGGACCACAAATTCCAAGACATACATGTTTGTCTCAGCAACAATTCTCTCTAAGAAAATGTCTATCAATAAATTAAACCAATCAGTTGGAGTATTGTTACCGGGAATTGGCATTTTAAGTCCAGAATCTTCTGTGAAAGGTACGTTTATCATGCCAGTGGCGGAAAGTGTCTGCCGCCATGTTGGAGACACCTTGTCGTCATCGTCGGAGCTATCAGTTATCCTTGGAGCAATTTTTGTTGTCAGAGTACATTCTCCAATAATTCAGTCTCATTATCCTTATTCATTGTACAAAATATATTAAACAACTATAACACATTTCAAGTCACACTAATACGATAACACAGTCCACAATCCGACAGCAACGGTGGAACAAAAAACGAAACTAACTGAAGAAATGTTCAGAAAGACTGACACAATAACTGATAAGGGATACAATGTTTTCCGTCAATAGCTAACCTCACACTGAACCAATGAACAGTAAACGGGGCACGTACATGAATGCCTATCGCCACGGGCATTCATGTACACCCACCACACTCAATGTGATAAACAGGTGATTATGCTAAACTTGTATTTTCCGGTCCCTTTCTTAATAAATATAACCAAGTTAGGAAAAGTAGCATTCTGATGAAATGAGAATCGAAGACAACAGGTCCTTAACATCTTCTTGGTGACCGAGGGCGCACATTCCATGGCATGGCATCTTCCCAGGGAGTCAGTAAGGAGACCAAGGCAAAAGATATACTTAAAGACAACCCCTAACAGGTAAACTAAATCTCTTTCCAATATAATTATTTACATTAAATTGTATATATACAATCACCGTCCATGGCCCAAGGAGGATTATTTGTCACAATTCATTAAAAAGGGGGGATTTCTAAATTTTATTTGTTTAATAATATTAATCTTGTTTTTTTTTCAATCCTACGATGGCGGTGTGTGTTATGATGATACTAGAACAGGATTTATAAAAAAAATCATGGTTTTTCTTAAAAAAACCTCCTTTTTTATTAAAAGAAAGTTTTTCTCAACTATTAAAGAAGAACATTAAGTTTTAATGAGGATTTAAAAGAAACAAATTCTCCAGTAAATATACATTTCCAATTGAAGTCAAATAAAAATATATTTAAATAAGTTTCAAAGGCAAACAGTTAGGACATTTAAATGCTTTCTAACCTTTAAATCTTGCATTTGCCCAAGTATAAAGATTGTTCAAACAGTTATTATTCAATCGAAAGGTCTGGAACACTTGAGCAAATCTTATCTTGTCGAACACAGAGTAAACAGATAAGTTCATTCATTGCCCAGTTAATGTATAATACTTGTTTGCTCTCTCCCCGTAAGTTTAAGTCTCATAATTAAATGTAATATTCTATATTTATTAATCACCTTGTTATATTGAATTTGTCTATATAATTACTTATTTGTTTCTTTATATATATTTATCACAATAAAAGAGTTGTTAATGACAAATGTGCATCACCTTTGGAAATCTGAACTATTATGAGTTAAATATTTGTGGAGTTCCACAGGATAAGGTTATAACCGAGAACGTTACTTTGAGATTAGTAATGGTGTCC
>JBAIZL010000001.1:245126120-245306120 GCA_036971475.1 Prosapia bicincta
ATCGGAACTTTGACCAGAAACCGCTTCTCTGTTTTGCGGCACAAACCACCGAATACTCAATGTTAAGGCAACACTCCTCTGCATTACTTTTCCGTTTTACCAATAGGTTTTTCCGAAAGTAAGGCTCATTGGGTATCATCTGATGATTCATAATGCAACATGATAACCTAATTCTTAAATAAATAAAACCTCTAAACAAATAACATTTATTTAAACCTTATGTACATTTCGATTGCCCAGCAATCATCTTCAGAGGTATTTAAAAAATACAACTAACTTTAAACAACATAATACAACAAATATATAGGCATAAACCGGTAACTACTTCGCCACGCCCCTTATTCTAAAAAACTAGTACGACCAATCATATTGCAGTAAATTCCCCCTCTACAACTTGGTCCGGTCTTTCAACTCCCATGGTGAAGAGTTACAGTTACAACTATTTCAATTTTACTAAAAAACAATAATATTATTTACTAACAAAAAAGGTTATAACTATCTCCTAATTAATGAATATAACTGAGATTTAGGGATAGGCCCTTTATCACAATTTAATAAATTATTTTCGTCATATTTGTGAATGTACAAACTTTCAAAACTATTCAAAAGACCTTTTGAATTAACAGTTTTCAATAATTTTAGATCATTTAATTCTAAAGTGTGTTTAGTGTTTAGAATATGTTCTGCAACACTAGATTTTTCAGGTCTTTGAAATTTTATATGGCTAATATGTTCATTAAATCTGGTTAATATTTTTCTTTTTGTTTGGCCAATATAAATTTTACTACATGAATTACAATTTATTTTATAAATCCCAAAATTATCTATCATCTTTATTTTATCTTTTGGGTTACCTAATACATTTTTAAAGCTATTTAAGCTTTTGTAAGCTACTTTTAAATTTACCTGTTTAAAAACTTTTTCTAAACCTTTTGTTAAATCTATATCGAATGAATTTTAATATTTTCTTTTTGTGTTATTAAGGTAATAGAATCGTTTCTAAACTTTTTCAATTTTTGTTTTCTCAATATGTTATCTATTATTTTAGAATCATATCAATTGAATTTAGCGATTTCTTTAATTTTGACCAACTCACATTTAAATCTATTTTTATGCAATGGAATAGTAATTAATTTATTAACCATAGTATTAAAAACTGCTAATTTATGGGATTTGCAATGGTTAGAATCTACCGGAATATATCTATCATTATTTGTATGTTTCCTATATATCAAATTCAATTTTATTATTATTTCTAAAACATAATACATCAAGAAACGGTAAACATTTATTATGCTATATTTCAAAAGTAAATTTAATGTTTTTATGTTCATTGTTAATTAATGATAAAAAATGTTCTACGTTAAACTCTTTGGTATTAAAAACTGCGAAAACATCATCTACATATATAATCCATACTCTAGGAAAATACGGGAGTTTGTTTCTTAATTCCTTTTCAAAAAAATTTTTTTTCCTAAAAAGTTCGGCTATGAAAGGTGATAAACTATTCCCCATAGCTGTACCATCTTTTTGTTGGTAAAATACATTGTTAAATGAAAAATAATTCTGAGTCATACAATATTTAATTAATTTTACATATTCGTTAACTTCATTAATCTCTATGTTATTTTCAATTAAAAATTCTTTTAACAAAATTAATGTTTCAGCAACTGGTATGCTTGGGAATAGTGAATAACATTTAAATAAATGTTATTTGTGGTTTAGAGGTTTTATTTATTTAAAAATAAACATTACGCCACAGTTGCTTCATACAGTTATGATAACATAACGTAAAAAACGTGCTGTGTAGTAACTGGTCTCTGTATAATGTGTAAGTACCAACAAATTTGACAAAAAGAAATAAACCTTATTATAGGTTGTATAAGCTACATTTAGACTGATTAAAACTCAGATACCATCTCCTGTTGATGTAAAAGTTTACGACATTGCTAAATTGTGCGTTTTCTTACTTTTAATACTAAGTCTTCTGGTTGATATTGTAAACCTTATGAGGTTGATTTGAGGAACAACAGGAGTCAAGTTTAACTGTTGGTTAGGGCAGGGTGTATATTTGTAAAACGTTTGCCAATATTGGGTAAGTCAGTATTATAAATACTACTGATATGTCTACCCTATTTACAGTCCTTTCGGATAATTTTAGAGGAGAATGCCTCTTGGTAGAAAGTAGAAACACATGTCTGCAACCAGTGCAGGCTGTTCAGGGCCTGTCACAAGGCTAGAGGATGGTGTTATTTATCTTCAAAATACATGAAGGTAGATTAAATTATAACAAACTTAACAGAAATAAAGTATTTTTTACTTTATTTGTAAGTCTCTATAATCAACTCATCAACCATTCAGTTTATGAAATGTAATAGTGTCAAATTAGCAGTGCTAATTTGTTTAATTTTGTTTTATGATTTGTACCATTTCCTGATTTCAAAACTACTGTTAGTAATTATTAGTTATTATAACCAATCTATCCTAATCCAAAACTTTGTAAGTATATTGCAATTTATATTATTTAGTAAATAAAATCTTTTACCGTTTTTGTGCGTGTTGCTATATTGAGGTTTCACATTTTGCAAACTTTATTAAGTTGTATTTAATAGGTTTTGTAGTCTCGAAATCGTTTGTTTGTTATTAATAATATAGTTTTTAGTATCATATACAAAAACAACAAAATTGAATACCCATTATTAAAGTATTAAAATATTTTCAGCAAAATATATATATCTAGGAAGGGTGAAAATTTCTCGACCTGACCCAAAGTTAGCATTCCGATCAGTAATTTTTTTTCTCTCTGTGTACACATAACATTAGTATTATGATAAACTTCAACTTGTTCGCTCAAGTAGTTTGTGTACGAAATTTTTTGTAATAGACATCTTGCATATTTTTTGTTAAAATGGATAAACTTGAATATCGTGCTGTAATAATTTTTTTTTGTTTTAGATGGATTAACCCCTAAGGAAATTCATCCAAAGTTGACAAAAGTGTATAGGAACTCTGCTGCTTCAATCTCAACAGTTAAAAAATGGGCAGCGGAATATAAACATGGTCGCATGTCGCTGGAAGATGATCCTTGTGAAGGCTAAAAACTGCAACCACTCGGAAACTATCAAAAAAGTGCACGATAGGAGAGTAAAGATCCGAGAGATAGGAGAGTAAAGAGTGAGATAACTGAGACTGTGTGGATATCAGAAGAAAGGGTGCGAAACATCTTTCACGAAGAATTAGCTATGCGAAAGCTCTGGGCAAGGGGGGGGGGTGATGCATCTGCTGAATGCAGATCAAAAGCAACACAACATTCACAGCAATGTTTGGACCTATTCAAGAAGGATCGGACTGATTTTTGTACGACGATATCACCATGGATGAGACATGGGTCCATCACTACATGCCCAAAACTAAACAACAGTGAAAACAGTGGGTGGAAGCTGGTGGAAAGAAAGCTAAATCGATCGCATCTGTTGGAAAGATCATGACCAGTGTATTTTGGGATGCCAAAGGGATTTTGTTAATTGATTACCTTGAAAAGGTGAAAACCATTACGAGTGAATGTTACTCCAATCTTCTTGACCACCTGGATGTCAAAATTCCCGATAAGAGGCATGGCTTGAAGAAGAAAAAGTAATTTTTCATCAAAACAACACACCTGCTCACAAACATTTCTTGGCAAGGAAAAAATTGCGAGATTTGGAGTGCGATTTACTCGACCATCCCCTCAACTCTCCTGATTTGCCGCCCTCGGACTTCATCTCTTCCCAAACCTGAAGAAATTTGTTTCTGGAAAGTGTATCCAATGAAGAAGTTGAGCTGTCAAGAATATTTCAACAGCCTTTCAGATTCTCACTTCTGGGAAGAAATACTGATGTTAGAGAAACGCTAGACCAAGTTTGTTGAAGCCAAGGGAGAATATTGTAAAAAAATATAATCTTTTTTAAACTGGAAATCACAATCTTCCATTGTCAAGCCAAGAAATTTTTACCCTACCCTTGTAGATAAAAAAACAATAAAGTTGAATTGATTTTGATTAAAATATAAATATATTTAATACAACTTGAAAGACTTATTTGAAATCTATAACTATATAAAATTATAGAGCTTTAAAACTTACCTAAATACATGCCTGGATTTGAAATAATTCAATTGAGTATATATTGCACACTCAGATTTGTGATCTTATAAAAATTTTAATTTTAGAAAATAAAAAAGATTTATAATATTATTTAGATAATTCTAAAATTATCTACATTTCAAAAAGCAGCCTTGATTTTGAATTGTGTTTGAATTTAATTAAATCGAATACAAAACCAATTAGTTTTTTATGAATTTGTATTAAGCCAAATATATTTTGCATGCTGTGCTTGGCTTCACAAAAATATGTAAAAAGTTTTGATCAGCAACAATTTAAAGAAATTTAATTTCTTTAAGAACTATTATGAAGTTACCATTAATGTTAAAAAAAATTAATTCCATCTCTTCATGTTCTTGCTAAAATGTGATCAAAATGGCAGAGACATTTATCAATCAAGGAATTATTAATTTGATTACTACATGTAACGGGATGGTACTTTAGTTAAAAACTCTATGTAATACAACTTTCATAGTAAGGTTGTAGTAGAATCCAATGATTCTACTAAAATATATCTATATGGTAACATTATTTCTGTTTAGTATATTTTAGTTTTATTTACAGTTATGTAAGTGTTCATTGTATTCTGAATTATTTATGCACCCATGCATATTACAATTTTTAGCTGGAAGTCACAGATTAAATAAAAATAATAAAAACCCATTTAAAAGGAGGTACAGATCTTGATAAACCTATATTTTCTTAAATTTTAACGCTTTTTCATTAACAAACAAATTCTTGAAACTTCAGGTTAGCACTCGCACCTAAATTATCAAACTGATATTTATTGAAACAGGTCATCTTTGGATTTTAACAATGCCTCAAAAACATGTCATTTTGATGTATTTTAATAACTTTTGTTTTGCTTGAAACTCGCTAAGCACATAAGAACATACCATGTAAAATTAGTTTTAACAATATTATTTCCATTGTTTATTTTACCATTAAATGTAATCGTAATTTCAGCAGTCTGTTTTCTAAATTTAAATTTTCCATTCTTTGTAAATGTGCTGTCCTATTATTTTCGGCTTCTTCTTTTTCTTTCATTAACCTTGTTTTATTTACTTCTATCTTTATATTCATTAATTCTTCTTTTTTTCTAATCATGCTCTTTAAATAATAAACCCTTAATCTTTGCTCTAAATCTAAACACTTGAGTTTTGCAGTAGAGTATGGTTCTCTAGAAGTTATTGGACTTGGTACTTGCGTGTGCCGTCTTGGTTGAGTAGGATTAAGATTGGAAAAATCTGAAATAATAATTTTAACATTACTTACAATTCTAAGACGGTTACACAAACATTTATTATATGTGTA
This sequence comes from Prosapia bicincta, assembly GCA_036971475.1. NCBI lineage: Eukaryota > Metazoa > Arthropoda > Insecta > Hemiptera > Cercopidae > Prosapia > Prosapia bicincta. Next base: position 245,131,573 of record JBAIZL010000001.1, read on the forward strand.
AGTATTAAAATATCATATTTAATCAAATATAAACTGAATGTTAATAATAACAAAAGAGCTCTCATAAATCCTATCTTAGGTGTAATATCATTCATAAATCTTCCAATATTTATATCATGTGCATGTAAGTAGGTACAGGCCGCAGTGAGGAGACTTAACCCTTCTAGAAACGTAATAAAATTCCTTTTTATTCTTCATCGGCTAAAAGAATTATTTAAATCAGCTAGTTTAGTAACAAATTTCACATAAATTAAAAATATCATTCGGAAAATTCAAATGTTGAAACTTCTAAATACAGTAGTCTTGATAATTCGAGGTAGATCCGACCGAGACTCCCCCGGATTACACGGAAGTACATTGTCGCAGCGAGATAGCGACAGCTGACCGATAGTAAAACAGCTGTGCTGACAAATTTTGATATATCCGGTATAGTTTAAAAATGAAATAGAGAGTCATCGATAGGGATTGAGACTAGCATGTCGGGAGAGAACACGTCTTCCTGGGAATCAACGGACTACATCCGGCCGAACGCTAGCTTCCCGAGGGAACCAGTGAGTAACACTAAGTCTTTGTATTGACTCATAACAGGTAAAAAATATATTAAATGTTCCTTTTTATATTTGTTAATAATTTATATATTTGTTCAGACGCACTGTTCACTGCCCTTCAGAGAATTTTATGTCATTTAATTGTGCTAATAAATATTAATATCAATGATTTTTTGTTTTATTAAATCCGACGACGACAGTGATGTTTGACTTTACATATAGTATTGATATAAACATTTCTAGCAAGCCCGGCTCATTTCCTTTGCATACCGAGCTGATGTAAACGTATCTTGGTAGCCCGACTCATCATTTTCTTTCAAATAGATAAATTAGGCTCAAATAGAAATAGGCTCAAATTTAACGGAAGCTCGAAAAATGAAGACTTGGATTTTTGAGCCTTTATTTTAGTTTTCTTATAAAATAAGTAGAGTAGACAAAAAACTCAGAACTGTTGATAAATACACACAAACAATATCCATAAAATAAGATAATGTGAATGTTTGGTGGTGATGGTCGCATGTTTGAGAAATAAAACAACTTAGCTTCTAGTTTATTCAGAATGTCAATACATAAAGCTCTCCATATGCACCACTGTGTATCGAGAAACAATTATTTCTCTAAGTTCATTTTATTATGAGTAAAGTGAAATTGATTTTATTATGAGTGAAATTTATTTTAAAACAATATCAAATGAAATATATTTGTAAGCAACTGAGCTAAGATCAAATCATTATATTTACACTTAAAATCAGCTGTCAAAAAAACATTGAAGAGATGTATAATAACAGAATGTTACAAAAAAAGGGTTTGACCGATGAGAAATTTAATTATAAAAACATTGATTAAACAATAGAACTGTTAATGATGCTAGACCATACTATATTTTAACAATTTATTCACAATTTTTACATAAAGTTATTAAACAATATTATTAAGATTAAGACTAAAACCCTTAAACACTCGATCCAAATGAAAAGTTGATTATTTTATTGTCTAGCTAAATTCTTTCTTTATTATAAAAAATTCTTTATTATAAGAAAACTTGAATAATAACCAGAAACAATATGTATCATTTATTATTAAATTGTTTAAGTAAATAATAGAAAATGACAGGGTTTTATAAATTATTTATTTTAACATTATAATTAAGTGTTTTTTGTAAAAATATATAATTTATAAAAAAAGATATATTTCACAATATAATTCTCATATTTTTTTAAAAGAGATTTGTTTTTCTAGATAACTTTTTCCTCTTTCAGCCTAAGAGGTATTTTACATGGGATGCCATTTTTCTTCACTCTCTCCCAAATCTCTCTGTAACGTAAATCACGGCATTACCACTCAGCAAATGAAATATTCAATATCATTTAACTCATTGTGTTCTAAGGGCAAAATATTCTCATTACAGCATTAGGGTACAGATTATAAGGCTCCATGGATTGTTATGATTGTCGTCTTTGTTTGTTTGCTTGCTTATTTATAAGAGAATTCATTTTTCATATGAAGTAGGCCTGCCCAGAGAAATTTTGGGCCCCTTGGCATACATGAGTACAGGCCCCTTCATTACTTCCAACTTAGGCCTATACAACCCTGTATTTTGCTTGGCATTATAAATAAATTATTGTTTCCATGTTAAAATCAACTAGACATACTGAATCTAATCTATGTAGGTAGGTTTAGCTTGATTGAAATAAACTGCTGATCGTTTACAGCAACTAAGACATTGTATTTTGTGTGATTAGAACATTCCATTTATTGAGTATTACTTTGCCATTAAAAGCTTGAACGATTTCACATCGTACTTTTTATACTTTATTGATAAAATGTTTTTATCTCTTATGCATCTCGCCACACGAGTAATTATTTCTGCAGTAAAAAAAACACCAAATCAGCCAGGCCCTGGGCACATCCCCCCTCTCAGGATGGGCCTCTATACAAGACTATATGTCTGTGCTGTCTAAGGGCTCGAAACTAGCAGCAGAGAGATAAGGAGAGATATTTATAACCCATAATTTCTTCATAGATGTTCTAGATATAATAGATTCATCAGAATTTTTTATCTCAAGTGGACTTGCTTGCTGAGTATAGTTGTTACTTGGTGTCGGTAAGTAGCTGATGTGTGTTGTCCGCAAAATTTAATGATTCTAAAATTAGAAAGTACTTAAGTGTAGATATATGAAAATAGTATTTATAATAGCAAATTTTTGTGTACATCTGAAATGAACAATGATAAAGGAAGCATAGAATCTAAGGCAAACTTCAAACCGTAAGTAACTTTAAATTTGTTTTTCATAAATATGACTGCAAATAATAATCAATCAAGAAATAATAAACTAAGGTACAAAATAATGAATAAAAATTACACTTATATAAACTATACACTATTTAGGGCTTTATAAGCGAGAATATTTTTATGGTGAAATACAACTCAATTGATTCGCCAAATTAACGTACCTGCAGAGTCGCTTAGAATGTGAATCGTTAATCAGCAGTGGGGTAACATGTTCACTGTTACAATTATACCAATTTGTCATGATAAGTCTCTATCACAAAGAGAGTAATAACTTAGAGCATTATTATTTTGCTTTTAATGCCCTCAACCGTGACTAACATGAAGTAATAATTAGCCTAGGGACATACCTACCCTCTCTCGCAACTAGGTATAGTTGTGAACATTACGCAGCAGTGAGTGGCAGACCAAAAGCGAACTATAATACCAAAACATTAACCTCAATTTTGTTTAAAAGATATTTTAGAGTTTTAGTTTAAAAAATTATTGAATTAATTTAATTCGAATTCCTTCATGAGAGTGCCAAAAATCAAGCACCCAGTCCACATCGCATTGAAAGGCCTAATATAAATTTTGAATTAATAAGTGCCAATAATCTGTAACTTGATTTGGAAACCAAATAATGTTATAGAATCATTTCGCTAAACCTCACATTAGCAGTTGTTTTTCTATTGATTGCAAATGAAGTCTCAGTGGTTTATCAGTACATTAAAAAATACTATAAGAAATATTCCCTTTAAAAATGTATGTAGCATAATAATTAAATGTTATTCGAGATATTTTATAATGTTACACCACAGTAGTTTTTCCTAATAGTGACATAAACTATTTTGTGTAGCAGACAAAATTTAAATGAAAACATTATTAATTCACATCAAATAACAACAACAGCAAAATGGTTTACAACTTACTAAAAATGCTGTCAGTCGTAACATTTCTAACCCGTACGTCAAGATAATCAGTTGCATCTATTATGTCTGACAGTTCTTCAGTCTTTTCACTCTCGTTTTCCATTTCTGATAGATCAGTTCTTGCTCTTTCATCATCAGAATCTTCTACCTTAACTTCATCTTGTCCAGTATTATAGCTAGAGGTTTCACCTGTGTGTTTGTTGTTATTTTGTTTTCTTCGCTTATTTCCATGTGTATGAGTGTAGTCCGATTCTGATTGATCTTCAATATTTTCAGTGTCCTGTAAAACAAACAAATTAATTTTATGTAGAACAAAAAAAAAATTATTTTTTTAAAATACAAGATTAATTATTTCTCTAAGTTCATTTTATTATGAGTGAAATTTATTTTAACCCTTAGCACGAGGGACATATAAAGGCCAAGTAACAGATTACGTGCTATTAGATAAAAAAAACTTTTCTGCAAAATGTTCAAAGTTCTATTTAATTCTGAGTTCCTAAAGATGTATTTGAACAAAAAAAATTATGAACTAGTTATTTTTATAATTTTTTATATTTTCGCACTAGGTAATTCAAGATATCAATAAATCCATTTAAAATAAAATTAAAGTAACTAAAATTATTATTCTGATACTGTAATGTTTTGTTGCTAAAATAAAATCTGAGTAAATAATTTTTAGAGGTGCTACATTTTAAACAGAAATTTTACTAATGAGACAATGGGTTCTCTCCACAAAGCTTTTTTTCAAATTACCTAATTTCACAAAGTTTTAATCCCCACAAAGTCTAAAATGAAGCAACAGTATATGACAGGTTTAATGCAGATTTACAAGTATGGCAACTTAACAAATGTACTAATTCAAAAGACAACTGAACACACACACAATGTAAAAACCAAGTCACAACAGGCTCAGTCGATAGAGGGTGGTGATCATTTACGTGTTTGGTGAATATTTAGCTTACCCGTAATATCCCGTAATATTTGTGCAAAAAGTTAAGTAAAGTTTATTGACAAAAAAGTACGTTTTTTATGTCACTTTTGCACCAGTTGAATGAAACTAAACTAGGAAATTATTGAACAATATTCATATTCTAAACCATAACAAAAACTTTGCTTTAGAAATTATGAATAAAAGACTAATAAATATTAACTAATTTGGATTTAACTACAGTTTAATAAAAAGTTAAACATAGCGACTAAGGCCAGTAAGGTTGTTCTCTTGCATAAGATGCTATTTGTTGTCTTGGGGCAACAAATATTAAAAATGGCCTTCACTCTGTGAGAGCTGAGATCAAACTGAACAATATGGAATTTTCACAATGATATTAAAAAAGCAATACTAAGAAAAACAATTTGCACATTAAAAAAAAACTTATTACTGTTATCAACGTCAATATTAGGTACTTGGTATAATTTACTGTGGTTTATTATTAATAAATAATACACTCAACCCCTAACCACAAATATTTTTTTTTCTAGTCTCATGTACATTTCAGTTACAAAGTATCCATCCTCTGTATATATAGTCATGTCTCTGAGGATGGTTACTTTGTACCCGAAATGTACATAAGACTAAAATAAACATATTTGTGGTTAGAGGTTGTGTGTATTATTTATGTTGTCAATCTGTTGAGGAAGACCACTGGTTTACAATGTTTTTTTATTTATTTAGCAACAAAATAATACATAAAGAAATACCAAACAAGAACCCATTTTCTGTTTCATTTTCTGATTTAGACATTTTAAATCTCTGTGAATATCTTGATATATTTTTTCTTCAAATTAAGTTGTCTGTTAAAGTTCTGGTCAGGGATCATTTTTTTAAACTCACACTGCTTACAATACCTTCCTCTAATTCCTGAAATATTTTTTAAAATTAAATTTGATAGTAATGATTTTTAATTACACTGTCAGTGTTTCCCCTGAAAGCTGATATTTTTTAAATTAAACTGCCTGTTACAGCCATGATGATTTTTTTATTGTGCATAAAGGCACTGTAAAATTAGCATTGTAAAACACTACTTCCACTGTGAAATAAAGACTTCATGATGATATTAACAATAAATGTATATGTACCTCCATATTAGAAAAATAATTGTCCATGTTACTGTCGATATTATTTGAGCCAATGTCAAGTTCCTCTTTGATAAATGTTGCTCCACATTCACTGGTACTAGGAAGCGGAAGGTAGCTCTGCAACAAGGAAAGACATTTCCTTTATTTTATGGTTTATATTACTAGATAATTTTATTTTAAATTATCATCACTATTTTTTTTATTCTAAATATTTTTTATTACTAAATAAGATTCACCGAACGTAATGGACTACAAAATTCAAGATATTATACTAATTAGCATTTATACTTACACATGTTATTTAAATGTGGTAAAATGCACATTACCCCCCCCCCCCCAATGCAATGCGTATAAAAAGAATCAAAAATATCTTGAAGATATATTGATAATCATTATTTTTATTGCCACAGAAGGTTAATTTTATATACCTATAAAGTATCCAGTCAAGTAATGTAATTTTATACATGTAACCAAACAAATGTATACACATAAGGCTAGAATATAGATCACATAACGTCACCTGGCCAAAAGTATTACTTCGCAGATGTAGACGTCTACTAAGGTAATGTTGTACAAACTTACCCAAATCTATCCTGACTGGACACTTTACAGGTATATCTTAATATAGGTACATGATAATGTATAAAATTACAACAAAATCTATCCTAAATGGAGACTATGTAGATATATTTTAATATAAGTGTATAATACTGTATAAAATTACATTATTAATTGTAAACAATTATGTCCACCACCAAGGCACCTTTCGGTCACTTGACTATTGTAGAATCATTGAATTAATTTTCTCTATTTTTCTGGTGTGGTTGTTCGGTCCGTGATGTTGATATTTGTTGACGTTATGCATCTTGAGCCGCGGGCTCATAATGTTCTTGTGTTGATAATGTTTTTGAATAGTACGTCGTCTGTATATGTTGTCTGTAGGTTCATTAACCTACCTTGTGTATGTTTTTATATATGTGGTATTTTTCTAGTGAGTTTAGTTGTATTTAGTTATTATTTATTTCAAGTATGGTTAGGTTATTTTCGTAATTTGTTATTTCACGTTTATGTGATATTAGGTGTGCTGCTACATTTGATGCTTTTGTATTTTTATTTTTGAATGCTCTGTAATGTCCTTCAAATCTTATTTTAAATAATCTGGTTGTTTTTCCTATGTAAAATGCTTTGCAGTCGTTACATGTAATTTAGTAGATTCCAGATAGGCTATGACGTCAACAAATACCAACATCACGGACCGAACAACCACACCAGAAAAATAGAGAAAATTAATTCAGTGATACGACATTGGGCAAGTGAATGAAAAGTGCCTCATCACATAAGGTAAAATGATTGCACTTAGTGGTGGAAAAAATTGTTTACAATTAATAATAATAAATTCATATATATATATATATATAAAGAACCAAGTCAAAATACAAATACAAGAATTATAATTGAATTTACAATTCAAAGCTTATATATATATATATATATATATATATATATATATATATATATATATATATATATATATATATATAGAGAGAGAGAGAGAGAGAGAGAGAGAGATTTTTTGGACTAGGAGACTGACAGACTTACCTTGGTAAGAGTCCACTCTGTAGTCTTGAAATAGAAACACATAAAAGCACTTAATTGACTTAAAAGCGTCAATTATTTTATTTCATTCTCTCATATTTCTTCTTGTGTTTTCTCTTCGATTGACAAAGACCACTGTGTGGTTGAAATATATGATTGTTTAAGTGCTTTTATGTGTTTTTATGTGTTTCTATTTCAAGACTACAGAGTGGACTCTTACCAAGGTAAGTCTGTCAGTCTCCTAGTCCAAAAAATCTAAATAACCTTTACCAACCAAAACTAACCTATAAATATATATATAATTTTAATAATTTGTTACATGATATTTTCAATGGCTTCAAGTTTCATCAAGTATGGCATTTGTCGTCTATCGATATAAGGAAGGGACTGTGAATATGTTTAGGAATAAAGCAGAGCCATGGTATTTATTGCCTTTGTAGAGTAGAAAGCCTGAAGTAAACATAATCTTTATGTGTATAACGAGATAGGTTTAGATATGGTGATAGCCTACCTACATATTAAAATTAGCATCAATTCCATAACTGTAAGTTCTTCATTCATTTAGACAAAATTAAGATCTATATTCATTCTAAATAGAATATAAATAATGTAATAAATAAAGACCCTTCCCATTACATGTTTGTTACATGAAGGTAAACCAATAACATATGAGAAATATTATAAAAAAGTAATGACCTATCACGGAAATATATTACAAATGTTGATGATATTGCTATTACTTATTGAGATGCTGCAATATGTACTGTAATGTAATGTTGTTCAAGTTGGAAATCCGAATAACATGTAAGATTTATAAAATTAATTTTATGGTGATATTCACTTTGCCAGCAACAGTTTTATTGTTGATAAATGTAAATATGGCTTGTGTTGGATTTGAGGTGCCTTAAAATTATTGCAAAACCAAGATTGTATACTTAAAAGACAATATCCTTATAGTGAACAAAACCATGATGCATAGTGAAGTTTTCTAGGCATTAGATCAGCTGATCGGGTAAATGTCGAAGAACAAGAAGCAACAACAGTCGATCGTCTATAATCTTTTCAAGGTAGAGGCATATTTCATCAAAGATAACAGGTTAAACGAAACAAGGTAGCATCATTACATCTTTTTCTACCAAAACTGATAATTAATGTACATAAGTATATAGAGTACAGTATTGAGGGACTTTACATACAGGCATCTAATTAAAGAGTTTTGTACATTCAGTTCTATATTGCTGTTAATATAATTACAATCATTAATATTCGTATCTTATTTACGTAAAACAATCATACATCATTATATAGCCTCTCCTAACCAGATTTTTGCTATCCGGACCAGGTTGAGTGACACTGATGGGGATAAAGAGATTTTACTGTATTTCTCTCAACCAGCCTCGTATCTCAAAGCCATTTTTTATAATTATTTTATAAACACGATTAAAGAAGGTTTGAATAAACAAACAAAAGTTCTATGCTAAAATAGAAGAACTTTTTGTGTTGTTAGGCTAGTGTTGCAATTAATTAAAATTCATGAATTAAATCAATGAAGGGCCAGAGAAGGACCATTGAGTCTTATGTTCATGTCAGCGAGACATATATTAATTGTAGCTTTTGTGTACATACACCTTTTACATGTATTAGTTAAGATACTAGGATATATTAGGAGGAATTTTGCATACGTAAATATAAAGTAGAATCTTGATAATTCGAGGTAGATGAGACTGAGACCCCCTCGGATCAACGAAAACTCGGTTTACACGGAAATATGTTCCTGTACATTAGAAAAAATATGGTTTCTAATGAACCCTAATACTATAATTAAGATGATATCATAACACTATACCGAGGCAACTCCCGTCAATGTGAAAAACTCCTCATCTACACTAATAAAATACACCCAAAACTCCACTTCACTTCAGAAATTGAAACCAACCAATCCCTAAACTTCCTCGACCTAACCATAACAAAAAGCCACACACAAAAACACAGCTTCAACATTTACAGGAAACCCATAACAACAGACACACTTATCCACAACACCTCAAACCACCCTATTCAACACAAACACGCTGCCTTCAGATCCATGCTCCATAGACTTAAAGTCCCAATGACCACAGAAAACATGAACAAGGAACTAGACACAATCAAATATTTAGCATACACAAATGGATACAACACCACAATAATAGACAAACTATGGTACAAAATAAAAAAAACACTAAAATTAACACTACAGACAGAGAAAAAAAATACATCACATTACCATTGATGAACAAAACAACAAACAAAATAGCCCACAAATTTCAAAAAATAAGTTACAAAATAGCATACAAAACCAATAACAAATTACAATACAAAATACAACACAACACCAACAACAAAGATAAACTACAAGCACTAGGCGTATACAAACTAAACTGCGACGAATGTAACAAATTCTACATTGGACAGGTCGCAGCTTTAAACAAAGAGTCGAAGAACACAAACATAACACCAACTCAACATTTTACAATCACTTAAAAGAAACAGGACACAAATACACAGACATTGATCATAATTTAGAAATCCTACACATCAACAAAAAAGGGCCACATCTCAACACACTAGAACAATATGAAATTTACAGACACACAAAAACACAAAATACAAACATATTAAACGAACAAACACAAAACAAATCACACATACTCTTTGATACTATCGAAAACCTACCTTTAAAACCGTCACGGCTTGACCCAACGTCTCTAAACAGAAGACATTGATGAAGATTGGCACATAGCGATCGAAAACGTTCTGTCTCAGTAAGTTTTAACAAATTTACTAAATATAAAGTTCGGATAGTCATAAACTATTGTTTAAGTGATTAATATAATTAAGAATGCACAAAATACGTTTATAGAACTGTACTAATCACAGTACTTACATAAACTAATGTTGCCTTGGAATACATTGTTTATCATGGTTGCTACATTTTTTGGAAAGATTTACTAAGTCTTTTCTGCATAAATGTCTAGCAGAAGCACATTTGTTAGCATCGTGTCTGTTATTCAACATAGCTTAGTGCAAATTTCCAAGGCGGCCATTCCTTCAACATGACTAATTTTCCCTTGTACTGTCTCGGTCCAACCTTCATCTTTATTCTTGTCATCACTGCCTTCAGTAGTTTCTTGTAGCATTTTAATAGTCCTAACATGTGTTATCGTTACTTACATTCGCCCTTACTCATACATTGACCTACGTCCTTTATCATCAATGTGTTCACAACCCGTAACTTACTTGATAACAAATGTTAAATCTGTTTCTTCTTGAGGGTCAATGACACAGTCCACAGTTTTATTATGACTCAGACTTTTTTCAATAACTTGACGTGTTTTCTTTTTTATTTTGTTCCATGATTCAGTTATACAGTACACAACTTCCTTAAGTGTATTATTTTTTTTAGAAAGCCTACAATGGTTTCTCCCATTTCAGACACTTCTAAGAGAGATTGTAAAAGTTAACGTCTGTTTTTTTTTCATACATTCCAGAAGATCGTGACGGGCTGGATTAGGTTCATAACATTTGTGAGTAGAAATAAATCATCGGACACCAGTTGATCATCATCAGGATGCCATGGTGTATTGTCTAACAGTTATTAATTTTAATTTTTTTTCAAATAGTATAATCTGAAACCGAAATAGGATCTAATTTGACGGAACCTCGGAAATTTGGGACTCCGATTTTCAAGACTCTACTGTATTAATTATTTTAATATGAAGTCAAAAATTTTCAAGCCATCTGCACAACTTTCACAGATAAATTACGATATACTCACTCCAGACATGTAGACGCCAGTAGATGGTGTTGTAACAGTAGAAAATGTTGTAGTAACAGAAAGAGTAGTTATAGATGTAGTGGTAACAGAGGATGTAGTGCCAGATGTTGTAGTAGCAGAAGTAGTTGTGAAAGATGTTCCAGCAGATAAAGCTGTAGAAAGTGTTGCATCTCCAGATGTTTTAGCAGCCCTAAACAAGAAAGTTAATTACATGTTATTATAAAACTACTTCAATGCCACAAAGATTATTAAGCATCATTATATATAAAAAAGTTATTGACTGACATTTACAATTTTATGTTGTCATTTTTGGAGTCCAGTAAGAAAAATCCCTCTACAATAATGGCCTCGGTTTAATACACGTGTACGTATGAATTTTGCTGCAAGTTATTGTTAATGTTTTAATTAATCACTTTTACATTAGTTTATGACCATCCGAATCTAAACAAAAAACTTAATTACATGTTATTACAGAACTACTTGAATCCCAAGATTATTAACCATCGTTATACCAGTTATCTTCTCTATAAAATTACTAAGAAACACAAAAAAGATTTATAATATGATGCAGGAGCGCACCCAAGATTTTGTCAAGAGGGGGCCAGACCTACAATGTTTTATTATCGGTTTGTTCACCCCTCATAGAAAATATTGAATTTTTACCACTATAAAACCTATGTTTTAACCATATGCAGCATAAAAAAACTCAAATTGAGACTAAGTCTGTGGTTTTTATGTCATAGAATAGTATGTCGTTTATTATTTTTTTATGAGTACCTTGGGTGATTTTACATTTTGATTCTTTTATCATTGACTTTTGTTCAAGTTGTCTTGTTGTGTTACTATAAATGTTTGTCTGCTCCTCTTGTCATGACTTCTGGAAAACGTGTTTAAAACTTACGAGCCTAATAAAAGCTTGACAATTTTCAAAATTGTTATTTATATATTAGGGCCTATTTATGGTTTTTGTTATGCCTCATATTTATTAAGCAGTTATTCTTTAACTAACGATCCTGCTATAGCGATACCCTCTGACGATTGCAGAGAGATGTTAACAGCCGCCATAAAGGACAAAGACTATTGTTAAGATTGTATAAACGGAGGTTAAACAACTGTTAAATCATTAAACAATATTCTAATTTTGATATTTCCCCATAATTATCAAATATCAAGTAACTTCAATGTTTATTTTGTTATACCTTAAGGGGCAAACTCAAAAACTGCGTAATTAACCGCAAGCCAAATGTCAAATTTTTTAAAAAATTAATGATACATTTAGAAATTGCTAACATTTTAATGCTAATTAACGCCTAATAAAGCTCTTAAAACTGGATACTTCAGACACAAATAAAAGTAATAAAATCATGTATTATATCCAACAGAGGATGGCACGTTTAGAATAAATATAGGATATTACAGTCCGTTCACTAGAGGAAATACTGACTCAGAGAATTCAATTTACAAGTAGGCTAAATATTGTATTGTTCACACTACCGTACACCTAAATTGCCATTAAACATACAGGGTTATCATAAAAGAATGGTGCGGCTTTGAACAAAGTTTAAAGAAAAACCTAATTACTTACCGTTAATGTTGCTTACTTATTTAATTTGTCTAAAACAGTTTTTTTAAAATATAATTAATAAATTTCAATATGTACGCCCTTAGTCGCTCCACTAATGTCAACCTCTCTCTAAACATTCCTTAACATTTCTTCGGTTATGATTGTCATTGCTTCATTAATCCTGTTTTTAAGTGGTTCAGGTCGTCAATTTTTGTGAATAAACAATGCTTTTGACGAACCCCACAAGGTGTCAGGTCTGGACTCCTTGGAGGCCACAGCATAGGTCCTTGCCGGCCTATCCATCTATCTCCAAATTTTTCGTTCAACACGTCTGTGGCACATGCACTGAAGTGTGAGAGAGAACCAACTTGTTGGAAATGAAGTTCATGAATGTTTCAGAGATACCAATATAACATCTAGAAATTTCCCTACAACTTCCTATGAATTACTGAAACCACACCATTCTTTTATGATAACCCTGTATAATATTTTTCTTGTCATTTTTAATTTATTAATAAATTTATATTTTTTCTCCTGCTAAGGTGGGCGCTGGGCCCCTTGGCCCCTCTCTTGGGTGCACCATTGATATAATTTCTTGAACTCAGGTGACAAAGACAGTCTATGCAACGCCTAACTAACGAAATTATCATTTGTCAATCTCACGTAAAACTTCATCAGATAGTAAAACTATTTAGTTCAGACCAGCACCAACTCTGATACTTCCTTGCAATAAAAATGCATATTTTAGTCACACCTAATTGCAGGGATGATTCATCATTCATATAATTAATATAAAGGAATTTTATAAGATTATAAATATTTTCTTTATTGTACAGAATAACTACAAAATTATTACTTGGGACATTACTTTTCTACGATTCCATGGCGCTTCTTAAATTTGTCTAGCCATCCCGAACTTGCTTGGAACTCTTTGTGTCCGAATCTTTCCGCGTATTCAATTGCCTTTTCTTTTATGAGAGGTCCTGGAACAGGCATGTTTTTATCTCGTTCCATTTTCACCCACTTGAAAACCGCCTCGTCAACATCTTCGTATTTACATATTTTTGAACGTTTTCTGTCCCCTCCTACAAATTCATAACTTTTTAAAACAGATTCGCGATTTTTTATTATCGTCGACACTGTACTGGGTGGAACGCAAAACTTCTGCGCAACATCTTTTTTTCGTACTCCACTATCAACGTCTTTTAATAATTGTACCTTTTCCGTGACACTCAAGGACTTTCTTTTGGACATAACGTCAACAAAACTACAGCAATGTTAATAAACGTAAAAAACAGTCCACGTTAAACGGTAAAAAAGAACACCTACCTACAGTAATCTAAACAAACCAGACCACACACTAACCAATAACCGAATGACGAAACTTGTTCACATGAAATACAATACAGTTCTGCACTCTGCCCTGAAAGGAATGAGTAAGAGTGTGTGAGGGAGCCGTTAGTCATGTTAGTCACGCCCAGCCACCCGGACAAAGTCTAAACAGATGTCAACATATTGTAACGTTGCTCTCTCTCTCTCTCAATGTTTCTGAATGAATAGTGTGTTAAGGGAGGGCTACGTGACATTCAATAACACGTTTTGTTACACATTTTATTTTCAATATTTAAAAGTAGGCATGAGCAGTAGTTTTATTTTCTCTAAAATTAAGTGCGATACATAGATTTTCTTTTCGATATACATAAACATTTTCCCATTGAAATTTCAAGGGACTCGGAAATAATTCGATAAATAGAAAATTTCGATATATAGAAGTTCGATAAATAGAGGTCCGGCGGTATATGGTTTTTTTGTTAAGGCTGAAACATGCATACCTATTGGGTGTAAGGGAAAGGTACTTGACTGGCACCATCACATCTTTGAATTACAAAATTTATCTCTGGCCTTAAAGTGTGGTGTTTGACAAGTGTTAAAAAATAATATTTTTGAGATTAAATATAAATCCTTTACATCTAAACTACATTTAATTTTTCAAAAATAATTAACTTTTTGTTTTAGTCAACATAGGTTGTTTTTTTTAAACAAATTAAAATAATTTGCATTTTTTATTAAGTACTGAAAAATATACAACTATTATCCAATATACAACTGCATTGCAAATAATAGGACCTTCCCCATAAACTCGTGGCAATTTAAGATGAAAAATAAATATTGAAAATTTAACCAAAAAATCACTAATAAACTCAATATGCATATAAAATTATCAATAAAACAAGAATTATTAAATTCAAGCATCTCTAAATAAAAACATAATATGAAAAATAAATGCAATGAAAATTAGATAATTTGAATTTCTAGGAGCCATTAAAAATTCGCATTATCCAAACATTCGAATTAAACCATTCACAAAAGAGGGAATTAGAACACTAAGACCTCTTTACATTAATATTACTTACAATGGATCAATGGGTTCATACTGATCATCAGAAGCACTTTCACCACAAACAGTTTTGAAAGAAATGTTGTTTCTCTCTTTGAAACCATCTAACCACCCAGTGCTGCCTTTGAAATTGACTTTACCCAGATCGGAGGCAAATTGTTCGGCCTTGATTCTTAAAAGAGGACCACTTAATTGAAGTTTATCACGCGCTTTTTTAAACCACTTTAAAACACAAGCGTCAATGTCTGGGTTGTCTGGTTTTCTTACTCTCTTCCTATTTTTCGCGCTCTCACCAACGGATTTCAAAATCTTGTCCTTATTTTTTAAATAAGTTGACAAAGTGTTTGCGGGAATTCCGAAGTGTTTTGCGATCTCAGATTTATTTTTAAATCCTTTTTCCACCTCCTTAATTACTGCAACTTTTTCAGCTAAAGTTAAAGATTTATAAGCCTTTGGTCTGGAATACGACATTATTGCACAGTGCACAACACCACACTTAAAAACGGCAAAACACTTTAATACAGAGCACAGCCTTAACAACTCACTGCGCTTGTTACGGGCAACTACGTGACACGTGACCAAGCGATTTGGAGGGATAGCGGGAGAACGCTGACCTCACAGGTGGGGTAAACCGATTGTATTCTCGCCCCTCCCACTCGGTCAAAGTCTACTGTCGACAATCCTGGGAGCGTACGTGTCTTGAAACACGCAAAATATAAACAGTCTGTTTGAAACAAAAGTTCGAATTAACCAACACAAAATTCGAACTTATCAAGATTTACCAACATTAAATACACAATGATATGGGGCTAGACGAAAAATTTGAATTAAATAAAAATTCGAATTATGCAAGTTCCACTGTATTAATATAGGCAGTTAAGCTATTACTGTATAAAAAAGTAAATAATACAAACATTGTAAGAGGCTCATTCCAAATATTCCATTTCTAAGTCTAGTAAGCTGAAATACAAATGTTTTACCGAAAGCAAAGTTAGTTATCATGATAGGAAAATATAACTTATCTTTTCAATAATGTCATAATTTTCGTGACGAAAATATTCAGGGAGGAAGGAGGTTCGAACTCCTTTGATCCTCCTCGTGACAATGTCCCTGTGTTTAAGACATAATTTTCGTGACGGAAATATTCAGGGAGGAAGGAGGTTCGAACTCCTTTGATCCTCCTCGTGACAATGTCCCTGTGTTTAAGACATAATTTTCGTGACGGAAATATTCAGGGAGGAAGGAGGTTCGAACTCCTTTGATCCTCCTCGTGACAATGTCCCTGTGTTTAAGACATAATTTTCGTGACGGAAATATTCAGGGAGGAAGGAGGTTCGAACTCCTTTGATCCTCCTCGTGACAATGTCCCTGTGTTTAAGACATAATTTTCGTGACGGAAATATTCAGGGAGGAAGGAGGTTCGAACTCCTTTGATCCTCCTCGTGACAATGTCCCTGTGTTTAAGACATAATTTTCGTGACGGAAATATTCAGGGAGGAAGGAGGTTCGAACTCCTTTGATCCTCCTCGTGACAATGTCCCTGTGTTTAAGACATAATTTTCGTGACGGAAATATTCAGGGAGGAAGGAGGTTCGAACTCCTTTGATCCTCCTCGTGACAATGTCCCTGTGTTTAAGACATAATTTTCGTGACGGAAATATTCAGGGAGGAAGGAGGTTCGAACTCCTTTGATCCTCCTCGTGACAATGTCCCTGTGTTTAAGACATAATTTTCGTGACGGAAATATTCAGGGAGGAAGGAGGTTCGAACTCCTTTGATCCTCCTCGTGACAATGTCCCTGTGTTTAAGACATAATTTTCGTGACGGAAATATTCAGGGAGGAAGGAGGTTCGAACTCCTTTGATCCTCCTCGTGACAATGTCCCTGTGTTTAAGACATAATTTTCGTGACGGAAATATTCAGGGAGGAAGGAGGTTCGAACTCCTTTGATCCTCCTCGTGACAATGTCCCTGTGTTTAAGACATAATTTTCGTGACGGAAATATTCAGGGAGGAAGGAGGTTCGAACTCCTTTGATCCTCCTCGTGACAATGTCCCTGTGTTTAAGACATAATTTTCGTGACGGAAATATTCAGGGAGGAAGGAGGTTCGAACTCCTTTGATCCTCCTCGTGACAATGTCCCTGTGTTTAAGACATAATTTTCGTGACGGAAATATTCAGGGAGGAAGGAGGTTCGAACTCCTTTGATCCTCCTCGTGACAATGTCCCTGTGTTTAAGACATAATTTTCGTGACGGAAATATTCAGGGAGGAAGGAGGTTCGAACTCCTTTGATCCTCCTCGTGACAATGTCCCTGTGTTTAAGACATAATTTTCGTGACGGAAATATTCAGGGAGGAAGGAGGTTCGAACTCCTTTGATCCTCCTCGTGACAATGTCCCTGTGTTTAAGACATAATTTTCGTGACGGAAATATTCAGGGAGGAAGGAGGTTCGAACTCCTTTGATCCTCCTCGTGACAATGTCCCTGTGTTTAAGACATAATTTTCGTGACGGAAATATTCAGGGAGGAAGGAGGTTCGAACTCCTTTGATCCTCCTCGTGACAATGTCCCTGTGTTTAAGACATAATTTTCGTGACGGAAATATTCAGGGAGGAAGGAGGTTCGAACTCCTTTGATCCTCCTCGTGACAATGTCCCTGTGTTTAAGACATAATTTTCGTGACGGAAATATTCAGGGAGGAAGGAGGTTCGAACTCCTTTGATCCTCCTCGTGACAATGTCCCTGTGTTTAAGACATAATTTTCGTGACGGAAATATTCAGGGAGGAAGGAGGTTCGAACTCCTTTGATCCTCCTCGTGACAATGTCCCTGTGTTTAAGACATAATTTTCGTGACGGAAATATTCAGGGAGGAAGGAGGTTCGAACTCCTTTGATCCTCCTCGTGACAATGTCCCTGTGTTTAAGACATAATTTTCGTGACGGAAATATTCAGGGAGGAAGGAGGTTCGAACTCCTTTGATCCTCCTCGTGACAATGTCCCTGTGTTTAAGATAATTCTTACAACAGAACAATTGTTTCATAATTTTTTCTAACTGTATTGAAAAATGTACAAAAGAAGTTCTTTATTCATTTTATATACTGTATTAATAAAATGAACAAAGAAACCAAAAACAAGTTACTGTTCTACAAATAAATGAAACAAAGTCGGCTTTAAAACTGAATTGTAATCACACCCTCCGATAATGATATCGACTTTACCCTAGGTTTGGCTTGGCCTTATACAGTCGTTTTTTAGACCCTTGCCATTCCGGTCTTGTAAACCAACATATTTTATTTGTTTTATTACTTTACTATGGTTCCTGTTTGTATAACTACGTGTGTAATACAGTGGCGTAGCCAGGAAAATGTTTGGGGGGGGGGGGCACGACCCAGAGGGTCAGTGGATGGAGACCTTCCAGGGAAACATTTTTATCTCTAGAAATCTTATTATATGGTATTTTGGAACTTACACAATTGTTGGGTCATCGAGACGTTGCTACGCTAAAACCTAGCACTGTTTTATAAGGTAATATTTTTTTCGTAAAATTAATTGGTTTAGAAGGGGCACGTGCCCTCTGGCTACGCCCCTGGCCCCTGGTGTAATATACTGCTACTATTCATAATGGACAGTTTTAGACTTCCATAACTCCCATTTCGGAAGGTGAATGTCGTTCATATAGATGTGTGTAAATAATGCACAGTCCAATCCCGGTAATCCGAAATAATAAATGTACGACCATTCCGGATTACCGGAATGTACGCGTATACGTATACCTACGACGTAAATATGGCTACATTTATGGCTATATGGTATTATAAAGTACGTATAGGGTAATGTTAAGAGTAGTTATTTAACCTCAGTATAGTAATAATTGCAAGAAAACACTTACCAATTAAAACATGTATTTTCAATAGTGTCCGGATTATCAGACAATTTTTCTCTCGTAATAGAAAAACACCGAATTCCATGTCTCTTTTTTAGAAATTGTCAAGCCAATGATCACTAGCTTTAAACTCTTCCTTGTTTGGGGTAGAGTTCAGAAAAAGAGAGTCGTCCCTTTTTCTGCAATAGAGGACCCGATCTGGGGTTGTTTCGCGAATTTTCTTGCAGAAACCACGTGTAAAGGGCAGTCTCTATCAGAGTGTACTCACTCTTTTTCACTGTTTTCCGCGCACTGCTACCTTGCTTCATAGAAGACACAAACGACAAAATTTTCTCTTTGTTTTTCTTTATATCACTGATTGTTTAATTTCCGATCCCGAAATCTTCCGCTAATTTTTTAACAGGTAGCCCGGCTAAAGACGTTTTAGAATGTCGTACTTATCCGACAATGAAAGTGTTTTGTTTTCTTTTAAGAGAAGACGCCATTATAAAAAATTACAGTTCAACACATTGCGAAGACAAAACGATTCTACCGTCTGCTTGCCGTAAACGTTGAACTGAACCGTAGGCGGACTAAATCAAAATAGATCGATACACTGAGCTCATTGCAAAGTAAACAAATCAATGTTACCTCCTTCTTTGAACCTCCCTTATAGCCATTTATTTTTTTCTCGTTTTGATATTTTCGAAAATCATTTCGGATTAATGGGAGTTTCGGACTACCGGAATTCGGATCACCGAGATTGGGCTGCATGTTATAGATGTTGTGGTATATAGTATGAAATATATTTGTATTCTTAACTTTATAATGGTTTCTAATCCTATAAATATGAGTGTAATTTTCGAGTACATACCATTTGTATCAACAGCCTCTGTGATTACTGAGCTACCAGCCTTTTTAACATACAGTAAAACTGCTCTAACTAGACACAATTTGGATATACGTTTGTCGAGTTTTCAAGAGTGAATAACAAGAACCAGTGTAAATGAGATTATACAGTATTTTGTTGTTCATGATTACCCTGCTTCAGGATTATTGGACGACCCATAACGCTTTCTATACACAGTAGGAACTCGGTAGAAAAATTGTGAAATATAAGTTTCTCGAGTTATCCAGAAAATTAGGACTGATGAACTGGAAACACTGTAAATACTTTAAGCAATATTTTTTGTATTTTTTAACTTTATAATGGGTTCTAATCGTGCGAATATCAGTGTAATATTCCGATACTATAGCTTCAAGAAGGTCCAAGATTATTGGATTATTACTAGGCTTTTCAACATAGTAAAATCCTGGTAATAGAAACAATGTGGAATATAAAGTTGTTGAGGACATTACCAGAATATTAACACCGAATAAAAAAGGAAACACTGTAAATGACTATTAACCTCGTTTCATATCTTTCATTACTTCCTTTAAATCCCCTCTCCTTTTTTTATTTCTTTATAAAACTTGAGGAAAGGCCCCAATATGATTTTTTGTTACGAAACCACTGTTATAGTCTCACTAACTTTATTCTTTTTTATTCACCAGGATTTAATTTCTGATTTCTCCGCGCAATTACAGTTGACTGCCCGATATTTAAGTCCAGCAAAATTTTATCCGTTATTGAAACGTTGTCTGTATAAATAAATTGTTGTACCCGACTCGCAAGTCAACCGCTTTTATTTAACAAAAATTTCATTTGCACTTTCGCGTATCTTTAAAAGCTTCTACCTTCAAATCTATCGACAGCGTTGTTAGCTCACGATCTTTTCGGCCATTATTAAAACGTTAACAAAAAAGATTTTTCCACTCCTGGGACCATTGCATGCGGTCTTTGAAACACTATCTGGAGACACGTTTCTCAAGTAAGTCTCTTGACACGTTAGTCAAGATATAAACAATACACAGCTGTTTCAAAAACATCTACCGCCGGCATAAAATGAACCTGAAAATATCACAATGAAAATATTGAAAAGAGCCCCAATACCACAAAAATAACAAATAAAACAAGTTACTTAAGATTAAACCCTTATGTAAATTTCGATGACCATGTCATCAACATCAGAGGGTCTTATTACAAAATTACAAACTAGCAAACAAGAAGTTACAAACTTAAACCCAGATAAGGGTTTAATCTTAAGTAACTTGTTATATTTGTTATTTTTGTGGTATTGGGGTTCTTTCCAATATTTTCATTGTAATATATTGTACCACTGTGCTCTTGATATGATCTGAAAATATCGGTGAATGCTGACTTTGCTGAACAGTCGAGTTAACGGAAAGTCGAGTATGTAAATGTCGAGTTAGCAAGAGTCTACTGTTACTAGCGATTAGACTAATATGATTTTCGCAAATATAATATAGTTTTTGTAAATACGGAGAATCTAGTAACTTTATAGTGATTTATAATTTCTTTTCCGTTACGAAAACTTGCGCCCAATGCTAATGTCCTATGATTTCGTAGTGCGAACCTGGGACATACAGATGTCATTTTTCACTACAAATATTTTTTAATGTCATTAATAGATATTCGATACAGATTTGTAAAACTTTAATGGCACTTTTCAGGCTTTGGCGTTATTTTCATGGTCCGTCTGTAGCGGTGAGTGTGTTAAGGGATAATAAAACACAAAGGCGCACCCAGGAATTTATCAAGGGGAGGGACAGAAAAACAACGGGGGGGGGCGGTTTGTTCACCCCCCGTATAAAATATTGAATTTTTAGCGCTCTAAAATTTATGTTTTAAGCATATGCAGCATAAAAAAGACTCAAATTGAGACTAGATCTGTATTTTTATGTCATAGTATAGTAGGTAGTTTATTATTTTTCGACGAGTACCTTAGGCGTTTTTACATTTTGATTACAGTACCATTGACTTTCATTGAAGTCGTCTTGTTGTGCATTAACAGTAACTCGTTCTATAGTCTGGTATAATTTGGTTAATGTAAAATGTTTGTAAGCAAAAAATTAAGATATAGGCCTACCCAACATTATACGCCAAAATCTGAACATTGTAATTTTACATGTAATATCATTGTAAAACTTACCTTAACGTAACAGCTGAATAAAAAATTAGCTTTGAAGTTGTTAATTCAGAGTTGTAAGTTTCACATTTGTCATTCGCATTTGTTGTAGAAGATTGTTTCAATAATGACTGCACCAATCTCTTCCCCTTCCGAACATTTGTTCTACAGCATCTATCTTTGTTACTCTGTTTAAATTTAAAGTTTGATAAGGCGGGTATTTTTTGTGTAGGAAACGAATTTACCTTTAAAACATGCCTTTGTGGAAGACCCAATAGCTCGGATTTTAAATCTCTTTCAAAATCGTCTGACAGAAAGTGTTCAGAGCATATTCTTGCCGTTTTGGAATTAAAATTATCTTTTCTTTTACATGCATGCACCCATGTTTTGTGTAAATTTTCATCCTTTGGGAACTTATGAAACGATATGTGTAGCTCTTTGCCTTTGTCCGAGTGGTTAGTACAACTCACAATGGCGCAAGAAGGCATTATTGTAGTTATTTGAAATATGTTTAGACCTAAGGTATTTTCATTGCAGACTTGTTAGTAAAATAAAATTATAACAATCACACGCATTATTAACGCAACTAGTCACTAAAACATACATTAATACACAGTTAACCAAACCAATTGTAATTAATAGCAACAGCACTAGTCACAGCACAATAAGAAACAACACAGATGTACGAGTGTAATGGCGATTCATACGGTTAGGTGCCACACACGTCATCGGCCCGGTTTGCCAGTGCGCATCCTCGTCAGGCATGCCCAACACATCTCGAGCTAGCGGCTAGTGGAGGGGGAGGTTGCAGTGACGTCACGCGCTAAGCTCTGCTGTTCACACGTAAGCTGGCGCGCGATCGATCAATAGAAAAACAAAAGGCTAGACATATTCAAAAACATTGGTTTTTGTAATGCGTGTTGCATCGAATGCCATCACTAAGAAATTGCATGCCTTGCGGTCGTTTAGAAAACTTATATAAGTAGTAAATTTGTTCAAAACTGTATGTGGTTAATGTGACAAATAAAATAATATTTATAGGCTTTACGGGCTTGTAAAATCTACATTATTGTAATCTAAATACTATAGCTAATATTATAATGTCTGTGAAACGGTCTTCTGCTACTCCCCCCCCCTATTCTCGCCCTTCGAAGTCAAGCGCCAGTTTACGTGTAACCGGCTATACACAAGCTTTGGGGTAGGCATATACGACTGTTATATGGTGAATATTTACAGCAATTTTGAAAATTAATGCACATTACCTCACTCCCCGTTTACTCATTATTTCTCTCCCATGCGCATCATAAAGTTGTACATAAATTTTATCTGTTTTTCGTACCTCCAATGGTGATGGGATTTTCTAATGCAGCGCACATTTGAACATGTCAGAAACAATATAAACAAAAAGATTTTTTCAAGTAAATTCCTACTTAATTCAAAGAAAATTTTATGTTAATATTTTTTTAATAAATAATTACAACTAATATAAATAAAGTAACATAACCTAAGCGTTAAAACAGCTCTTCTGTCCCATAACCTATAACATAAAATCAGCTGTTTTTTAAGTTCATATTATATACTGAAAGACTATTATTCTCTATTTTAAAAAAAATACGTTTACTTAGATATATATAAAGCTTATCTTTTCGTAATTTTGAAGGCTTTTATATAATCTGAATCAAATCTTTAGAAATCTTTAGTTTTTAAATTGATCTTATTCATTTTTAAAGAGCTTAAGTAACAATAAAAATATTAACTAATTAAATAACAAGTAATATTTTTAAAAAAGTCAATTCCTACTTAGGTCAATATAGAAAAATTTCATTTTAGTTACGTTTGATTAAATAATTACATTTTTTCCAGGCGGAAAACCTATCAAGGTTATCATAGCCTATAAATAATTACAACACAAATAAACTAACATAAAATCAGTTGTTTTTTATGAAATCATATGTTATAAGTTAATTTAAACCAAACGGAAAGAAATAACTATATTGTATACCTTGCCCCTTTTGTAAAAAGTTTCTGCTATATAAAATTAACTCTTTCAGACATGAGGAATTCTGGAATTTTTACCCCCTACATGCACAAAAACATTATTATGTTTTTGTCACTGAAATTTTATGTTATTATACATTAAATCCATCTCATTAACATTAGAAAATTAGAAAAAAAAATTTAATCGCATTTGATAGTGAGATATAGGGAGATTCACATTTTAGACCGCCATGCCTTAAAGTAACAATCTCAACAGAGAAACATTTTTTTAGTGCAGCATTATAGTATAGGAATATCATAATGCGGTATTCTATTAAGAACACGTTTATATTTATTTTCATGTTAATCATATAAAAAAACTATTTACACAATTGGAGAATAATGAATACATTTACAATTTTTTAACAGAATGAAATTTTTGAAAATAGTCTTTTGCCTTCCTTAAACAGAGAGCAACCTTGCCTGTTGAGCAAGCCCAATCACTTCTTACTGGTGGTTTTTTCGTGCTACAGAGGCCACATCTTCTTGTTGACCTTTCTGGCTGGTGATTTGCTGATTCCAAGCGAATTTTATGGGATATTTTTTGCTTTTTATTTACTTGTTTAAAATCAGAGCTGCTCCTCCTAGAACTATTTTCAACAATTCTTTCTGCTCTTGATATGTATGTCTCTTCGAAAATCTTTAAGAGATTTATTTTCATCAGTGACTCTTGAAAAGAGAATATACGCATTAACTTTAGTGGCATCAAGAAAATGAAAGAAAATTCTATGCCACCACTTGCGGCTTTTTCTATCAATTCCGTATACTTTTTTCTTTTGATCAAATTTGTCTACCCAGTTCATATTAGAATTGTAATCGACGACAGTTTTAGGACACTGTATATTTACTATACTACAATTGTTTTGCTTTCACTGTACTTCAGTAATCAATTCAGGATTATGCAAATTGGACCGTAGGTATACACACCTATTGTCCTTCCACTGAGTTGCAGTAACACACTCTGTACTCCACCATGCACTTTCACCCCGTTTTAATGTCTTTTCTTGTTTAAATTGTGGCAGTTTTACCCGACCTTTATTAACTGTTCCACATGCCAAAATACCTAACGTTTTAAATTTTTTCATCAGATCGACGCTGGTAAAATAATAATCAAAATAAACTCGATAATGCTTATTTTGCAATTCCTCAGTCATATGCAATACAACCCTTGCACCCAACTGTGTTTCAATTTTATCCCCCTTTTTTCCTGTATAGATATCAAATTTCACCATATATCCATACTTATCTGCCAAGACCCAGACCTTATAGCCGCGTTTTATGGGTTTCTTTGGCATATATTGTTTTTGTTTTGACCTCCCTTTAAACTTAATCATGCTTTCGCAAACAGCTAATGTTGATGCAGGTTTTTAGCAGTTCAAAAAATTTTGCTGCAGCTTTTCTAACAAGGGTCGGATTTTGTAAAGTCTATCAAAATCCTAATCGCCATATGAAGGCATGACGGAGTTATCATTTAGATGCAAATGGCCTAACATCCAACTAAACCTATTTATTGGCAACAATTTTGAAATGTAAGCGTCATGCAAGTCTTCATCATTTTTCCAGTAATCACGATAACTGGGTGATTTTTTTATTCCCATTAAAACGTTCATTCCCAAAAAGGTTATCATTTCAGCATTTGTGACTGGTACATATCTTTTACCTTCCTGCTCGGCATACAAATTGGTTTGGAATTCTAAATTGTCAATAATATTTTGATCAAACAAATGTAAAAATATTTCATATGGACAAGGATCAATCAAATTTTTAATAAATATGGAAGGGCCTTCTTCTGAATCAAAAACTGGAGGCTCTACATGCCTATTCATCTGATCCCATCTGACAAGAGGTAAATGAACAGGTGGCAAGTTCAAAGTTTCTTCTTCGTTATCACACTCACTCGAAGAATCTAAAGCTACACGACCAGGGCCTGCTTCATTTAGATCCACATAACTTGGATCTTCATCGAAATCATCCGATAATTCGGACTCACTACCAGTTGGGATGTCCTCAAATAATATTTGTTCCACATGTTCATTTAATAAATTACATGGGATACGATCCACAATGCCTGAAAGTAATATACAAGCACGGTTCAGTACTACATAATGGCATCTGAAACATAACCTAACATTTAGGTTATGCACATGTTGCATGGTGGTCTAAATTATGAACCGGCAAAAATATGCTATTAGAAATAAACTATCAAGAATATTTTGTTAAAAGACTACTTACTGAGATTAAAAAAATCGTTAAATATTAATCCACTGTCCAATTGATGACAGAATAAATAAAACGTTTCTAAACACAGAACAAAGAACAAACACCTTCAAGCTCACACTAGACTCCACAATGACTTTATTTACACTCTAGACAAGCCAGGATAGGAAAGTGATGCACTCAGTAAGACCTGAACTACTTTAAATGAACTACGAACTACGTGGTTGATATTCTGTGCTATTGTGTAACTAAGTACATATGATTTTGTAGGTGGTTCAAGTTTTGAACCACCGTGCAACTGGGCACATTCAAAAGGTGGTTAAAATTGTAATCCACCGTGCCTGAAAGAGTTAAAATTAATTAATATTAGAAAAAAGTGTATTAAATTCAAATGTCATCCACTACAAGTACTTGATCTGAGTGAATGAATAAAAAGTATTTTATTAGCGATTGAAATATTGGACGATGTATTTACAGTAAAACCTGATAAGTCGGAATCTATTGGGACCAGCTTTATTTTCCGCCTTAGACAGTTTACCGGCTTATACATATATAGTAGCGTCTGTATAAAGCTAATATTGCGGACTTTCGCCGAGCTATTTTTAGCTTTATGGTTGAGGGGGGTTTCTTAGCTATGAGAATCCCCTACTGCGTACTGCTATTCCTAATGATGCCGTACATAAAAATGTTAAAATCTACAGTGTATCTACTGTTAAAATATAAAAAATAAAAATCTTACCTTCCACTATTTTTGGCTTCATAACCAGCTGTCAATTCACAAACTTTATGCTTCCACTCATCAACTGTTTCCTGGTTAACTTCTTTTGCTTTACCACGAATTTTATTTAATGAAATCGAATGTCTGGATCGAAAACTTTTTAACCATCCATCCGAGGCTTTGAATGTTGTGTTCCCTAGCTCAGCAGCAATTGACTTAGCTTGTTCTTGTAATTTTGGTCCTGAGATGGGAAGATTATTGGTTCGCGCTTGTGTAAACCATTCAAGTAAAATTCTGTTAATTTCTATATTTGTGCATATTTTTTGCCTTTTAGAATGAAGAGGTCTCTTGCCTTTTAACCAATCTTCTTTTATTTGCTCTTTGTTTTTCAAAATTCCATAAATCTGTGATTTACTACAGTTGTATTTATCACATAACTGTTTCACGTTTAATTTTCCACTAAGTTCAATAACATCGATTTTCTCTTTGAAAGATAATGTATGTTGTCCTACGTTTTTTCTTGACATTTTTACAATAAGCCTACTACAGCAAAGTACACTACACACTTGAGCACTTAATAAGAGTGACTGTACAAAGCACAAATTAAGAGACTAAACAATGAATAGCACTACTGTTTACACGTAAGTAGGTCGACCTATTGGCTGCAAGATGTAACCAGCCTGTACTGTTCAGAATACAGTGACGTACTGAACTTGCATTCCAACAATTGAGAGAAACGAATGCCGACTGAGAATGTTTATACACTAGGATGGCCGAAAACAACGGCATCAGTTGTTTGGCAACAGTTGCCTCTACGCAACCTAATGCGCGCGCAACTGGTGTGGAGAAAGTCCTAATGCGTAGCAAACTAATGCCTGCCAACAGTTGTTTTATGCTAACCTGGTGTGTAGGGAGTCCCTAATGTCTAACCTAATGTGTAGCAAACTAATGTCTGCCAACAGTTGTTTTATGCTAACCTTATGTGTAGGAAGTCCCTAATGTCTAACCTAATGCGTAGAAACTAATGCCAGCTAAGCTAATGTGTAGCAGACTAATGCGTGCGCATCGGTTGTTTCCTGCTAACCTGGTGTGTAGGGAGTCCCTAATGTCTAATAACTCTGCAAGAGAGACTTTGCTATTGATTACAGACCTAATCTATAATTCCTTATATGTTATCATTTATGTCAGTCTGTAATTGATTTTTACGTGTATAATGTCCGTATTATTTTAGCCGGTAAAATGCTTCAGAAACTAATTTCGATCCATTAAAATTGTTTCATTGCAACATAAAAATATATTAAATAATTTTAAAAAATACAGTCAACTTCAAAGAAAAGAACCCGTGGTAATTGTGGAGATTCCTAAACCGGGCCTATATTTTCATGAAACATTCAGAAACATGTAAAAAAGCTATTTTCATTGAAATTGTTTTTTTTTGCCTAGAAACATTATTTTTTCTTAAAGTTGGGTAAATTTTTCAGCGCGGATGTAGAAGCTGTGAATAGGCTGCCTGCCTCGCGGAGGGATACACGACATCACAAATGTACTGACGTCAAGTAACACACTTGTATCATACACCAAGTGTAACGACACTGGGTTAATGTGTAGCATTACGTTTTGGCATAATTTTAATGAATTTGACAAAATAAAAGTCGGTTTAGACCAATCTTCATCAGTATCTTGAGTTGTCTCTGGATAGTGTTATATCATCAACATATCTGTGTGCAGGTAAATAATTTTGTGTGCGTGTGTATCGTTTGTGAGTATCTTGGTGTTTTCTATGTGTTGTAGAAAAATTTTGGTCTTAATACACTACTGATCCCATGGGTAGGCCATCTGGTTGTGAATAGAAGTTTCAGTTGTGGGTGAAATAGTTTTGTTCGGTGATGATTTGGAGAATGTTTATGATTTCTGTAACGCGGGTTTTAGGTATATTGTTCTGTATTAATTGGGTTTCTAGGATGTTGAGTGTTTCGGGTATGGGTATGTTGGTGTACATATTTGTTATGTCGAGTGATAGTAGTGTTGAATTGTGTGGTATGTTTATGTCTTTTATTTTATTTATGAGGTTTGTTCTGTTTTTTATGTGTTTAAGTTTATGGATTATCTGATTATTTTGTTAATGTATTTTGCTAATTTATGTACTGGGGCATTCTGGTAGTTGATGATGGCTCGGATAACTATCACTCGACATAACAAATAAATTTCATAAAAAAGATAAACAATAACGACCCCAGAGAAAGAGAAATTAACACTGTCATTTTAAACTTTATTGTAATAACCTAAAGCCTCAAGAGTCCACCTTTTTTTTGTAATTGTAATATTAGTTAAGTAACAAGAATAAATGCCAAGTTATGTTAAATTTGATACTGGTGTTACCTAATGATGAGACAAAAGAGTGTTAAGGTAATTAAATATATAACCTAAAGGAAAAGTTATATTTTAAATAACTTGGGTTATATATATATATATATATATATATATATATATATATATATATATATATATAACATAAGTCAAAATACAAATACAAGAATTATAATTGAATTTACAATTATATTGAATTGTAAATTCAATTATAATTCTTGTATTTGTATGTTGACTTATGTTCTTTATTAATACACAAGAATACATAAAGAACTAAGTCAAAATACAAGAATTATAATTGAATTTACAATTAAATTGTAAATTCAATTATAATTCTTGTATTTGTATTTTGACTTAGTTCTTTATTAATACACAAGAATACATATTGCGATATTTATATATATGGAAAATGTGAACTAATAGAAGGAATTGGAATATACAAAACAACAAAAACTAACACCATACAGTGTATAAAACAATGTTAGTGAATTTCAATTTATAAGCATTAAATTTGCATGTTACCTTTTTTTACAAATAATTTTTTGTATAACGACTAGTAAAAGTTATAATTTGTTCAAACGTAGTTCGTCAAAACATATGGCTTCTGTCAGAAAATTGAAAAAAGTGTTTAAAATTGCTTCAACACCGTACCCTGTATTCGAAAGTGTTTATGCCACCAAAACGTCTGCTTTACGCCCCTCCAATGCCGAAACTGGCCAAAATGTCTGCCAATTTTTATGTAGCCGTCAAAGCTTGTGCCCAATATACCGACATCTCGCTTTCTTTATTGCATCTTTGTCATCTCAAATTGTGGTTTAGGTAAGTTCAACATATTTTCAATAAAGCTAAAACTTATACAAATTACAGAATAATTTTCCCCTTTATTAAATCCATAAAACTCAACTACGGTAGAACCTCGGTAACTCGACACAATACCGGCAGCAATGTAGTGTCGATTTATCCAGACCATTGAGATTGAATAATAGAAGACACTGCAAATTACTTGGTATTTGATGATTCCATGACCAACTTTTATCAATCTATCGATCATGCAATATACAGTAATAAATATAATGTAATGATAATACTGTACTCAATACCTAACTTAAAATAACAAAAATGCTGAAAAAATTACCTTATTGAATCTTGGAATGTCTTGAAATCACCAACATTATCAGAATCCGCGGTAAATTTTTCATTAAGTTGCTTCACACCGTATCGCTGTTTCCAACGATCCAACCAGCCATTGCTTGCTGTGAATTCACCCTCTCCTTCTTCTAATTCTTTATAGAACTTTAAGGCTTTCTCCTGCAAAATAGGCCCTGTTATAGGCGTCCCATTTACCCGTTGTATGCGAAACCACTGATATAAAGCCTCGCTAACTTTCTCGAAATCTGCACACTTCATGGTTTTTCTTGTTTTAAGAGATTCTGTACACATTCTTTTTAAACACCAAGATTCAATTTCCGTTTTCTTGTTCTTCCAGCCAACTACGGTGGACCGCCCGACTTTTAGTTCCAATGCTATTTTATTTGCACTTTCACCATTTTCAAGTCTTTTTAAAGCGTCTAACTTTATATCCATCGACACTGTCATTTGCTTTCGTTTCTTCTCGGCCATTAATGTTTTTTTTTTTTTAAAAGCAACGTTTTTAAATACGGTCGTTTTTAAAACGAGGTTTTTTAACGGTAGTCGCGCAACGACTTCTCACAACTAAAACCAAGTACAGTAGAACCTCTTTAATTCGTCACAGTAATATCAAACACTGCACTGTCACGTGATATGGGCGCCATCAGATAAGTCCAATACCAGGCACTGTCATTCCATTACTGAGAAAATCTATCAGCATATTCTTTGTTCCCACACATCTCATACCCGCAATTAAATGTAGTAGAAGTCTTCAACAATCGACTAACCACAGCTAGTGACGGGTTTAAGGGGTGGGCTTTGGGGCTCAACCCCACTTATAAATATGGAAAAGAGACAATTTCCAAACTATAAAATAACCAAATGCGTACCCAGGATCCAAACGGGGGAGGGGGCAAACCATGGTCGTTCAGGTTTCGATCGACAATAAAATAAAGATAAATAACCATAATTTTCAATAGTTTAAGTTTTTTTTAATTATTAAATTAGTTTTTAAATTATAATAAATTTAAGCAACAAAAGTTAATAACCATTCATTTATTAAAATTTTGCTTCCAAGGGGGGACAGCTGCCCCTCGCTGGGTACGCCCATGAAAATAACACTATAAATGTGAAATAAAATGCCACTTCCGGAGTTGGCGTTCAGCAGTTTGCCCTTTATTTAAATCTATTTAATAATTAGTAGAATATGTTTACAAACCCATATTAATCACTACAATACCATACTATAATCCTTAATAAATACGCCCACACACAATGTAATAAATAGGTGGTTTGTATTGTAAATATATATTAAAAGAGGCTAATTAATAATTGTGTAATGATACGGAGTAACATAGCTATTTCCTTCAGATAGAAGACCTTTAGAGTTTATACTATAGCTACCATATGTCCTAAATATTTTTCGGGGACGGGGGAACATCTTTTCCCTCCGCTCAACTCCCCCAAAACACTTTTGTGGATCCGACATTAACCACAGCATAGTAAACAGCGTTCTGTTACATTATAAGTTACACTATAAAGTGTTTAATATAAATAAATGAAACCACTAAACCACAAATCACTTTCTTCTTTTATTAAACACCTTATGTACATTTCGATTGCATAACAATCATCCTCAGAAGTATTTTCATTGTAACTTACCTCTGAGGATGATTGCTATGCAATCGAAATGTACATAAGGTGTTAAATAAAAGAAGAAAGTTATTCGTGGTTGAGAGGTTTCATTTATTTATGTTAAACATTACGCCACAGTTGTTTTATACAGTTATACTATACAGTGTTATTTATACAAATTGTATTCTACAGTTCAGTTTTCTTTTCCTGTCTTCATTTTATCTTCTCTAACAGTGGTTACATAAAGGGGAAATGACTAAAAGGTAATTATAAAGCTTTAATGTAGGTTGATATGTATGACATTCTACAACGATTACGAAAAGGCGAAAGTGGGGTTAAGCTGTCTCCTAGAACGACCGTAAATGATAGCTAGAAAAAATGGCAATAAATTTGAAAAGTACATGGCAAAAATGGAGATGTTAACAAACGAAAAACAATGTGTCATTCACCCATTCACGTTTAACTTGATAATGCTATGTTTATCTGATTCTCACAACAACGGAGTCAAAGTGTTCCACTAAGCGACTCAATTTTAAATCAGAAAGCTCTTCAAATGAATTTGAATATTGGGGTTGACAATTTTAAGGTTATTCAAGGGTGGCTAGATAAATTCAAAGCAAGACACGGAATTCACCAGCTTGACGTCGAGGGTGAAAAATAAAAGGGTTGGTGGGTGCGGAGAGTGAAGTGTTGGTACATTATACAAAGAAATTTGTTGATAAAATTGAAAGGTTAAATCTGACGTGATCAAATATACAACTGCGATGAGAGTGAGTTAAAAGGGATAGCTTTATTTTACAAAACCTAGGAATCTTAATCTGAAAGTTGTGCTCCTGGGAAGTAAAGAAAGAACGAATTATCGTTTTAGAGTGTGCCAATGCCAGTGGAAGTCATTGACAAATCTAAGAAGCCACGGGGATTTAATAATATAAGTTTAGACCTGTTAGCACAATATTTTTGTCAAAAAACCAGTGCGTGGATGACTCGCGATATTTTCAATGTATGGTTTCATGAATGTTTTGTCCTCCAAGTGCAAAACCATCCTAAAAGAAGGAATTTACCAGAAAAGGTCCTATAGATATTGATAACAATGCTCCAGTTCATCCAACTGACCTTGAAACAGCTGACGACTAACAGCTGTTTTTTCAAAGATAACACCTCTTGTTTGATTCAACCAATGGATCAATGTGTTACTGAAAGTCTAAAGCGACACTATAGAAAAATATTTTTACAAAATTTCAAATTTAGCGATATAGAGATGAAAGTACAAGAATTTTGAAAGAAATATACGATTAAAGATGTAATATTTAATGTTTCACAGGCATGGAATAACATTCTAAAAATACCACTTTCGTCGTGATGGAACAAACTGTGGACATACGGACGGAAAATTGACAAAAACCATCGATGATTTATATTTAATTTCAGAATTAAAAGGAATATGTCGAAGTACAGAAGCAATTGGCGAAAAAGATCTAATAAAATGGACGAGAGAAGATACTAATAATATGGTTGGGTATGAAGTTCGAACAAAGAAGAAGTTCGCCGCTTATGTTAAAGATAAAGACGTGTTTATTGAAGAAACTGAGGAAGAGTGTGAAGTTTGACCTGAAAATGAAGTGACATAGTCAAGTAGATAAAATGCTAACGAAATGCATTAGGTGGTGTGAAATACAAAAAGAAGCAGATGTGACGAAATTAATAGTTTTAAGACAAAATTCGGCAGCTTGGAATACAAAAAGAAAATAGCTTCAGTACAAAGAAAATGACAAGACTTTTTGATAACTACTATAAGGTAAATAGATTTAATATAAGTTATTTTCCCTTGCTAGTGTTATTGTTCTTACAAGGTAATATAATTTGTATTATTTATGTGTTTTATGAAAATAAAGTAACATTTGTAATTACGAACTATACTACAGGCTACTAGGTGTTTTAGTGTTGTTGAGTTTTTCAGCTGAAATGAATAATCTAAGTACAATATTAATATCATTACACACCTATGTACCTATTTATGTGCTATATTTACCCACAATTACATGTTAATTTCACGACTTCCGTTATTCGTCACCCACTCGGTCCCGAACGTGACGAATTAGAGAGGTTCTACTGTAACGCAGAGGCAACCAAGTTTTTAAAACACAACCTACACTAACGCCAGACTGAAACAACTGAAAACGTGGCTGAACTCGTTACAAGTGAAGAGGGTGGGGAGCCTATAAATGGCGGCCAGGGACAGTGACTGCGATCTATAGAACGTTGTCTGCAACACAATTCAAGCCAAGACAAATACACAGCTGTTTAAAAACATCGACCGCCAGCATAAAAATGTTTGTAAATTTACGTGAATGGCGTCTTTTCCGAACTGTGAAATTACAAGAACTGTCGAGTTACCGGGAGTCGAGTAAGTGACGTTCTATTGTAGTCAGTTAATGAATTTAATTATTACAATAAATCTTTCAGAAGTTTGTCTCATCTATTTTATTTATATTTAGTGATTTTGTTTTACTTCTACAAATTGATCTTCAAGTTTTTTTTATTAAACGTTTGCCTTTTATTCTTTTCCTCTGATTGTCTTTCTTCCTGAAATATCCTTCTTGAACTAGTTGGTTGACTGTCTCTCTTTCAATACTGTCATGAACTGTGTTGTTCTATAAGATTTCCCCACTTTTTACTTTTTATGAGACTTGCTCTTATGCTTCTTATTGAGATTTTATTCTTCTAAACAATTTTCTTTCTTTGGTTTTATAGTCTTTTCCGTTTACATTGTCAAAAATTAAGATGAATTTTCTTTCTACTTGCAATATTACTAAATTTTATCTCTGTACTGTTATAACAATAAAACAATTACAGTAAAAAATTTGTGGTAATTTGCCCACTCATGGTTCCACTAAATCCATAAACTTATATAGTTTAAAAGAAAAATACAGATCTTTAAAACACTATAATAATGCAAGTCATTATTAATGTCATGTAATCAACTAATATTTTTAGGAAACCTACATTATTTGTTATGAATACTATTCTAGGAATTACAATGACATGATAAATCTTTTACAGTTCATAATTTCAATAGAAACTAAATTTTATAATCAATGTACAGTATTTAAACGGAACTACAATATAGGAATGTACTGTAATGTATATGGAATAAGACATACTATAGGTTTAATTAAAACTGACATTGATTCTTCGACTGTCTTTGAACCCACTGCTCCAAATTTTTTATGCAGATACTGCTCCTATCAGCAGTGTCCTAAGCAAAATTTACCTAGAACACATAGAAAACACCAAGATACTCACAAACAATACACATGCACACAAAGACATTTACTGGCAAAGATACGTCGAAGATATCGTAACACTATACAGAGGCAACACTCGACAATGCGAAAAACTGAGGAGTCATTGTAAGCGAGGACCTACACTAATAAAATATACCAAAAACTCCAATTCACTCAAGAGATTAAAACCAACCGATCACTAAATTTCCTCGACCTCGCCATAACAAAAAGCCACAGACAAAAAAAAAACACAGTTTCAACATTTACAGGAAATCTACAACACCTCAAACCACCCATCGAACACAACCACGCAGCCTTCAGATCCATGCTCCATAGACTTAAAGAAGTTCCAATGACCAGAGACAACATGAACAAAGAACTAGACACCATTAAATATTTAGCATACACTAATTGATACAACACCACAATAATAGACAACTATGACACAATATACAAAAAAAACATTAAAATTAACACTACAGACAGGGAAAACAAATACATCACATTACCACATGTAAGCAGAACATCCATTAAAATAGCCCACAAAATAGCATACAGAGCTTATAACAATATACAATACAGAATACAACGAGACCAACAACAAAGACAAACTACAAGCACCAGGCATGTACAAGTTAATCTGCAACAAATTCTACATTGGGTAGACAGGTTGCAACTTTAAACAAAAAGTCGAGGAGCACAAACAGAAAACCAATTCAGAACTTTACAATAACATAAAAAAAACAGGACGCAAAAACACAGACATTTACCATAACCTAGAAATCTTAGACATCAACAAAAACGGACCACATCTCAACACACTAGAACAATATGAAATTTACAAACACACAAAGTACAAACATACTAAACGAACAAACCCAATACAAATAACATGTACTCTTTATACTATCAAAAACCTGTCTTTAAAATCGTCCCTGTAATAATTAACCTAACAACTCCAAGCAGAAGACACTGATGAAGACCACAGAGCGACCAAAAATGTTCTGTCTCAGTAAGTTTTTACAAATTTAAAGTTCGGATGGTCATAAACTAATGTAAAAGTGATTAAATGATTGTTTTATTTCATATTTTTTATTATTTTTCGCAGTATTGGGATGCTTTCCAATATTCTCATTGTAATATTTTTAGAGTATATTTGGTAAATATTTGAATTGTAATAATAATATAGATGGTTTAAACAACTCGGCTTTCATTAGCAGCTGGAACACAAAAATCTGTATGTGTAAAGCAATTTGTTATGATGAAATAAAAATAATGACTCCTATTTATACCTTTAGAATAGTTTAGAAGAGACACAGTAGACTTGTCTCACTTGAAGCATTCGGAAAATGTAATGTAACAAATATTACGCTTCAAACAGTAATTGATACTATAGATACTTAGTACCTCAGGCTGAGACTGCCTATCCGGCACTGAAAAACATACACATTTTTGGTGTTTTTGTGACGTGAGCTCGGGATCTTTAGGTTAGTCGTCAAGTTCATACTTACAAGACTACAAAGCTTCCTTAAAAAATTACGGTACAAAATTACCCCTATTTCAAAATATACAACATTTTATGGTCAGTAAACTGCTCCAGCTATGTATACCAAGAGGTTAACAAGTATATGTAGCTAAAACAGGATTAACAACTCAAATAAACCTAAGATACATTATAACTCCACTAGATGGGATTCTACCTATTTCTTAAAATAAAAAAAAAACTTCACCTCCTTGAACTCAACAGAATTTGTCACTTCCATTAAGAATGAGAAACACAGAAATGAAAAAAATATTAAAAAAATAAGTTCCGCCAACCAAGGGAGTTCCAATAGAAGAGAAAACTTTTATAGCGTCTAAAGAAATTTTGAATTGAGAAAAACATTTATCTTTCATATTAAGAAAATACCAAAAACAGTTGTTATAAGAAACAATAATACGGAATTTTTACATTCAACATCAAAATTTGAACTACCAATAATAAAATAGAGTTAATAGTTTTGCAGAATTCAGTGAAAATTACCAAAAATATGAATTTGTACATTTTTTATCCAATATTTAATAAAGACTAACATTTATTGTAGTTAGTAATAAAATAATAGACGAAATTTAAAAATATAGTTGCTTGATGTAATTATTTTGAATTCACTGATTAAACTAATTTTAAAAATACAGTACTTAACTAGGTGAATACATAATTGCTTACACAAGCAATTAAATATTCACTTAGTTAAGTATTTTTAAAATTAGTTTAAAAATATAGTTAAAAAAACATTTATTACATGTTTACGGAAGACAAATTTAGTTAAAAAATTCATTGAAAATCAGTTATTAAAAAGCATCAGTTTGAAAAGCTCCAAAGAATGTTTTCATTTCAAATATTAGATTAAAAATACATAACTTATCGTTATATTGAAATTTATCAAAATTTAAATAAATTAACATATTTATAACCGATCAAAAGTATTTCATAACCCTTTTCCTTAACAATGTTCAATAAATAATGTAACATAACCTACATTAAAACAGCTGTTCTACAACATAACACAAAACCAGCTGTTGCATGAAATCATATGTTATCATTTAATTCACTTTGAGGTAACTCATAGTGTAACCTGGTACCAATTATATTTTCTTGAAATTGAATGTTTATATTCAACCAATATGTATTTGTAGACACTGCTATAGAAGTTTTCACTTAAAAAAAAAGTATAAGAACTAATGTCATCTTGACTATTAGTGAAGTACACTTTTTAGAAATTAAATAGTCCCTATTTATAATGACTTTCTTAAAACAATGGTGATTCATTTAATCTCTATGCATTAATAGAATCATCAAAGTCCTTTGGTTTCCCATAATTATAATCTATTATTATTTCCTAAATTGAAATATAGCCCTTTGACAAATACTCGTCATTTTAATTTCTTCAAATGAAAAATGTTTTTAGAAAAAAACAAGAATGAATTAAAATAAAAGATCCCGAATGTATAATTTTTACTTACTAAAAAGCAAAGATAATTTTCCAATAACAAAAAAATAATTTATCACAAGCTGAATTTCGTACTTAACATAGTGAACAAAAGTATTGTAAAATATGGAGGTAAACGCTAACAGATGCTTTAGTCTATTTCCTACATATTAAAAAATACCATACAGTTTATTCAATTATTGATATATGTCAAAGAGGACAGGGTTTATTAGTTGTATATTATGTCGCATCCTGTATTGCACTTTAGCAGTAAACTATTATCTGTATATACAGAAATATATAAGGTATATTTCCTTATACCTTAATTGTAGTAAACTAACATACTGAAATGATAATGATAAATTATATTTATTCAGTTAATTTATCAATGCCAACTTGATACATTTTAAATATTCATATATATAATAATATGAAAAATATTTAAATGTAATTTTAAAAATAAAGCCATGTTTAATTCGGTATTGTATGAGGAATACTTTTCTCTAAGACATAAGGGTATATATATATATAAAATATATCAAAGGCGATTTCAACTATTAATTACTTTTATAAGGTTATGTTATTTTCTGTATGGACTTTTTAATGATTTCAAGTTTGCTTTCAAATGTACCTGATCCACCCATACTATTATTTGCAATAATAAAAAGTAGTTTTATTTTTTGTTTGTATTTAGGTAGTTTATATTAGTTTTGATAAATTATTTCAATATAAATCTGCTAACCTTTAGATTTATTTATAAATAACCATTGATTCCGTTAAAATAAATTAAAAAATAATAAAGCAAATTGTCAAATAAGTTCAAACATGAGTCATTATGGTTTCGATTGTTTATGCCATTTAAAACGTAAAAACGTGTGTTACCTGCCACTTATAACAGTATTCCTTCCCCTTCTGGTGAAATCGAAACCGAGTTCTTTCAAAATCGCGAAAAACGTTGTCCGTTTAAAATCGGGCAAATCTCTGTCACTGTTCACAACTCGTAACGCTCTATCCACTGAAGGGTTTTCGTCATTACAAAAGAATTCTTGAACTTTGCGTTTTAGCACACATTTCGTGAAATCGTCTATCTTTTCAAAAGTACTCGGCCTTTTTTTCTCCATTGTGGGTGACTTCACTCCCGAAACGTGATCCCTTTTGTATGCCGCAATAATCTTGTACACTGTGCTTTTTCCGACGCCTACCATTTCAGCGACCTTCATAACACAACTGTCTATCAGGACGTTTGGGTTGTCTTCCAAAACAGTTTCGTACATACTTACAATAAACTTTTTTGTGTGACTGTGCACTACTTTCCCCCGTTTGTTCTTCACGACACCATTCGTCTCCATTGAAACATTCAGACATCCGAAATAATGATTTTACACCTAAATAAGCGCACTACCACTCTCAGCTCGTACAAAAACCAAAGAGTATTGACTTACCCACGAAATGCGCACACCGATCACATGCACAGCTGCAATTTCATTGGCGACAACTGTTCATGACGTCACTGTGGGCGTTGCTTAACTATCAACTCTCGCTAAATAAAACCCGTTTCTCCCCCCCACACTTGGCTGATTTCAATAAAGACAACAGCATATAGTCTGTAGTCATTACCGTAGTTCTTAAATACATAATATCTGTATATAATGAAGAAAAAC
Organism: Prosapia bicincta; assembly: GCA_036971475.1. Taxonomy (NCBI): domain Eukaryota; kingdom Metazoa; phylum Arthropoda; class Insecta; order Hemiptera; family Cercopidae; genus Prosapia; species Prosapia bicincta. The sequence goes on from JBAIZL010000001.1 coordinate 245,171,683, forward strand.
ATATTTCACCTACACTAATAATCCTTTCACAAACAATCAACAACTTTTGACAAGTTGAAAAGTTACATTATTAATAAGCAAAACAATTATTGTAACAAATATTTAACTGCTAATGCATATCTAAAAAACGAGACAAACTAAGCCTACGTGGTTTAATAGATCCAGTGTAGGGCAAGTAATATTTTCTGCAACTATATTATTACAAATATTTTAACCGTGTAAACGTTTTAAAAACGTTCAATTTTAGTTCACTATATCTTATTTTCATCAGATACATATTTAAGACAATCAGAATATTATTTTCTTATTAATTAGCAGATTATCAGATCTGAAATAAGATGACGAACCTCTTGTAATGAATAAATGAGTAATTTTGATTAATAATTATTTCAATAGTTGTTTCCTTCTAAAGTAATTTTAACAATTTTTGTTTATTTTAAAACTCTACTCAGGTAGCTTCACTAAGCTTTTCGATTGGTTTATTTATTTTTCTCGTGAAATTGTTGGATCATTTTTCACTTTCCCGTTATTTAGGGTGTGATATTTTTATAGGTTCCGAGTATATCCCTTGTACTTAACACACATGTTTATATTTATAGCATGTACGCCTAATTTTCAAATTGTGTTTCCGGTCATTTAAAAATTTGTTTCAAGTATCTTTCAGAGTTACTTCCAAAACAAATACCAATCAACACCACCACTGTTTTGACGTCAAATTCGTTTCTATTTGTAAAAATTTGCTTACCTTAAAATATTATCTTGTGCGGAATGTATATTAAGAAATTTTCAATATTTGCATTTAAAGTTAAAATTTGACGATGAGTCGAAAAAAACTTTGAAAAATATTTTATAAAAATTTTCTGAATAAAGAGAAATTTTTTTTTGATAAACAGAAAGTTTCGGAAAACTGTACATTTCATACTTGGCAAAGGAAAAGATAATATATTGATGAGTGAATAATAACTACACAATGTTCTGCAAAAACTTAGCACATATTTTACTAATTACTTGTTTAAAATTTTTTTTAAAATTCCATTATATCCAGTAAATGCATAGTTTAATCCCACAAGAATTTATAGTATCTAAATTCATCAGGATTGTTTCTTAACAACAAAATCTGCTCCAGGGGAGGGGCACTAGGGATACTGCACCCCCGAGAGTTTGGGTACTTATTTTTATATATATTTTTCATATTCGGAACAAATTTACTTATAAAAATGTATTTTTCATTAGACTATTATTTTAAAGCAATATATTGTTTTAACATTTATGTAATGTTAGGTGTAGAAATTCCTCTGATAACACGGAAGTTCTACACAGCATATGCAGTTCCACTACAAGTTGCGCACTAGTTCCGTACCGGCTCATCTGTACTGTCTGTCTACTATGTCAGACCGAGCCGTTTGATGAAACGATCAAAGTTAACAAATATTTTGTATTATGTACAAAAATAATTTTGGTATCTATGTATTTCAGGTAAATGCATGCAAAAATGCCAAATTTCCTGTGATTGTCAAATAGAAGAATAGCTTAAAATTTCAATTCCAGGCCCTTATTTTTTTCGCCCCACCCACCGAAAGATCCTGGAGCCCCCTAGCTTAACAATAACACTGCAATCGAAATGTACATAGGGATTTAAATAAAACGTGTTTGTGGTGAAGAGGTTTTGTTTATTTAAAGTAAACAAGAAAAAATGAACAGTTTATTGTTTCTAAAACATAAAATTACTGTACTTTAATGTTTAATTTAAAGTACTGCTAAAACTTGGGCTGTAAGGGAAATATCTTGCTCATAAAAAATTGTTCTTTAAATTCTACAAAAAAAAAAAAATATATAATAATATTCAAATATTTTTCTTAATTATAAAATTGACCACATACTCTAAGATATGGATGGTTTCTCTAGAATACATATTCTATAGACCATACTTGAGTCCTTCTTCAGGCTCCTCCAACAATGTAATGTGAGACTTTTGATCTATTTCCTCCTCGGATAGATCTATTGAAGTATTCTTTAAATAAGTAGGCTGAGATGGTGCAGAACCAAATGGTATAGAACTGCAACGTTGCACAGTAGTTGCGAGAGGTCGAGCGCCCATCTCTTCCATTTCCAATTCGAACAACATATTATTTATTCGATTTTGGGCGATCGCTTGGTTTCGAGGACATAGTTTTCTAATTTTTGTGGCAACCATATGCCCAAAAAGAGCTACTTCATCTCTAGGATGATTTAGTTGGTTGGCAGCTACGTTAAGTAAATGCAATGTCCCGTCTTCTCGTTGTGTATTCGCTGATTTATTTACACCACTCTTCCTGCAAAAAGGATTTACAAAAGTGGGTTCATCTACGAGAGTGGGAGGATGTTGTGGTTCCTCAGATATCCAATTATCTGACGAGACCTGAAACAAGAAATTAAAACCAATGGGGTTTGGAGGCCAATTTTGCAATTAACAAATTAGATTATCAACATGTTTCCCTTATTGAAATCAAATATTTATGTACATTGTACTATTCCAGCCATACAGACTATCTCAATTTATTTAGATCCGAGAATCACATAGCACATTTGTACAGAATCCATAAAGACTCCCTGTTGATATGATAACGAATTACTTGCGAATAGCAATCGATGGAACATCATAATCATGAGGTTGTGCAGATTTCATAAAGACTGCCCATTGCCATGATAACGAAATGCTAGTGATCGAATATGATAATCATGTGGTTGTGTATATTTCATAAAGGCTACCAGTTTCCTAGATAGCGAATTGCTAGTGAAGGAATATGATTAACATGTGGTTGTACAGATTTCATAAGGGCTGCCCATTGTTATGACGACGATTTGCTAACACATGACAAGCGGTCGAATATGATAATCATGTGGCTAAAAGATTTCCTTGGGGCTGCACGTTGGTCTAGATATCGAATTGGTAACAAATAGCAAGAGGTCAATATGATAATGTGGCTAGTGATCGAATATGATAATCATGTGATTGTAATGTTTTCATAAAGGCTGGCGCCGTTACCAAGATAACAAAAAGTTGACGAATAGCAAGTAGTTGAATATGCTAATCATATGGTTGTGCAGATTTCATAAAGGCTGCCCGTTGACTTGATAACAAATAGTTGATGAATAGGAAGTGGTTGAATATGCTAATCATATGGTAGTGCAGATTTCATAAAGGCTGCCCGTTGACTTGATAACAAATAGTTGATGAATAGGAAGTGGTTGAATATGCTAATCATATGGTAGTGCAGATTTCATAAAGGCTGCCCGTTGACTTGATAACAAATAGTTGACGAATAGCAAGTAGTTGAATATGCTAATCATATGGTAGTGCAGATTTCATAAAGGCTGCCCGTTGACTTGATAACAAATAGTTGATGAATAGGAAGTGGTTGAATATGCTAATCATATGGTAGTGCAGATTTCATAAAGGCTGCCCGTTGGCTTGATAACAAATAGTTGATGAATAGGAAGTGGTTGAATATGCTAATCATATGGTAGTGCAGATTTCATAAAGGCTGCCCGTTGACTTGATAACAAATAGTTGATGAATAGGAAGTGGTTGAATATGCTAATCATATGGTAGTGCAGATTTCATAAAGGCTGCCCGTTGACTTGATAACAAATAGTTGATGAATAGGAAGTGGTTGAATATGCTAATCATATGGTAGTGCAGATTTCATAAAGGCTGCCCGTTGGCTTGATAACAAATAGTTGATGAATAGGAAGTGGTTGAATATGCTAATCATATGGTAGTGCAGATTTCATAAAGGCTGCCCGTTGGCTTGATAACAAATAGTTGATGAATAGGAAGTGGTTGAATATGATAATCGTGTGATTGTAATGTTTTCATAAAGGCTGCCCGTTGACTTGATAACAAATAGTTGATGAATAGGAAGTGGTTGAATATGCTAATCATATGGTAGTGCAGATTTCATAAAGGCTGCCCGTTGACTTGATAACAAATAGTTGATGAATAGGAAGTGGTTGAATATGCTAATCATATGGTTGTGCAGATTTCATAAAGGCTGCCCGTTGGCTTGATAACAAATAGTTGATGAATAGGAAGTGGTTGAATATGCTAATCGTGTGATTGTAATGTTTTCATAAAGGCTGGTTGTTGGCATGATAACGAATAGTTGATGAATAGGAAGTGGTTGAATATGATAATCGTGTGATTGTAATGTTTTCATAAAGGCGGGTTGTTGGCTTGATAACAAATAGTTGACGAATAGCAATTGGTCGAATATCAAAATTAAAAGTGTGTACAGATTTTATAAATGCCCTTTGCTCTGATGATGATTTATTAACTAATAGCTTGCAATTGAATATGATGATGTGGTTCTATAGATGCAATAAAGGCTGTCTGTTGCAATGATGATGAATTGCTTCTGATCGAGTATGATAATGTTATAGTTGTACAATTTCATAATAGCTGACCGTTACTATGACAACGAATTGATGACGTATTGCAAGTGATCGATTATAACAATCATGTGATTGTACAGATATCATAAAGGCTGCCAGTTCCCTAAGCAAAGAATTGCTGACAAATAGCAAGTGGTCGAATATGATAATCATAGGGTTGTGTAAATTTCATAAAAGCTGCCCATTGCCATGATAACGAATTGTTAACGAACAGTAAGTGGTCCAATCATAGGGTTTTACAGATAACATAAAGGCTGCCTGTTGGTATGACAACGAATTTGTGACAAATAGCAAGTGGTAGAATATGATAATCTTGTGGTTGTATATAGATTTCATAAAAACTGCCCGTTGCCATGATAACGAACAGCAAGAGGTCCAATCATATGGTCGTACAGATAACATAAAGGTTGCCTGTTGCCATGATAACAAATTGTTGAGGAATAGCACGTGGTCAAATATGAAAATCATGTGGTTGTACAGACTTCATAAAGGATGCCCTTTGCCATGATAACGAATTGCTGACGAATAGGAGTTAGTCAAATATGAAAATTATGTGAACAGATTTCATAAATGCTGTCTGTTACTATGATGGTAGAATTCTAATTTGCTTACAAATAGCAAGTGGTCATATGATATTGATGTGGTTATACAGATTTCCATAACAAATAGCTAGTGGTCAAAAATGATAATTAAGTGTTTGTAACTTAAGGCTGCCCGTTGCCTAGATAATGAATAGCTAGTGGTAGAAAATGATAATCATGTGGTTATACAGATTTCCTCAACGTTGTGTGTTGCCTAGGTAACAAATTGGTTACGAATAGCTAGGGGTAGAATATGATAGTGATGTGGTTATAGATTTCTTTAAGGCTGCCTGTTGGCTAGATAACAAATTGCTCACGAATAGCATGAGGTCGGATATGATGATCATGTTTCTAAACAGATTATTTTATGGCTGCATGTTGCCTATATAACAAATAGATAGTGGTCGAATAAGATAATGGTGTGGTTATACTAAGGCTGCCAGTTCCATAGATAACGAATTGCTGACGAATAGCAAATGGTGGAATATGCTAATCATCTGGTTTCAAATGGAAAATTGCAGATATAGCATTCACTCTTATGTCGAAAGTCTGACTTATCGAGATATACCATAATAGGTGTACTGGGTTATATGTGGACTTCTACAAAAATTGTGTTTTAAAAACTAATTGATTTCAAATAAAATAATTTTTAGAATTTTAAACATTCTTAAAGTCGTGCTTGTTAACTTATACTATTAATATTAAAAAAGGCATTCTTATAAATATAATATAACCGTACTATACACACACACACACAAACAAACAAAATTATAAATGATATTAATTATTATTATAATTACATAAAATTATACATAATAATAATACAAGGCCAAAATAGGGACTTCCTAAGAGAAAATAATATAGTTTTCTATTTTAGTTGAGGACTAAAGAGGAGGAACAAGAGGCGGTTACAATATATTTTTTTGAGAGTTGGAATTTATCTCACAGCATAGGTAAGGCCTACACTTGATGGTAAACATGCGATTATACAGCGACCTGAAAATACTGTGTTTGAATTTCACAATTACAAGAGCAGGCTACTCATAGCATTGCTCTACTACTTGCCCTTCTGGTTGCCAACTACCCAGAATTTCAAATATCCAATAGAGGTGTTTAAAAATTCTGCTTTTTGTCAAAATAGCAACTGCCATCATGAACTTTCTACCAGGTGGTGCTTTACCGCTTCGCACGACACAAGGTCCTTATGTAACAGTTGCTGATCGGACTTTTATCTTATAGACCATCAAGAGCAAGGAGAGTCATTGAAAAAACGCCTTTGGGTTGAGGCATCATAGTTCAAATTTTTTTGAAAGCCTATAGAAATTTAAGTTATGAAGATTGAATTACTTTCCACCAATCGAGCATACAAAATATACATAAGGATAATATGCGCTAATAGAAGGAATTGAATAATGCAAATTTTTAAAATGTGTTTAAAAATAGTAAGACTAAAGATGTTAGCAAAAACTGTTTATGTTTCCATAAATATTAAATAAAAAATATTTCTACTTTTATTTATTATTTGGTATAATATCGTGTAGCTTAATATAATTCATATGTAATAAAACTGTTACAACAAAGAGATATACAAATTTTAGTGATACTTTGCTTATTATATTTTTTTTCATGTAATTGCTGGTTGTAATAACAGTAGGTATAATAACTATATACCAGTTACTCACCCTTGGTTCTTCTTGTGCCGAAGTCAAATGAGCTTGTGAGACAGGAATGGAAAACTTCATTGAAACTGTCGGGTGCTTTGATGCCATGTGCCTTTTCAAGTTTGATGTTGAAGTTTTGAATGAGAACTTATTTTTACAAATGTTACATATTGCCATTTGATTTTTCGTATCACTTTCGTCCTCAGTAAACAATGTCCAAATTGAGCTCCGATTTCGTCTACTACTGATTTTTTTGTCCACTCTAGACATTTTATTTTCAAGCACGGTCTGTATTTATTTGTAACATATACTAAATATAATACCTAAAAATAATAGACTCGAATGAAACAAATTATTTCTAAATTAATAACGAACTACTGCAAACAAAACTGTTTCAGAACTTTGTTTAGCGATCACGTTCACACAACACCACGAGTCGCCGTCACAAGTCACAGTAAGTGAAAATGAGAATCACAATCACAGTAGAAAAACAGGTTCTTACTTCCAGTGCATTCGTGAAACATCCCCTCCCGGCCCCAACACTTCTGCTCCCGTACACACAAAATAGTTTAAGATTAACGACCTTAGTTCCTTTACCAGGTGTGACGATTGTGAACAGTTTGGGTTCGCGCTTCACGGGTATAACTGAAGCACTTAATCAAGTCCCGCTCTAACCTTACAACAGCGAGTGATGGCGCGCGAGGAGGAGAGGGGGGAAGAACCAATACTTTTCTGCAAACATTGGTTTTCAAGTAATATTAACCGTTCTAATGACACTCGTGCTATGGCTAGGCTATTCTAGTCAGCCTCTCCCTGCCAATTGTCAAGTTCATCATGTAGCTACTGTTGTTATTGTCGTGTGCGATTATCATGCCTCATGTAGTGATTAACATAAAACTTTAAAAAACTTCCGAGTGGTGCACAATGAACAATATAAATTAAAATTATCTACTGAACTGCAAAAAAATATTTTAACCCTTTAACACAATCCATTTTTTTTGTTGTCAAATAGCACGCAAGAAAGACCTCACATTTTCCCGTTTTTTGTAATACTTTTGTAGAAAATTGTACGGTAAATGTAGGAGGTTTTTTAGGAGTTATTCATTATGTGTAGAAATCACATACATACAGAGTGACGCCTAATGGAGGGGAATTTCAAAACACAGCTGTACACGTTTTGCTAAAGTAGTCAGACAGCAGTCTGGAGACGCGGCGGGAGGGGGACGAAAACTTGTAGTATATCACTAATACTTCATCTTTCCACATAACAGGATTTTCGAACAGTGATTTCCGAATAACAGTGATTAAATCACACGTTTGCAAACCACTTCTCATCATTGCTACCGTACCGAGCAAACTTGTGTAAACTACTGCAAGAACGAGTAAACATTGCGCGTAGAAAATATGAAGATGTGTGCGCTATCGTTTGCCTTTGTGGAGTTGCATGCTTTATAGCTTGGATCCTCATTCAACATTCAGCACGTTTCGACAGTCAGATATATTTATTAAAATGATTTACAGATTGTGATTGTTATTTTTATATTCATACAGATAATTCGGTTTCTAATAGAAACATGTCGGATTAAAATAAAGCAACATTGGACTTCAAAGAAGATTATACCGTCTTCAGACAGTTTTGTGGTACTTTATTCAAAATTTTATGCAAATAAAAGTGCGAGATGTGATGTTGTGAGGGGTTTATCAAAAAAAGTACAATATGAGCAAAACGGTTGTAAAAAATTGAATATTAAAATTTCGCATGGGAACATAAAAAAATGAAAAGACAGAAGAGTGGATCGGCTGCTGAAGTCGTTTGGCTTTCGCCTTGCTTTGCTATTACTCCAAGGCTTTCCTGTTTATTACAGGTAGCGTAACTCCAAAGCAAAAGAAATAAAACATTTGCGGGAGCGTAAAAGTAAGTAACACAGTAAGTTACGTTATTATATTAATATTAAGTTATTTTATACACATTTTACTATTTACTTACATAATGTAGGTATTTGTCACATTATTTAAAAAAAAAATATTTTACTTTTAAAATTATTATATTTTTTAAAGTATTACCCACAAATACATGTTTTCAAACAGGAGTGAGTCTATACTTGTAAAAAATATTCCTTGAATTCTTCGCTATCATGGGGTACAGTGGGTTAGTATGAATAAAACGGGAATAGGAAGTAACCCGAGTCCCTAGTTGTAACAAGTCTTTCAATCAGCGAACACAGGTCCAACTGGCAACCTTGCCCTAGTCCAGTTTCTCCGCCACAGCCTCAGCCCTATTCCAGTTTTTTTCTCACTAGCTGTAGCCCATGTTAGCAGTAAAGATAAGTGAAGAATTCAAGGATTAATTCTTTTTAGATATAGGCTCACTCCCGTTTCAAAACATGTATTCGTAGGTAATACAATACTATTTTTTAAAAATTGAATAATTTTTAAAATATATTTTGGGGGGGGGAATGTGACAAATGGTACATTATCTAAGTAAATAGTAAAATATGTTACAAAAATAACTTATTTGCTTCCACATTCGGAAAACATCAATTACCAAATATCATAGAAAACAACGAACACTTCAAGACAACACGTACAGCCCTTCCAACAACAAACAGACAAACACAATCTATCCGGTATATACAAAGTAACATATAACGTCCGTCCCAGTTTTATATCGGCCAAACAGGTTAATCATTCAACACACGCTTCAAAGAACACACCGACGACATAAGAAACATAAATCCAAATCCAGTAACGCAACACATATACAAAACACGCAACTAACTGAAATATTGTTCGCATATTAAACCATAATAAAAAACCAACTACAGACAAATATGAAATATACAAACATCACACAACGGGAAAAGAAAATATCTTAAACAACCACACACTTTAAATCTAACACCATTTTCTATTATATATATATATATATATATATATATATATATATATATATATGTATATATATATAATATACATATACCATACGTATACTATATATATATATATATATATATATATATATATTTTTTTTTTTTTTTTTTAAGATCAAATAATATACACAAATACAGGAATATTTAATTCATTGAATAATAAACTCAAAGCTTTTCGTTTAAAATTAAATATTCCTGCATTTGTGTATATTATTTGATCTTAAAAATATTCTAACAGGAAAACACATTTGATATTCTATATATATATATATATATATATATATATATATATATATATATATATATATATATATATATATAAGTATTAGTTCCATCTAAATTATTAATTCCTTAATATCCATTTTCAGCGACTAAATTTACTAAATGTTTAAACAAAACAGTAGAATTTTAAACTTTTTTTTTATATCGTCCTAGGCTCTACCTATCGGGCTAAAAATGTACCAATGCCCGAACCCAACATAACGTGTTGTAATTTATTTATGTCGGACAATTGGTTAAATTTAGTTGGCATGACTTGAGCATATTTTAATTATTTGTATAAAATACTATTCTAATTTTAATATATATATAAAAACTAAACTCTCGATAATACGATGAATTAATGTTAATATAATAATTACATAAAACATTAACCAAAAATCAAAGTCCATTAATTGGTTGATAACATTGATAGATATTTCGGCCGCTTATACAGATATTGTAAAACTTACACATCTTTCAATCTGTGACCGGCGCACTCGACACAGGTGAACTGTGTGTGCTCTCTGCAGATGAAGTAGCGACATTCCGAACATGGAGTTTGGCTTTTCCTATTCTTAACACGACCGCACAGGTAGCATCTGCCTTGACGCTTCCTCGATAGGTTTTCTCTCTCTTGAAGAACTGGACGTATCGTCTGTTTAATTTTCTGTCGAATCATTGTATCTGTAAGTTAACACTAGTCAGGCGTGGTGTCACAATGACCGCAGCTCAATATGACACTAGCGCTGTGTAGGAACGTTTCAACTGAACGCGACGAGTTGGAGTGGGGAGGAGGGGTACGAGCTACACAAAACGCCGCTTCAGCTTAAGCAAACAAACGGCGATCGATAGCAAAACTCTACAATACTTGCTCGGCAAACTGGGCCGTTTAGAATTCCAACAATATAATAATACTGTGCAATTAATAATAAAATAATTTATTTTTATAATAAAAGATATTTTAGACATAGAAATGGAAGAAAAAATAAAGTCTTTCGAGTAAGTATGTGGAAAGGAATTTAAGCCATTCTACAACGTGCAAAAACTTCGAACATGTGACCTGTGTCGGAAATAGGAAACAAGGAACACTTCAAGACAACAAGTACAGCCCTTCCAACAACAAACAGACAAATACAATCTATTCCGTGTATACAACCGTCCGGAAGCTAACGTCCGTCCCAGCTTTATATCGGCAAAACAGGTAAACCATTCAACACACACTTCAAAAAAACACAGACGACATAAGAAAGATAAATCCAAATCCAGCAACGCAACACATATACAAAACTCGCAACTAACTGAAATATTGTTCGTATATTAAGCTATAATAAAAAACCAACAGCTACAGTAAAATATGAAATATACAAACATCACACAACGGGAAAAGAAAATATCTTAAACATTTTTAGCCCGATAGGTAGAGTCTAGGACGATATATAAAAAAAAGTTTAAAATTCTACTGTTTTTTTGTAAACATTTAGTGAATTTAGTCGCTGAAAATGGATATTAAGGAATTAATAATTTAGATGGAACTAATACTTAGTTGTTTATTATATATATATATATATATAATAAAAAACTAAGTATTAGTTCCATCTAAATTATTAATTCCTTAATATCCATTTTCAGCGACTAAATTCACTAAATGTTTACAAAAAAACAGTAGAATTTTAAACTTTTTTTTATATATCGTCCTAGACTCTACCTATCGGGCTAAAAATGTACCAATGCCCGAACCCAACATAACGTGTTGTAATTTATTTATGTCAGTCAATTGGTTAAATTCAGTTGGCATGACTTGAGCATATTTTAATTATTTGTATAAAATACTATTCTAATTTTAATATACATGTAAAAACTAATCTTTCGATAATACGATGAATTAATGATAATATAATAATTACATAAAACATTAACCAAAAATCAAAGTCCATTAATTGGTTGATAACATTGATAGATATTTCGGCCGCTCATACAGATATTGTAAAACTTACACATCTTTCAATCTGTGACCGGCGCACTCGACACAGGTGAACTGTGTGTGCTCTCTGCAGATAAAGTAGCGACATTCCGAACATGGAGTTTGGCTTTTCCTATTCTTAACACCACCGCACAGGTAGCATCTGCCTTGACGCTTCCTCGATAGGTTTTCTCTCTCTTGAAGAACTGGACGTATCGTCTGTTTAATTTTCTGTCGAATCATTGTATCTGTAAGTTAACACTAGTCAGGCGTGGTGTCTCAATGACCGCAGCTCAATAATACACTAGCGCTGTGTCGGAACGTTCCAACTGAACGCGACGAGTTGGAGTGGGGAGGAGGGGTATGAGCTACACAAAACGCCGTTTCAGCTTAAGCAAACAAACAGCGATCGATAGCAAAACTCTACAATATATCTTGCTCGGCAAACTGGGCCGTTTAGAATTCCAACAATTTAATAATACTGCGCGATTAAATATAAAATAATTTATTTTTATAATAAAAGATATTTTAGACATATAAATGGAAAAAATAAAGTCTTTCGTGTAAATATGTAGCTAGGCATTTTGTGCTGAAAGGAATTTAAGCCATTCTACCATGCGCGTAAACTTCGAACATGTGGCCTGTGTCGGAAATAGGAAAATTCATGGACCATGTAAAAAGAGAGTTCTCTTTTATGAATATCAATCACTAAATAACTGGCTTTGAAATCACTTTCCACCATGGTAGTTGCACCCAACATAAACAACACTGGCAAGTCGCGCACTATAACTTTGATTTAAAGTAGAACAGGATTGGGTTTGTGGTAGGTTAGGGATGCGGTGTTGTCAGATCGAACGCTGTGAGAGTCAGCCCGCCATTGCCAGCTGCCAATACCGACAAGAGTAACTAGTTGGCAAAATCATTCACTTACAAATTTTTCCCCCAAAAAAATCATATTTTTAATTCTGAATTTTAATCCTTTCTATTAGAACTGCCTTCATTATTGAAAAACTGTTTTTTCGTGTAGTGAGGCGTGAAGTATCTTTCATAAATACCACTTAATTATTAACCGGAGTTATTTCGGAAATTGAAAAAAATATGTAATTAGTATGCAATAAACATTCAACAATTATTTAAATACTATCTTATATAATAAAATGTTCTTCATGTATATAGGTTAGAAGTTTGAAGTGATTGTACAAAGAAAAATTTAGTTTGACATTAATACGATGAGTGTTTCACTTTCATACTCGTAATCAAATTTATTTCATTTACATACAAAAATACGAACTAAATATATACAGGTTCACCATTAAATATCTACATAAATTTACATAAAATGTGAAATTTATTATATAAATACATAATGGTATTATATAAATAATGGGTAGGTATATATAACTAACACACGGATAAACGATAAATGTTAATAAAAGCGAATAATTGACTAATAAATGTAAGAGACAATGACCAAAATGCATAGACGTCCGAAGGAGTGGTCTGTCATAATAATGTAAACAAATGTCCGCTAATCACGGGTATAAATAGATTAGGATGTGACATAAGCATTATCATGACACAAGAAAATAAGTCTATAGTAATAAAATTTTTAAAAAAAATACAACTACTTAAATTAACAAAGAAAAATTTTATTTTAGTTTCTATTTATTTTACAATTACAATAATTATAAATATGTATATACATGTCATAGTTCCGTATCGGCTCGGCTATACTAACAGTCTGTGTACTATACGACTCCACGTCGTCCTCGTCAGACCGAGCCGTTTGATGAAAGGACGAAAGTTGAACAATATTTTGTATCAGGTACAAAATAATAATTTTGGTATCTTTTGAAAATTCAGGTAAAATGCATGTTTTAATGGGAAATAATTCCAAATTTCCTACGATTTTTAAGTACAAGAACAGCTAACTATTTCATTTCCTGGCCCTTATTTTTGAACGTTTTCCGCCTCAAACCGACCCATGTTTTCCTGACATTGTCCCCCCCCCCCCGAAAGTCTATCCTGGAACCACCCTTGGTCTAGAGTAGTATGCCGACATCACAAAGTTAAACTCAAAAGCATACGCTATTTTCACTGTAAAACAAAGCATACTTGTAGCATACTTAAAAAAATATGTGGAAGAGGTACGTGTGAGACATGCAGAATGAGCATGGGCAGACGATGTGCGCACTGGAGAAGTGCAAAAGTATTTCCATAAGGTTTTGTAGACATGGATTGTTCCGACGTTGAACCGGAACGAGAACTAGTTCTTTTTATACTTCCTATGAAGCCGTTCCTTTTACTGTACTCCTGATTCGACTTTTAAAATACAGGTCAAATATTATTAGCTTACACTTGGCTCTTAGGAAGTATTGTGTATTCCTCGTCTATAAATACCAGAATCTGTTGTCGTCCGTCATTGGGCCAAAAGTCTCGCCCTTGCCGTCCCAACCCTTAGACAATCCTATTAGCACTCTGCGTGAACGACTTATTAACATTGTTATTATGTATATTATAATATATAAAAAAATAATGAGTCAACCCTAAAAGGCTGGGAAGTCCAAGAGTAGATGTTTTGAAAATGATCTGCGAAAACCTCCACCATCTCTTCGTCCTCTAGCCAATTCCCGAACCCCTAAGTGCCGCTTATAAAATATGACCTGTACCTATGTTTGAATGACAGAAAAAATCTTTAAATTATTTTTGTTTTGACTACAGCTCAGGCTACGGTTGAACGTAGACTTTCATAGACCATTCATAAATCAAGCTTATGCCCAAATAATGAGTAAGGTTTTTCAACTTATCTGATTTTATAGTTTGATTTAAAACATAATAGGGCTCTTCGGAAGTGAAATCGACCAGAGGGGGGGGGGGTCTGCCGATGTTTCAGTGAATGAGAAATCCCCATCTTGCCGAGTCTGTGAGCCTTGTTGCCAATTCTACGGCAATACTCGCGGGCTGGCCTGTTACAGCGTTCAAACTGACAACACTGCATCCATACCCCGCCACAGACCCGTTCCTATTCTGCTTTAAATCAAACTATATTTTGGCGTTCTACAAGTTTTCTAACAGAAAACTTTCTATAAGGTTTCTAACAGTTTTCTAACTGTTAATTAGAAGGTTTAACAATGATGTTTATATATTTCACAAGAAAAAAATTGTACGCGACACAAAAAATATTGTTGCCATCACGATAAATGTAAAATAAAAAGTAGAGGAAACGGTTTTAAATATTTGTAAATATAAAGTTTATAAATATTCTTTAAACTGCTTTTCAATATTATTTATATGTAACTAATGTCTATAATGTATTCCAGTTGATCTTGGCAATTAGTATGAAGATGACGATTAAAACCCGATGGTATTTAGACCAGTTAAATTGTTTTAAGGACCAGATATTTCATAAATTAATGTTTTTGGTAGGGTTATAAAGTAACAGTGAAAGCATAGCGTACTTAAATTTAATTTTATTAAGAGTTTTTAATTTATCAATTGTGAACCCCCAGTAGTTTTACTTACGAACCGCCGTTTTTAAAAAAGCCAAAAGATATACAATATTCAGTAATATATTACCTTTATATATTTATAACGTGCCTAAGGCGTAACTTGACGGGCAAGTCGTCTATTTATACTATAGGTAATTTTTCACATTTCTGTAGCGGAAATTTCTCAGGCCAGAGGATGACAGAGTATTGAAGATAACAAAGTGGGACGCTAGTAGTAGCGCCCAATATATACGACTATTATACCTATAAAAAAACGTGGCAGTCAGTGGGACTGGCTGACACAAGTGAATGCTTTACTTTATTTGAAGATGTAGCAAATAGAAAACTTATTACATGTTGGCAAATTTCCTGAATAAAATTTTATTTAACGAATTGAAATTTAAATAAGTTTTAAAAAAGTGTCAGATGGCTCTAAAGTTTTCATTTGAATAAAAATATATAACTAATTATCATTGTATTGAACTAATTTATAGAATTATTTATCAAAGAATAAAATAATATATTTATTAACTGATTAAAAGTATTTAATAAAAACATATAAAGTTAATATTGTACAATAAATACATAAAGTAACATAACATAATGTTACATCAGTTCTATAATAGTATAATCTATAACATAATATCAGCTGTAGTATGAAATCATCTTATCGCTTAGTTTAAGTTAAAATATTAAATTAGCGTTCCTGTCAAAATACATTGAATCACAGCAGAGACCAATTAATTCAATATAACGATAATGATTTACATAATTTATGAAACAAAATTTCATTATATAAAATATATAATTTCATCATGAACCGAAAGTTATGAATTTATATCAATTTCTTTTTGAATTGAAAACTTCCTTATAGACATATGGCACTTATTAGAAACTGATTTCAAATCAAATTCTTTATATAAAATTTTGTCCCGAATTTTCTTCAACATCTAAGAAAGATATTCTATTGATTAAATTTTTCAAATGAAATATTCCTACTGACTGCCACACAATATTTCTTTTCTTTATTATTTTTTTTATGACAAAAACCGTAGTCATTGGGTTAGTAGCGTCCATTTTGTACTTTGAATCTCTGTTGTCCCTGGCTTGAGAAATTTCTATTGCATGAAATGAATGACTTAAGTAAATAAATTACGTATACATAGATGATTTGCCCGTCAAGTCACATATTAGGCACGCAACACAAACATGATATTTTAAATTAATCTGTGTTTTAAACTGTATTTTTAGACGACATAGTTTTAATGACAAACATGAAGGGGAGGTAAAGATACAGGGGGTTCACAATTGACAAACTAAAATTAAATGATATTTAACAAAATACGTAAGAGCTCACTTGCTGACGCGTTTCGAAACAATCGTTACTTTTACGAAGGCTTCGTAATTGGAACGATTGTTGCGAAACGCGCCAGCAAGCAAGACCTTACGTATTTACTTTTTTAAGTACTATTTAATTATAGTAAAGAGTATTGATAACATAATTAATTCAACTATAATACGTTATTGTTATTTTACTAACCGTATCAAAAACATCTAGTCATGAAATATTTGGTCCTTAATGAAGGTTAAACTGGTCGAAAACCTACGACCAGAATTAAATCGTCAAGATTATTTCTAAAACTTGAATACGGCCTAAACTTCAATACAGACTACAGTTTAGAAAAGACTAACCTGATATTAGCAATTTGTTCATAATGTTTTTGTCGATAAGCACTATCGTCAACTTTTCCCAGTAAATTAAAGTCCAATGTTGCTTTTATGTGGCCGTGAGAGATTTCGTGTTTTTTAATTTTTTGAGTCAAATGAGCTAAATCACAAACGCCATTTCTCACCCACGCGGAATCCCACTTTTCACGAGAAAACAACAAACAAAAGAAACAAAATAGTTTGTTTGTTTGTTCACAGCCACAAATCCAAGGAATCCTTTTGTATAGTTCTACATTAAATTCTCTTTTATACGTTCTAGATTTTGCTACCGACATTTGACTTAGATTAAGTCGGGGTGTTGGCCTACCATTTTCTTTTATTTCTATTTTTGTCTGTATAGGTAAATTGGAAAATGCTACTCCTTTTAAACTACTAACGGTGTACTTGAAATTGTAAATATT
Source organism: Prosapia bicincta (assembly GCA_036971475.1). NCBI lineage: Eukaryota > Metazoa > Arthropoda > Insecta > Hemiptera > Cercopidae > Prosapia > Prosapia bicincta. Next base: position 245,189,127 of record JBAIZL010000001.1, read on the forward strand.
TTCTGTTTCCATTATTATTAAGCAAAAAAAAAACGAACAAACGTCACAAACAAAAGGGCACCACTATTCTTACAATAATATAAACAGAAACCCCTAAAACAGTGTCGAAATTACAAGCGAAAAAAAATCAACAAACGCCGTAACGAGTTGCCATCAAACTCCAACTGATAGGCGCGATCTGTTAGGAAGGCAGCTCCGAAAGGCTAAACTAAGTCGCTGAATACGTTGCTCCCCCTCCCACAATCGACAAGTGGACTCTCCCGATCATGCATACAACATGGAACAGGCATCCCAGTCAGCTCCTACTCACCCTTCAACCTAATTATTAAATCACTCGATATGATCCTTCTTACTATATTAATATGTTATAATTATTTTTGTTGGGGGTTCACGTGCTCTTGTACTTCTACTGACCAGCAGTGGTGTATTTAAGAAAAAAGGTTTTGGTGCCCAAGCCCCTTTTTTCTCAAAATATGGAAAAGATAAAATTTTCAAACTATAAAATGACACTATAAAAGTGAAATAAAATGTTTTAGTTCGGCCCTGATTTACTTATTAATTAGTAAATTGTTTACAGACCCTTATTAATCACTATAACACCATACTATAATCATTAATAAATACGCCCACCCACAATGCAATAAACAGGTGGTTTGTATTGTGAATATATAGTAAATGAGGCTAATTATGATTGTGTAATGTCACAGAGTAAGCCTATAACTATTTTCCTCTGAAGACACTCAAGAGTTTACACTATCGCTACTACATTTCCAAATATTTTCAGAGCGAAGGACGCCTCCTCCCCTCCCACCAGCCCCCCCAAAATACTTGGTATTCATTTTCCGTTCCCACGTAATAGATTCTTAGTAAATACGACGAACCAAAGAATGATCGATTGATTGATCCGTCTCTCGATTCGATTATACTTGGCGATGCAGAAAGTCATCACGAACACGGAAATAAATTATGAAAAATTCCGCTAACGCCCCAAAAATCTGTTTTGGAAAATAGTAATCCATGGGACAAGTAAAACGTTACTATTTCACTTTTTGCATTTATTTTCTTGACGTAGTAGCTCGCAAAATGCCTCGAAATGTAATTAAACTTACTGTTGATTACAAAACAATTACAAATTTAATAAAAAAAATTAACTTTAAAAACGCAATTTACACCACGTTTCACCCGTCAGACAGACTTTACAGAATTATAAAACTCGCACACACATCGTATTTCTTGCTACAGTAAGGTACAAAAATACTCAAAAGGGCGTAACAAACACTTACAGACATTATTTCACGAACAAAATAGAAAATATTTATTGAACACTCACACTTTTTTTTCGCGCAAAGCAGTGTGAAATTGGAGTGATAAGTTGATTTTTATTCAAAATTTGTAATGTTATGGGAGTCAAAAGCAAGTTTAATTACATTTCGAGCCATTGGCGAGTTACTACGACAAAAACAATTATGCCAAAAACATTAAATCAGTAACGTTTCAAGTGTGCCGGGGGGAGGGGGGAGATGAAAATGGCTATTTTCCAAAATGTTTCATTTTGTGGGGCGTGAGCGGACGTTTTTATAATTTTGTCGTATTCCTGCTTTTTTGCATCGTCTGGAATATTTATTTGTATGCGGTCAAAACCGATTACGTGGGAAATAAATACCAAATATTTTGGTACGAACAACCACTTTGCAGAAGTATAACTGACTGACACAGATATAATACACCAGACAACTGTCATATATATTGTCATTACACAGGTGTTAAATAAAAGAGCTAATTAAAATACATTCTGCCCGAAAACCAGTGATTTTAAATGCCCCAAACCAGAAAGTGATTTCAAATGTAACAAACCAGAAACAGTTGTTAGAGTTTATGAAAATAACGAAAACAAGTGATTTCAAATGTTACAAACCAGAAACAGTGGTTAGAGTTTATGAAAATAACGAAAACAAGTGATTTTAAATGTAACAAACCAGAAACAGTGGTTAGAGTTTATGAAAATAACGAAAACAAGTGATTTCACATGTTACGAACCAGAAATAGTGGTTAGAGTTTATGAAAATAACGAAAACAAGTTATGTCAAATGTTACAAACCAGAAATAGTGGTTAGAGTTTATGAAAATAACGAAAACAAGTGATTTCACATGTTACAAACCAGAAATAGTGGTTAGAGTTTATGAAAAGTAGGAAAAAAATTAATATAAACAAAACTTTATAAATATATATGAAACAAAGTTATAGTTCTCACATTATTGTATAGGTAAAATTCAAAATATCTCAAGCATTTGGTTTAGAAAGGTTAAGTTTAAAATGAGATTCATTAACTCAAGTTAATCACATACATATAAGCATCATGTTGCAACACCGAGAAAAAATAGAGGGCATCCTTCATTTCAATAATCTGTTAAGTTTACGTAGGGAATGTTGTTGGAAATGCTAACAAGACAAAATATACCTCTTTTAGTTTTCAATCTCTTGCCAACGTTTTAGTAACGATCGGGAAAACATAATGAACATTATCAAGGTAATAAATTTAATGTTATATAACAGGTTAAATCCCTTGATGTATTAACTAGTAACGCTTATAAACTCAATCCTAGCATTATAAGATTTTTTTATAGTTGTTAATTGTGCGTGTAACAAAAGATTTTATCTTGACATCTCCTTAAATCATTGCCTTTGGTTTTGTCGATCACGTTAGCAAAAGATTACAGGTAATAAAGGTATATTTACCTTTGTTTTCATTGAAGCACTTTCAGTTAACGTTATACACAAGATGTTATATATGTTACTGATGAATTTAATTTTCCATTTTTCAATTTCTATTAGTTCACACTCTACCTATGTATATTTATATATATTGTTCAAATTTTCAATTATTAATAAAATACTTTTTATTCAACTACTCAAGTTCAAATACAATTTGTTTAAAACTTGTAGTGGATGAAACCTGATGTTATTACAGTTTTTTCAATTATTAATTCATTAAATTCAATCTGTGATTAATTTCGTTTTCTATTTTGGCAACTGATACGGTGATTCTGTCATATGCATATACATATTTAAATTAATTGTAATGATTTAATAAAAAGTAAATAGAAGTTAATTTGTGTTTGTTGACCTAAATAGGAATTGACCGAGTAGTATTTATTTTACTACATACTTGTTTTCTAGCTAGTACAATCCTAATAGAGTTCTTTGTAGTTCAGGCATAAAGTAATATAATATATCTTTGTGCTCTGTTAAAGAAAAATATAGTTAATAAAGTTTTGTTTGTGTTACATACGGTCGGTAAAGGGTAAAAATAATTGTCGAGAAAGGTTCGGCGTTACAGACATTTTCTCGCTACCTCGTCCAACAGAATCGTGTGACTATTTCACCCTAGCCCTCCACTCATTACAACCACGTAGTTGCTGCCTACCTTGTGAAAGTAGAAACTTTTAAAGTTCATCTCTGCTACAGTTCAGTTGATAGTGATATCTGTGGACCCGCGCGCTTCACACCCACCCACGCAAGCTTGCGTGCGCGCACACACGCACACATACACACACACACACTATAACGAAATTCTTTAAGACAGGAAAATGTAATCTATTTAAACAATAAGAGTTCCTAGCAAACTGTCCCTGACTATCAAAGGTCAGTCAAATGTAAATCTTTCGGCCAAAAAGCGAGGGAGATAATTGTAAGTGATATTATGTAAGGGAGATATTAAGAAAATAATTTTTACATAGGGTATACAAGCATTTGTAGTGAATAGGAGAGTGAAGATAAGTAAGATAAATATAAATAAGTGGATGGGTAATCAAGTGAAATGAATCAAGAAACCACGAAACAGATAAATGTCAACTATAAGTACAGTATTAATTTGTATCTTAAAATCAATGTCAACTTTTTAAAGTAAAAAACATTAAGAATTCTATAAACTTTTCATTAATATCATTAAGAAATGAAAAGTAATTTAAATATAAAATGTATCAAACCAAGTGCAGTAACCTATGCACACCTAAATATAATTAAGGACAATTTTATAAGATTTTATTAGTTGAAAGAATAAATACAAGTTTTGTTGCCTACTGGCAAATTTTAGAGCTGGACAAAATTAATTATGTATAGGTGTACATAATGCTACAACTTTGAATTCAGAATTGAAGTATATCAGTTATTGTAAAAACAAATAGCAGTTATGTATTAATTTAATTTCCTTAGAGTCAAAGATCCTGTAGAACAACTGAAGTAAATAAAGGGTATATATATATATATATATATATATATATATATATATATATATATATATATATATATATATATATATATATAAAGAACAAAAGTCAAAATACAAATACAAGAATTATATTTGAATTTACAATTCAAAGCTTTTCGTTGGCTAACAGTACCAACATCATCAGGAATATTAAACAATTCAATATTAATAAACAAATTAAAACAATATTAATACACAAGAAAACATATTGCGATATATATATATATATATGAAGTTAATATATTACTATTGTAAGTAATTTTATCCACCATTTAGTGCAATGATTTTACCTTGTGTAATGAGGCGCCTTTCGGTCACTTGACCATTGTCGAATCACTCTCAACATCACACAAGGTAAAATCATTGCACTTAATGGTGGATAAAATTACTTACAATAGTAATATATTAACTTCATAAAGTCAGTCCAACGGAAAACAATGGATAACGTAAAATATCAAGAATATATATATATATATATATATATATATATATATATATATATATATATATATATATATAATTTAAAATACAATTAAACAAGAAAGACGTTATTATAAATTTTACAAACCAAAAATAGTGGTCGAAGTTTTAAGACCATTTCAAGACATAACCTCACTTTACTAACACGCTTGTTACCTTTACAAAACAGCACCAAGCCATTCTGCATTACAAATAGCTACAAATTACCCGATAAGGTTAGAATTGGCTAGAAAAATGGAGTCATCAATGCACGAGGTATGATTAAAAAATGTTAATATCACAATAGTGGTACTTACCAGCTATTATGGGGGGGGGGTTTCCTTTAAAAACGACTGAACTGCATAGAAACTTAAATTAAGTTCATCAGCCATCTCACCAATTGTAAGTCTACGGCCAGAGTTAATTAAATTGTGAACTTTCAAAAACATTTTCGCTTTTGAAGTGGAAGGACGCCTGGTCCGTGGTTCATCTTCAACGGACTCGCGCCCATTTTTAAATTTGTTGAACCATACAGAAACATTCGACCGGGTCAGACACTTATCTGCGAAAGCGGTTTTTAATAGTTCGTAAGTTTCAGAAACTGGTTTCCCGGTTTTAAAACAATGTTTCACAAAAACACGTTGTTCTGTTTTTACGTCCATTTTAACGGAAACAGAATCCTGCAATAGACAAAAAAACCCGGGCACTCAACTGATTAACTCACGAAACTTAAGACACAAAAAGTTTCCTTTTAGAGGGGATTCAAAGTCAAAGCATGGGTAGGTAACTCCCTCCACTCCGCAGTGCCTGTCAAACCGACTAGCCGTAACGCGATCAAGTTTTGAAGTAATAGCAAAATGCGAGTGCCCCTGAACATCAAATTGGCTTACTCGCACAAAGGCAGATGATTAGGACGAGCCGCATTTCTTCTAGCACTTTGTTTATTGGTCACCTAGAGGTGCGTCCTTGATCAAACTCTATTTTTTAAAATTTGATAACACACCTCAGAAAATCTTTCCATAAATTAATTCTGCACATCATTACGAGAAAACTGATACCAAACAATGTACAATTTATTGTCACTTCCCGAAGGGATAATATGAAATGAAAACATTGTAAAAACGCTAAAGGAAAACACTGTACTTATACGTTAAAAGTGACTAATAGCTACTAAAGTAAACCATGGGTTGTTTGGTATCATTTTTCTTGTAGTTTTAGGAAGAATCAATATTTATTAACTATTTTTAGTTCAAATTACAACTTAAAAAGATAGAGTTTGGTTAGAAGTCGCCCCTAAATGACCAATGGGAGCGGAAATATGACCGGTCTTGTGTCTGTCCTAATCCTCTGCGCTAGTAAGGGTGAGTGTGCGTGCGTGCGAGAGAAACTGGCCAGGCGTCCAGGGTATTTGCATTTTGCTATTGCTATAATACTTTCAATGACCCCTAGTGTTTAATGATAGCTGAAAATAAGAAGATTTCTAACGAAAGATCTTTATCAATACAATTAAAAGATGTCACAAGTTAATTTTTGTTGTTTTACCAACAAGACAAAATCGTTAATACTAAAGTTTGACTAATATTTCTTACTTGGTACAACACAGAATTTTGACCTGTGCCAACCCTTTAATTTACTGCCTTGATACAGATATTTGATGTTTTCCCATCTTCTTGTTAGCATTTTCAAAAAATATAATTAATTTTCCTACGTAAACTAACCTATTGCTGAGATGAAGGGTAGTTTTAATTTACTGCGTCTTGCAATATAATAGATGTTAAGACGTGCGTGATTAGCTTGTGTTAGGTGACTTATTTTTTAAAACCTAACCTATTCTAACCTAGCTATATTGTAATATTTTGCAGCAGTACTTGCATTATAAATGGAAATATAGTGTAGTATAGTGCTTAGTTGTTAAGGAAGGCTTGAGTTTATGAGTTACAGTTTCGTGTCAGTTTGAAATAGTCCTTACAACAGTGTTTTTTTTTCAATTTAGACACACGAAATTATGCTTGTGTGGGTTTGTAAATTGAGGTTATGTTAGTATTCTATCAAAATTTTGCCAATATTTCAGTTTTGAGACTTTTATAACTTGTTTTAATGTATCTTTAAGTTAACATTTTTTTCATGAAAAATAAAACTAATGAACGTAAATTAATTCAACGTAATTTTCAATTTTAATGTGTTGTATAAGCAGGTATGTGTGTTGTAGACTTGAAATTGTTTTAAAATAATGAAAAAAATTAAACATTGCATACCTGAAATTTGTGTTCAACTTAATGTTTTGTAAATAAAGAAACGTTGTGATAAACACACTTATCTGTAATCCATTGGATATACAAATATAAAACATATACCGCACCTTAAAATATCAGCCAGAGATTGTTACAGAAACACAAATCTAAATAATGAATTTTCACGAAACCCAAAACCTATTCAATTTTGTTTAATTTTGTTCAATAACCTATATAAAATTAAGATTCTCCGAACGAAATGGACTACAAAATTCAAAGAACTATAAAAAATATGTATCCTTACGGACGTTAGATATGGGCAAACAGAACTACTCTCAAAATATGCTATAACTTCATACCCAGAACCGTATCTTATTTCTAGAAACATAAAATTTAATTAGGCGGACTTAAAATGTGACGAAGTCTTACCTAACTGGCCCCTGTTGAAATGCTATTCCATGTCTTGCCTTCCATCTTGACAGCCATCCGGAACTCGCAGAAAACGAAGGATTTCCGCCCAGTTCTTGATTCAACTCCAAGGCTTTTGCTTGTAGTACCGGACCGGAAATATGCCCGTTAATCCGTTGATGAGTGTACCAGTTATATAGAGCAAAGTCTAGGATCTTATCGTTGGCCTGTTTGGCAGTTACTCTGTTTGCTAGACAATCTTTTGAAACCATTTTGGCGCAGAAATTTTCAATCTGCTGTTTGTTCTTTTTCCAGTCCGAAACGGTCGACGTTCCTACATTGTATTCAGTAGCGATTTTTCTTAACGGTTCCCCTTTCTCCATTCTCGAAATTGCTTCAAGTCTGGTTAGCATTGTAACAACGGTTTTCTTCCTTTTGGTTTCCATTGCAAATACTGTATTAACACTCCCACAAACACACACGAGTTTCAAGGTTATTCTGCGATTACTAAATACAACTGCCTATATACAATTTAACGTCTACGTAATGAATTAAGTACTTTTAACACGGATAAAGACGAATTAAATTTAATATGTGAAACAATTGAAACCGAAATTATCACACAAATACGCCACAAAATGTAAAATATTAACAAAACGTATAAACCGTGAGCCGAGTCGTCTCGGATAAACGAGTATTCACTGCCAAGGATGACGTAATTTGTTGCCATGGTAACACCACACGCTCCCCTCTTTCCCCTACTAATCCCCTCTTCGACTGTTATTCCAATTTCTAAAACCAATACACGTAACAAACTGCTGCTGCTGCTATAAGGTTATGTTACATTTGGGCCAATGAACACATTACTGAATACAGTAATACTAGTTTTGGGCAATTCGTTTGAAACACAATATTATTTTTCATACAAGACGTCAATATCATAGATTTACAATTACTGTACTTACATTTCGATCTAATATGGGTAGTCCTATTAATTTGCCTTTTGTGAAGCAATGCTCCGTTAAATAGAAGTGAGCCGGCAGAAATGTTAACTTTAATAACATAGTTACTAAATAATATATGTTTATTTATAATTAATTAATGATTTTACTGGAAATTAATGTGAAGAAAATTATACAAGTGAAGGGACATGTAAAAACAAACTGCAACGGAAATGTAACATAACGAATAATTTTTTAAGTTTTTAAAATAAATTTGTTAAGGTAACATGATTTATCAAAACTTTATAGGAAGAATGATATAAATTTTTGACACTTTCCTAACAAAAAAATAACATTTAATAAACAAACTAAAAAAATCTACACTTGCCTTTGTAGTAGGTATAAACTAGGCGTTTGTCCACTCAACTCACGTAATTTCTTCTTCATATAATAATTAGCAGACCTTTCCCTTGACGTTTTTGGCGCTGATTTGATTTTTAAACACTTTTTTTTCTTCCGATATTCACGCATGTATTCCGCTCTAGATAGTTTAACTTTTTTTTTATTTGGTTCATTTTCCGATGCATCTGACATTTATAATCATGCACGACACAGAATTAATCACGATAAAATGTATTTAAAGCACAACAGAAGCTTTTCGGAATAGCAATGATTCGTAAAACACGGAGAAACATTCCTTAGTAAAGCATGGAACTCCTATAAAAGCTGGAGTTGTAGAGGGGGAAATTGTCAGCCATTCTCGTTAGAATTCCTAAGACATGACGTCAGAATCTGTTCTACAGATTCACTCTCATCCAAAGGAATTTGAGATACTGCATTTGTTGTATTTTTAAATTAACAGTAAATATTGTAGTCAGTTCTTAGTATATAGTCTGCAATATAAGAGATAAAACAAATTAAAGTAAATTTTCATGGTTAGAAATTTTTTTAAATTTCTTTAAAACAAAACTTAAAATTTGGATTTTATGATAGTAAACACAAAACTTTACACTCATAATATTCTTTTCAAGATTTTATTATCAAACATGCTTTGTCAACTATAGATTTATAGTTGTAAGGGTTATTTATTTGATTAAATATTCTTCAGGCAAAGTACACACTAAATAAACACATGAAATTATTATTTTCATGGTTAGTAATAATTGTCATATGTTAGCTATAACCAACAAATATTTTATCAAAAGTGAACTATTAAGGCATGGATGATTAATTTTGTCTATCAATATGAAATACACTATTATACAAATCATATAGATTACACTGATTTAAGAATTTTAATTTGGATAAAAAATCTACCAAATGATATAACCTTGAAAATAATTTTATTTGTTTACTTAGGCTACATTTTACCTGAACATATTTATTAAATTAGCTTATATTTTAATATTAAATTGTAATTATTGATATAACTAAGCTAGGATAATTTGTATTTATTGTATATAGTCACTGAATAATGATGGTGGTAAGAACACTGTTGCAATAATATGTCTGACAACAAAATCATGAAAAGAATATTGTGAAAGTTTAGTTCTCTAATGCGAATACTACTAAAAGTAAAGCTCACAAGCTAAGCTCAATATTGAATATTTGAAAATTTCTTTAATATGATCTTTCACCACAAATTGTTTGTAAAATTCAATTTAGTTTTAAATATTTTAATCAGAAAATGAGTTTAAAATACAACTTTTGTCAATAGCACCTAATTTCTGCCAAACATTTTGGAAAATGTTGTAATATGTCAAATTAAATGAAAATGAAGTGTATGTTCATGTATTTGAAATTTAATAAAAGATTTTGTGCACAGAGTAAAAAACAGGAAACAAATATTGTCTGGAAATCACAACTTTTGTTCATGCGGTGAAAACTGAAAAACACACGAAGTAGAAAAAATATTTATGCATGATTCAGTTTCTTGTTACACAGCAAAACATGTTAGGATATTTTTTGCTCAGTTGTTTGCTAATTTTTGATTGTTGAGGAAATTTATTGAACTGCAACCAGTGAGAATGTGTGGTTGCTTCTTAAGTGTGAAGCAGAAAATAACGTATTACCATTATCACCAACTGGTTACAATGGTAAATTAGGTTATCATCATAACGATAGATTTATAAAAGGTATAAAATTGTGGTAAAATCATATTAAGAAGAATTTGAAATGTCATCAAAGCTAAAGAAGGGAGAGGAAATAATAAACTTTTCTATACATTGTATAATGTTAAATAAAATATCTATTATTAATAAAAGCACTAACAAACAAAAACACCCAATCATACTTTGCCGAATATCTCATATCCACAAACCATGACTATACAAACCTAACTTCCAACCTAGAAATTCTTCATATACAAAAAAAAAAAAAAAATAACAGATACACAACCGAACAATACGAAATATAGAAACATTTCAAACTACACCTTACACACATACTAAACACCCAATTACATTATAACTCATATACATTTTTTGACAGCATAACTCCTAATACTCACAAAGTACACCCATACCACCCCCACCTTAATGCCCTAACCTAAGAAAACCTTGAGATCAGTTATGGTATGAGTTGACAATGTAACGCATCTCCCGAAACGACTGTCCTCAACAAATATAAGTAAGTGTTACTATAGACAAGTTGTAACATATTTACAAGTGTTTTTAGTGAAAACTAGTAGCGGGAAGATGGAATCAACAAATATACTATTATTAATATATCAATTTGAATACACGAGTTGTTATATTGAAAGGTTATTGTTAAATTTTGAGTTGCAAAATAAAAGAGTGTTTATTGGCATAGAGTTCTGGCTAATGGAGACAGTAAACAATTATATGAATGGGCATCTAATTGTCATACCCTAGGCCCTAAAGCTAGAATATATTTCTATCAATATTATAAAGAGACAAAGAAAGCAAAAGGTTTTATTTAGATGTCTAGTTGCAATAACCCTAGAAAGCTAATGTAATATAAAAAAATTCATTAAATTGGTTCAAACTGATTAAAATATCCAAGACCTTCTCTTGCTTCAAGATATACTGGGATAAAGCGAAAATTTAGAAACCTCAATTTTGTGACAAGAAAAGAACAGAAGCAGTTAAGTTTGAAGTTATAAACATATTCAAAATTAATCACTTTTACATTAGTTTATGACTATCTGAACTAAATTTTGTAAATTTGTAAAAACTTACTGAGACAGAATCGATCTGTGGAGATCTTCATCAATGTCTTCTGCTTGGACTTGTTGTTATGTTAAGCGGTGACGGTTATAAAGGCAGGTTTTCGATTGTATCAAAGAGTGTCTCTGATTTGTTTTGGGTTTTTTTGTTTAATATATTTAAAATATTGACTATAGATCAAGATAGAATTAGATGTATATTTTCATAAACAAAATCTACCTAACAGATACGGAGTCTTTTTTTTCACGATGAATTTGTAACTGAAAAAATTTACCAAGTTGAAATATTTCTTAAATCTAATCCTTATTAATTTCTACCTATGCTGACAAAACAAAAAAAACACTAATTTTTGTAAAACAAAATTATATTATCAAATGTTAAAAAATTTTAATTTTTACAGCTACTACCTACAAGCTCCAAATATATATACAGTTGTACCTCCATTTCCGCAGGTAATAGGGTCCAAAATTACATTGGTAACGTGAAACCGCAGATAATAAGGACAAAGCGTGTTATCCGCATTAACACACAAATACTATACCTACAGACATTTACAGTATACAGTAGTACATAAATACGTGAATAGCTTAAGTAAATTATATTCTGTACAATCTTTAAAATGTTATAGTATAGTATGTAAGTATTGTTATGTACAGTAGGCCCATTGTGATTACTGTATGTACCTACCACCACATAGTGTACAGTACTCTATTCACCTTGTAGCTACTAACAACAAACGTTTGTTATCAAACACGATTACTATTATTTGACTTCAACAACTTATTTAATTGAGCTGTTCAGAGAGTATGTATGAATGGTACACTTCACAATTTACACATTAAAAAAAGTTACTACGTACAAAAAGAAGTTTCTTCATGTAATCATCTTGAAATCACTGATTAAACTAAATTTAAACTACTTAACAAAGTGAATACGTAATTGCTCACTTGCTGACGCGTTTCAAAACGTTCGTTTCTTTTACAAAGCTAACCCTCTACTCCCTTACGAAGAGTAGAGGGTTAGCTTCGTAAAAGAAACAAACGTTTTGAAACGCGTCATCAAGTGAGCAATTACGTATTCACTTTGTTAAGTAGTTTAAATTTAGTACAAAAAGAAGTTTTAGGTTGAAGTTAAGAAGAAGAAACTTTTAGTCAGAAACATCTCCATCTGAAAGTGGAAATGACTTGGTGTTCGAATAAAACGGTCTATTATGTTAAATGATGCTGACAATGTTGATGGGACAAATTAATCCGTAATTGGCACTTTTTTCTACTTGAAAAAACATTGTGATAGGGGATTGTTTTTTTCATTTTGCTGAAGAAGCTGCATGGCATCCGTATCATTCTAGTAACTTTAACTTCACGTTCTTCAAGTATGTCGTAATCCATTATTTTTTCTTTTAAACTTTGTACCATTTGGAAAAATTCTCCATGTCAGAGATGGGTGTATACGAAATGTTGAACATCAACTATTCTTTGATTCTCAGCGTGACACCATACCGAAACCGTGGATACAGAAGCACAACTATGATAGAGACAAACAGACAGAGAGAGATTATCTGTCAATTAGAATAGAAAGGCATATATAAAAAACTATTTTGACAATATTAATACTAATCTTCCGAGAGGAAATGGCATGAAAAATTCCATAAAGTAAATAAACCTTCAAGAATAATAATTATTATTTGTATAGGTTCACCATAGGCAGAGTTGTCACATTTGTGCAAACCGCTGCTTGTTGAAGTCTAGAACATGGAGGTGAGAAATAACTTGAACTTTATGGAAAAGTCTGCTACCTTCATAAACTACATATGCTATTTACTTGACAGTTTCTCTAAACATAGTATTGTCCGATCCCGGTAACCTAAAACTACCACTAATCTGAAACGATTTTCAAAAATATCAAAACGAGAAATAAATAAATGGTTATAAGAGAGGATTAAAGAAGAAAGGCAACGTTGACTTGTTTACTTTGTAATGACCACAGTGTATCCATCACTTTTGATTAGTCAGCCTATAGCAATTCAGTTTCAAAGTTTAAGGCATGCAAACGGTAGAATCGTTTTGTGATTGCAGTGCGTTAAACGTTAATTTTTATATTGGCGTCTTCTTCTCTTAAAAGAAAACACAAAACACTGTCTTTGCCGTATAAGTGCGATATTCTATAATATCTTGATGCCGAAGTACCTGCTAAAAAATTAGTGGAAGATTTTGACATAGGAAATTCAACAGTGACATAAAAAAAAAAATTGTTGTTTGTGTCTTCTATGAAGCAAGGTGGCCGTGCACGGAAAACTGTGAAAATGAATGAATACGCTTTGGTAGAAACTGCTCTATACACATGGCTTCTGCAAGAACGATCGAGAAACAACTCCATATCTGTCCCTTTATTGCAGGAAAAGCCAAAATTATATTTTCCGAACTCTACCACAACAAGGAAGAGTTTAAAGCCAGTGATCATTGGCTTGACAATTTCAAAAAGAGACATGGAATTCGGTGTTTCTATATAACGGGAGAAAAATTGTCTAATAATCCGGACGCTATTAAAAATACATGTTTCAATTGGTAAGCGTTTTCTTGCAATTATTACTGTACTGAGTTTAACTAACTCTATTTTTAACATTACTCTATACGTACTTTATATTACCATACAGACTTATACATAGCTGTATTTATGTCGTAGGTATACGTAGTGTGCATACATTCCAGTACTCTGAAATGGTTGTATATTTATTATTTTGGATTACCAGGGTCGGACTGTACTCTGTTAAAGTTAGTATTTCAGAAAGATGCAATTCCATAAGAACCATGCTAAAATACCTACAAAGGAGATTTTACATGGGAATGACATATTACATGGATTTATCTTATATTTAATCATAATTTCTATCGACAGATTAATTTATTACATATAGGAATTTCTATATCCCTTGTCATAACTAATTTAGTGATACAAGATATTGATGAAAAATGTATACCACAGTACAAAAAGTCAATTGTTTGTTACTACTAATTTGTGGACGATTCACTTCGTCACTATGAAGAAATGGATTCCCTCAATACAAATTTGAATAAAATAGAATCTAGTTAAAATTTAAACGTGTTCAAAAACAAAATTAAGAAACATATAAAAAATATTTTAAAAGAATTATTCAATAAAAAACAACGAAAATAACACAGGGGATCATTATATAATTAATAATTTTCCTTGACACATGTACATTATTGGTCATCTCATTTAATTGGTGTGAAAAGTAGCATGGTTTTTTATCTTTATGAACAAAATATGCAATGATCATATTCTCAATACCATATTAGAAATTTCTTCTTGAAACTTCTCATACTGAATAACTGCCATCAATCTTTCTCGGGTAATTCATAAAATAAGGTTCCGTATGCTATTGAGAAAGAATGCGACGTGCTAGGCGAAATGTGGTAACACTGTCTTACTTATCAACTCCCCCTCTCTATCCCTACCTCACTAGATTGCTCTATGCCGGGCTAGCACCCTTCAAAGCTGAAGCTCCCCAATGCTGTTACCGTCGGTTGCAAAATTCGTGCTATGATACGTTTTTTTAAATGCAAAGCAGATTTCACCTATTGATATTTATCGTCAGTTAATCAAAGGTTATGGGGGAAAGTGTATATCTGTTCAACATGTTCGTGAATGAAATAGAGAATTCAGTGAAGGTCACACGAAAATTCATGAGGAAGACCGGAGAGGAAGGCCATCAGTTTCAGACGGAAATGTTGATAAAGTTGAAAGAATATTGCTTCAAAATTGGAGGACTGATATTGACAAAATTGCTTTGCTTATTCTTGAGACTTCCAACACCACAATTCATAACATTTTAATCAAAATTTAGGCTATAACAAAGATGGTACTATGAATGTTTACAGAAAACAACAAACGTTTCGAGTGTGCCCAGCAGTTTTTTGCAAAAATGTGAAGACAACAAAGAAGAATTTTTGGATTCCAATGCTTCAGGCAATGAAACATGGACGTTTCACTTTACCCCCGAAACCAAGCAGCAATCACATGAATGGTGTCACTCAACTTCGCCGAAGCCGAAGTTTAAACAAACACAGTCTGATGGGAAAGTCATGGAAACTGTCTTTTGGGACAGAAAGGGCCTGCTTTTAATCGACTTTTTGCTCATGAAACAACAGTTAAGTTCAACAGATATTGCGACACATTAAGAAAACTATGAATTGCGATCCAGAACCGCCGAAGGGGAAGATTGTCCAGTGGTGTGAAGCTTATCCATGACAACGCTCAACCTCATGTCACACCAAACTCAAGAACTGCTTTAAGATTTTGGCTTGACTGTTGTGTTCCACCCTACAGTCCGGACCTAGCCCCAAGTGGTTTTCATTTATTCCCAAAATTAAAGGAACACTTGGGTGGCTTATGCTTCCATACCGATGATGAAGTCAAGGAAGAGGTTACACTATTCCTCAAATGTTTGGCGGCAAAATTCTATAAAATGGGGATAGATATGTTGGAGCATAGTTTTCAAGTGTTTGGACAAAAAAGGTAATTACGTGAAAAAATAGCATAAGTTTTAAGCTTTAAAATGATGTATCGCATTAAGAACAAAAATAAAGCTGTCTATGTTTAAAAATTATCTTATTTTATGAATAACCCTCGTACATAAATAAACAATTTAATAATGCTATTAGATATATTAACCTCAGAGTATCGCTCAATGATGGGAGTAATAACTAATACATAATTAAGAATATAAATGGGTTGAATTTTTTTAAAAATATTTGTATTTCTATAATTGCAACGGTTAAATGAAAACCTCAAATACCTTGCTGTTTTGGGGTTGAACATCTCATGGGTTTAAAAACATTATTTTTACTGATATCACTTTAAAAAACTCACTTCTTACTGATATTTTTCAGCAGACGCGTTTCACATTAGATCAGTGCATTGTTCAATGCTGTGAGTTAGGGACAAGACTGTTGCTCAGCTGTGTTGTATTATTGTGAGTCTGTGGTGTATTCGTTTTCTGTGGTGTACCATTGTTCACTGAGTAGTTGTTAATTTTGTCTTCAAATATAGTATTTGATTATGAGTGTATTTTGTTGTTTAGAATGTACTGTGGATGGTTTTTGTGGTGTTTGAATATCTCGTAGTTTTCTGTATAGTTTTTTGCTTTTATTAATAAAATGAAGAAATTTTAGATTAGTGTCTATGTTGGTGCATGTGTGTAGTGTATTGTACATGTGGTAAAATTTGATTTGTTTTGTATGTGTTCCTTGTATCTTGTGGTAAAGTTTTTCCCAAAACACTAGAGACTCACACTCCTGAGCAACAGTCTTGTCCATGTCTCATAGCATTAAACAAGACTGCTCGTCTAGTGTGAAACGTATCTGCTAAAAAATATCCGTAAGTAGTGGTATTGCCATAATATCAATAAAAATAACAAATACCTCAATCAAAAATTCTATTTAAACACGATTTGGAGGTTTACTTTCAAGTTAAATAGTTGAATCGAATTCTAAAAAAAATTAATTACAAAGAAACAATATATCATTTAATACAGAGTGATCCGCATAAAAGTGAACCAATAAATCTCCTGTATTCTATTAAAGTTCCAATATTATGAAACAAAATTAACATCGCTTTACCTACTTTTGAGTAATAATAGTCAAATTAAGGTATGAATACTATACACTCATTTGTTAAATTTGTAAAATTAGAGTTTAGGAAGTACAGTGAATCCTATCATATCCGGAAACTCAGATATCCGGACGTAACATGAATATAAAGTAAGCTATTACACTGACATTGATATTCTGGAATGGAGAAACACCACATTCTATATAAAATAATAACTAATTATGGATCTCCTACCAGGTCAACTCTGGGAATATATGCACATTTTATGTCACTGATTATGATGTACGAGTACATGTTATATCACTCAAGGGGTTAATATATTTCTCATATAATAAAGAAAAACACTTTAAAAATCACTTTAACATTAGTTTATGACTGTCCGAACTTTAAATTTTGTAAATTTGTTAAATCTTACTGAGACTTAACAAATTTTTACAAAATTTAAAGTTCGGACAGTCATAAACTATTGTTAAAGTGATTAATGAGGATTCACCGAATAGACTACAAAATTCAAGAATGTAACACTTTAAAGTCTACACATCAGATGTGATTCCCCTAAATTAAAACTCAGGGACCTAGGGTGCATTAGCTCTGCGAATCATCAAGTCACAGGACCCATTCTACCAACAACATCCTTACTGATTAGGAATGGTAAATTATGTCTTGAGTTACTCCCTTTACATTACAAATTACTAGTTATTTAGAGGACTGTTATACAGATTGTTGAACTACTGAGTCCTTTTAAAGAGCCTCATGTTATTCCACCAAAAGTTTGTAGGAAAAACTGAATTTTAGCTCTTTTCTTCATCTAAAAGAGTTTTTTTGGCATATTTTTTTTCTTTATATTTTTACACATATACAAAATTTAGATAGTTTATT
This sequence comes from Prosapia bicincta, assembly GCA_036971475.1. NCBI lineage: Eukaryota > Metazoa > Arthropoda > Insecta > Hemiptera > Cercopidae > Prosapia > Prosapia bicincta. The sequence continues at coordinate 245,207,132 of JBAIZL010000001.1, forward strand.
CATCAATCATTCACATCTAACACAGAGGTAAATCATTTTGAATGTCATTGTGAAATGTGGGTGATGTTCAGATAATAGATATTATACTATATTTCTAGTGAAATCTTCATCACAGTTGAGATTCAGTTTGCAACGTTGATAGTTGGGAATAGGTGCTTGGGAAATTTTATCTTTTAAAAATATGATTATAAAGCTGTATCCACATTTTGTAACACACTTTAGATGGTATTACATATTAAAAAAGGAAATTTCAGAAAACGAACGAGAATGTATTAAAAAATGTAACAATAATAGAACTAGATCAAAAAATTGTGATTTGTTAGAAATAAATCAAATCTCTGGTTGGTAGTGGCATCTGTAGGAAGAGTTTGAAAGTAAAATGCGCATCGCGGTAACTAGAAAGCTTGCTTTGCTACCGAAAGTTAACTTCTCTTGAAATCGGGTTGTAGAAGGCAACGGTGAACAAATTCAAACTTTGGTGAACTATCACAAAATTTAAATGCTTAAACAGTTTAGTACAAATTAATAAACTTTAAATTTTTCAATACGTACATAAATGTAATGTATGCATTATTTGGTGCATTTGTTTTCAGTTTAAATTGTAAGAATTAATTATGAAAAGAGCAAGCAAGCAAACTCGAAAACAGAGTTAATTCAGCCATTGATTTGTTAATATGTAGATTTCCTCATAAGTAAATTGTTAAAAGTTCACAATTCAGTAACTAACGCAATGTTTCAGAAATATGTATTTTGGTTTGTAACTTTATAATTTTTTGGCTAAATAAAATATGTTTAATTTTGTTTTAATTGAAGATTAAGAGAGCAATTATTTAACGAGCACACAAATCCCATACATCTTAATTTAATAAGCCTTTAAACAATAATTTAATAAGACTACCAAAAATAATTTACAGTTACAACTTTGCCAAGCAAACATATTTATTACTTGGTAAGCTCTTCATGTTGTATGTATTCAATTGCTGATTCCTGAAAGGTATGAATGCCAGGACCTTCACACAATGACGCCTATATAGAATTTGAAACAGCAACTATTTAAAGGGCAACAAGAAAGGCTTCCTAAGCAAAAAATATTGTTGTTCTGCAGTTTAAGAAATGAGGCTGCTCAGAAAACAGTAGGAACATTAAAACAACTAAAAATGTTTCCCCAGTGGTATAGATAATATCCCAGTATCCCATTTCGCATGACCAAAATTATCGTTTTGCATGACTAAAGGAATGCGAAAGACAAATTTGGTTAAAAATACCATCCCGTTCCACCATATCCAATACTTTTAACAACTGAATCAAACGGAACTGGAGAAATATAGAACAGTATTCATGATCTAATCTATTACAAAAACCTACTTCTACAAAATTTAAGTACAAAAAATAACTATTAGTTTAATTTTAAGATGTAATTATACTTGGAAAAATATTTAAATTTAAACAAAGAGGAATAAGGTTTTTCTTTGTTAACACGTTCACTGTTGAAAAAATCTGTTACATACCAAAAACACTGAAAAATTATTTTTGTACGGAAACTTATCTTTATGTATATGTTGTAATATTATTTGATGTCCTTTTCATGATTTTTTTAAAAATAAGTCTATTTTTAGAATTTTGAGTGTGGATATTCCTGAACAACACCAGCACCCCTCCGAAATTGTCATTTTGAAAGTTATCGTATTTCACATGAAAGGAAATATTAGGGAATGTTTCTACTATATATTATATTTATATATTTATTATTATATAAAAATTATGACTTTCAAAAGTTTTTGTACTGGTTCTTCCAGAATACCTAAAGACACTAGTCACACAACACAAAATTATCCACTTTCTGTATGGAATAATGAACAGTGATAAATTTCTAATAAAAGTAAAATATATATGTGAGAATATTTTTTTTAAACATAAGCACAAGAAATATTTATAACACATCAATGTAAATAGTTTTTTTTGCAGGTGGTATGAATCCAAACAACTAATTGGACAAAGGTATGGTTATTCGGGACAAGCAAAACACTCATATGTTGTGTATGATTTCTTCTTTTTTTTGCTTAGCACACTGGCGACATTTTATTTTTGATATCCTGTTTGAGTTTGGTCTATTTTTAGTGATTCTTGAAAGGGTGTGTGTTAGAGGATGTAGTAAAAATCGATGTGTAGGTGGTATCTCAGAAATAAGGACATTCGTTATTGAATGTGTGAAGTCATATGGGTTCATATTTTGCGTTTTTTAAAAATGTACACCTCATTGAACAAATAATGAGCATTTACAGTTAGCATTCAATTAGAAATGAGGCATCCAAACAAGAGGTTTTTCGTCAAAGTCGTGGTTGTACTACTCATACTCAAGTTCCAGATTGTCCTGTACCATTACTAGAATTGTCCTCATCTGTATAAAGATTATCACTTTCTTCTGCAACATTACTAGGCCCTTATTCCACATTTATCATTTATAATACGTCATTAATCATTCGCAGCACAAAATACGCTACCCCACACAATAATTAGGAACACTACTACCTTTAAACTATCCCACACTAAATCATTCTACAGACTGATCAAACTAATAAACATACCTTCAACCCAAATCTCCAAAGCCATTTGGTAAACAGATTGATTTATTGCGACAAATGTCTTGGTTGTTCCGAAACAACTGCAGCACAAGCAGGACGACAGCTGGTTGTTCTGAAACAACCTCAGCAGTGAATGTGTTAAAGGGGAACGACTTCAAGAAATGGACTTCACCGAGTAAAGGTAGGTGTATATAAAAAATAGTCTATCAAGCCTGATAACATAAATTCGAATAACATTAATGGAAGCATAGAATATTTATGTTTATAGGTTGTCACTTTTTTCTAATGTAAATGGGCTTTGTAATCATCAATATGTCAGTCTGTTATCAAATAATCTTTATGACTTTGCACTCACAGTAAATATCTTGACATTTAGCACTGATACGGAGTGCAGATTTTATCACCTACACACATCTTCAATTTAGCACCAACATATAGCCCTGACATTTATTGCTGACACTTACATTTAATGTTGACACATCAAGCCAAGAAAACAATGAGTAATGACGACTAGCTCCACAAACACTCAACCACAATAAAAAACATCAAACTCAAGCAAAGACATTTAATTGTAGTCTTAATATATATTGATGTTATATTTTAAATACCGACTCATTAAAAGAAGTTAACTATTCTCTTAACAATGAAACAAATTTTCTTAAAATGGTACAGGCATTTGCAGTATTCAATGTAGGATTTAAACAAAAAAAGAAGTTTATTCCTTTTACAAGGTTGCACAATTTTATTTTAGCTTATGCAAGGATTCACTTTTACACATCCCATTTTGTTTAGTGTATACAAAACATATACTCTTACAATTATTCCTAATTTTTTATTTCTTATGATGAAATTCTCAAGAAGAAAATAACCACACCTCAGTGAAAGCTGAGACCTATTATAAAGAAAAAACACAAGACACTCAATCCAGCCCTAAAATCAAATTAAGTTTGATAATAAAAATCAGTACATTAGTTGGTGGTATTGTATACTGCAGAAGTCAAAATTAGTGTTAAATTTAATAAAATGTTTATATTGCAGAGAGCTTTGATTAAAAAAGAGTGTTGGTAAGCAAGTATTAGTCAAAACGCAAAATTTCCCTCTCTCTCTTCGCCTAACCTTCTTGTTAACACAGGCAATATCTGAAACTACCTCAGGTTAGAAGTTTACCTGATATTTGGTTAAAAGTTTATCTAAAATAAGAACTGTACAAAGTATTGTCTTTCCAGAATGACTGTACCTGACAAAGTTGTTATGCTTGGGGAAGGAAAGGGACTTCGACACAATTCACACCCCAATATGGCTGACTTTGTTCTTATATTCTCAATAAATTACCTTAAAAAAAATTATTGTGGAATAAACAAACTAACACAAAGTTCAAACTAGTAAACATCTCCAAAAATAAATCAAACCCTTCCAAACCTATCAGATCTGGTTTTTACTTTTGTTAAAACTTTATAGGTTGTTTAGTGTTTTTTTAAAGTTAAGCTTAATTTGATTTGTGTTAACATCACTGAGGATGATGACAAATTGTCGTTGAAACGAGTATGAAAATAAAGTTTTTATATTTGTAAGTTGTAGCATATTTATTCTTTAATTATAAATTTCATTCACAAGCCAGCTCAAATATTATTTATAAAATTGAATGTAACAAATTTATTATTGTATGAATCAAGTATTTATGACTATTAACTTAATGTACAATATTTCTAGCATTAACTAAGCCAAACTAGAGTTTGTTACAGTGTTTTATATCAGGTTATTGAGAAATATTTGTGTTTTGAGAAATAACATAAAGTAGAGCAATTTTATGGCATAAATAAAATTAATGGCAATTTTAACTTATACAGTGAAACCCCGGCTAACCGAACCCGGGACCACTGAAACCCCAGTTAAATGAAAGATATCAAGAAGCGAAATGGAAATGCTACAAGAGTAATATGTAAACAATGCACGACTCATTGTAACTGCGCAACTTGACCTCTTATATGCCGCCTTTATATTGAGATTTCATCCAAAGCTATAGTAACGACCAGATTTATGATAACGATAAAACAGGAGTAAATTTTAAGATGTTCCCTAGAAATTGACTGAAATGGGTGCCCCAGGTCACAAAATGATAAAAAGAACAGATAACTTCATTTCGCTGCAAATGCCTCAGATAGAATGCCGACTGCCTCCAATAAGTTTTGTCAATTCAAAAAACCACGTGCATTAAAAGATATTGTGTCAGATGTTTACCGGTCTTTTACAAAGCACAAAAAAGTGTGTGAAATGTCTTCTGAACCATTCAAAGAATGGTTTTTTGATCAGTTTGTGCCGAAAGTTAAGAAGTTTTTATTTGGAAAAAGTTTGCCCAAAAAAGCTACTTTATTCATTTATAACATGCCCTCATATCTCAGTGAATTAAAAGTGTTGATATTTTTGTTCACTTCCTTCCTCCCAAAATCACAAGCCTAATTTAGCCTCTCGATCAAGGTGTTATAGAAATATTCAAACGATACTATCGAGGGCTGTTATTGTAAACCATGCTGCAGGATTGAGAAACACGAGATATGAATGAAGTGCTGAAGTCAGTGAACATGAAGCGCGTAATATACTGGTGTGCACAAGCTTGGGAAAAAGTTAAAAATGAAATACTGCAATGGTGTTGGAGAAAACTGTATGACGGACTGGAATAAGAAAGAACAGATGAAACTTGACAGAGATGGTTCACACAATTCCTGGATGCAAAGAATTGATTGAAAATTATGTGAACTAACGAATCGTTGCAGATGACTTTGAAGAGCTCACAGACCAAGACATTACATATTCAGTTTTGCAGCCCGCTAATAACACAACACAAAATTTCAATGCAGAAAACTAGAATGACGGAATCAACAAAATGACTGCTCACGATAGATTTAATGCATTAGAAGTAGGCCTAAATTAAGCACTAACTCTACTTAGTTGTTATTTTGTGCCAAGTTAATTTAAAAATGAATTAATTATATGTATTTTTTTTAATAACCAGAAACTACATGAGATTTTGTAATTTTAGGTTTCCCTCAAGTTTGTTGGAAAATGCAAAGAATCAACACCTGCTGATGTTCTGTTAATAAAAAGATGGCGGAGAATTTCAGCTCGAGAACTATTTGAAACAAAAAAAATCACAGTTTTTTTAAACTGTTAACTATAATACATAAGTGTGACTTTAATAGGTTGTAACTAATGTAGACACCGTTTTAAAATACATGTGTACTATTCAATTAAAAAAAACTACAGAAATCGTTCTTTATTGATATTTATTTCCCCAACACCCCTTACACACGCCATTTTTAAACAGTCATGGGTTAACCAAAAAATTTGTTATCCAAAACAGCAGTCTCCCCTTTATTTCGATTAACACGGACTCAATTATAATTTGCTATATTAATTGTATTCAATTAATTATCTAAGTAATAAAACTAAGCCTGGTAAATTCATTATTTTCAGAGTTGGATGGTTATAAAGGTATAAGGTCAAAGTAAGTTTCACAGGGTATTCATACTGGTTTTGCAAAACACTGAATAATAGATCTGGAGTTGGAGCATAATGTGATTTGTTTTCAGTTATATATCCCAACAAAATTAACTTTGCTTTGACAATCCTCAATTCTACTACTGATAAATAGACGCCTTACATTTAAAATAGCATTATTAATAATTGATACAAGAGTAATCTAGACTATGATATCTAACAAAATATCGTGTAAAAAAAAGTAATTTAAATAACAAAAACATTAAAATGGCTGAACATACTGCCAGAAGAAATTTTGTCACAGTCGATTTTTTCCCATTTAGGACTGAGATATCCGATATGTTACCCATGAAGGAAGCCTTTATCTACAATGAAAGCGCTATTTGATATAATAAAGTTTGCTAAGAGATATATCAAGATATTACACAGAAAACTTTAAAGAGCTTTCTGGAAAAACCTGTGGTGTAGTAAAAATAAACTGAGTTGACAAATAAAGAAAGAAGTAAACTAATTTGGTCACTAACTTTTGATTCAAGCTCTAATATTTTATGCAGCAAGGAGAAAATTGTGATTGATAGGAAAAATCTATCACAAAAGATCTGACAGATTTCTGAAGAAAACTAAAGCTAAAAGTCTATATGGGGTGCTAGAGCACCTTTTAATTCAACTTGAGGTTTAATTTAGAAACAACAACATTTATAAACATACTGTTCTTTATTTAGTAACAAATTCCTTTAACTTCGGATATTTTAATTTACTATTTAATCTTTAATCAAAGCCAAAGTTTGTTATTTTTAGTGTTATATAAGTTATACACACACACACACATAAACATATATGTATATATATATCGTGATATTTCACGTTGTCCATAATTTTTCGTTGCATTGACTTTATGAAGTTGTTATTATTACTTGTAAATAATTTTTTCCACCACTAATGCAATAATTTTATCTTGTGTGATGAGGCTCCTTTCGGTCACTTGACCATTGTCGAATCACTGAATTAATTTTCTCTATTTTTCTGGTGTGGATGTTCGGTCCGTGATGTTGGTATTTGTTGACGTTATACATATTTCTTCTTGAGCCGTGTGTATAATGTTTTTGAATAGCACGTCGTCTGCATATGTTGTCTGTAGGTTCATTAAATTGTTGTGTATGTTTTTATAAATGTGGTATTTTTCTAGTGAGTTTAGTTCTATTGGGTTATTATTTATTTCAAGTATGGTTAGGTTATTTTCGTAATTTGTTATTTCATATTTATGTGATATTAGGTGTGCTGCAACATTTGATGTTTTTGTATTTTTATTTTTGAATGCTCTGTAATGTTCTTCAAATCTTATTTTAAATGATCTGGTTGTTTTTCCTATGTAAAATGCATTGTAGTCCATACATGTAATTTTGTAAATTCCTGATAGGCCTCATCACATAAGGTAAAAATATTGCACTTAAGAGGTGGAAAAAACCTCATATTATATATATATAGGAATTTTTGGACTAGGTAGGAGACTGACAGACTTACCTAATGACAATAGTCCAAAATAGCAATCTCTTGGAAATAAACACATATAAAAACCCAACACACTATTAAAATAATTTGATCTTCATCAGTCAAGAAAGAGAAGAGGAAAAAAGTTACATATATAAAGTTATTATTGTTATAGTAAACATATATGATGTCAACAAATACCAACATCATGGACCGAACAACCACACCAGAAAAATAGAGAAAATTAATTCAGTGATTTGACAATGGTCGAGTAACCGAAACGTGCCTCATCACATGAGGTAAAAATAATAGCACTTAGTGGTGAAATAATTGTTTACTATTAACAATAATAACTTTATAAAGTCAGTGCAACGGTAAAATAATGGACAACGAGAAAAGTACACCACTTAACACTTTAACACTAATACTTAAATGAGAACCTTACTTAGTATATATGTGACCAGTGGCGGACTTCCCATTAGGCACACTAGGCACGTGCCTATGGGCGCAGCCTCGAGGGGGCGCCAGGAGACAGCCGTTTTTTGTGTACCGATGAGTTATAGTGACAATAGTAATAGTACCTAGTTAAATTTGGTGGATGTCATAATGTGAACCTCAGTTAAATCAGTTGCGGATCCAGCAGGGGACGCCCCCCCCCCGAGAATAGAAAACTTCCTTTTATTTTATTGTTTTTTAATTTTATCGATGGAACCAAAAAAATTTTTTAATTTATTTTTATAAAAATAGTCTTTAAATAATATCGTATCTTGGAATGTTTTAATAAATTGAAAATATCACCAAAAATGTTTAAAAATCTATACTTGTGTAATGTCTGAATGTGCATGTGTGACATCACGTGTGTGTATGTGTATTATACGCACTTTGAGCTGCGCCTGACGGAAAATTTAAAAATTCCATAGTACATGCCATCGGATGTTTTAGTTATCTCCAAATAAGTAGATAACGAAAAACATCCGATGCCGTGTACAGTTAAATGTGTATATAGTGCCCAATATATAGTATATTATTATACATAATTACTTAATATGTACTTTACGTTCATTAATATTGCATTAGAACAGTAAATTATGGTCAGTACGTTAATCGGTAATTAATTTGAACGTAAAATGCATTATTGCATGAATACCAACATATTTTTTAATCTCAAAGGGCATCATTATTAAAAGTTAATTATTTTTTTATTATGCATTTCTTCGAACAGGCACGAAAACGGATTCGTATGGTGAAAAATTAAAAGCATTATATTACGTTGGGACGTTTCCAATAAATTTGCGAATGGGGCGCAAAGGGGCGGCCGGCCATATTGTGCCTAGGGACGGCACCATGGCAAAGTCCGCCACTGTATGTGACTCGACTTTAATGAAGTTTAATTATACAACCTCATTTTCAAGCATCATTTGAGACTAAGGGCTCTTGTAGTTGCCAGGTGTGTGCGATTTCTACTGTCATATGGTATACCAGTACTGTTCTATTTTTACTACACGGTGAGAGAGTTTTAGTTTGACTTGGGGTTAATTTTGTTTATTAAGTCAAATAATTTATAACTTTTTGATTTTATTTGTATTTGTAAGTTTATTATATTATTTTTGTTTATAAATTAGTAGTTGTTCACAGATTGTCATTTTGAGGCCATTTTGTACTTCTTTTATTAGATGTATGTTTTCTAATGTGGGGAATGTATGAATGTTTTTAATGGCGTTTGTGGCTAACCACCAGAAAAAATGTCCCACACTTAATAACGGAATATAAAATCAAACTGTAACAAATTATACATCGGCCAAATAAAAAAAAAATTAAAAAACAGATATAAAGAGCACCTGAAAGCATACATCAAACCAAACACTTAAAATCCAAATTTACCCAAAAGTGCGATCATAAACAACCATACATTCCCCATATTAGGAATCTTAAATCTAATTTAAAAAAGTACAAAAAAGGCTTAAAAATGACAATATGGGAACAACTATAAATTTATAAACACAAAAAAATATAACAACTTGACAAATAAAATTTTAAAAAATTATAAAGTTTTTATCTTAATAGACAAAATCAACCCCAAGACAAACTAAAATTTTCCCACAGTGTAATGAAACCGGAAATAGAACAGTACTGGTAAACCATGTCACAATGGAAATCGCACACACCTGGCAGCTACAAGAACCCCTTAGTCTCAGACGATGCTCGAAAATAATGTCACATAATTAAAGTTAACAAACGTCAACTCACATATATACCAAGTAAGATTCTTGTTTAAGTGCATTAAAGTGTAAATGATAAGTGAATACAAAATAACAGTGTTGGAAAGTTTAAAAACAAAATAAAAATTTATATATATATATATATATATAAGAATTTTTGGACTAGATAGGAGACTGACAGACTTACCTAATGGCAATAGTCCAAAACCGCAATCTCTTGAAAATAAATAAATAAACACAATAAAAAACTCAACACATATAACATATAAAAACTTAACTTTATATGTGTCTATTTATTTATTTCCAAGAGATTGTAGTTTTGGACTATTGTCATTAGGTAAGTCTGTCAGTCTCCTATCTAGTCCAAAAATTCCTAAATAAGCTCTACTAGAACTAACCTCTTTCTCTCTCTCTCTCTCTCTCTCTCTCTCTCTCTCTATATATATATATATATATATATATATATATATATATATATATATATATATATATATATATATAAATGATGAATAGTTACTATCTGGAGTACATCCGTTCATTCTGCAGTCCATAAATTCACAGTTCCGACGTTTCACTAGAATCTCATCCAGCATTGATGAGGTGAACCCAACAACAGTAGAGGAGCGAGTTGAACAGTAGACTCGCTCTTCTACTGTTGTTGGGTTCACCTCATCAATGCTGGATGAGATTCTAGCGAAACGTCGGAACTGCGAATTTATGGACTGCAGAATGAACGGATGTACTCCAGATAGTAACTATTCATCATATTTTTCCATCTGTGAAGGAATACGTATCAGCAGGTTATTCAAATACAAGAATATTAATTAAATTATATTCAAAGCTTTTCGTTGGTTAACAGTACCAACATCAGGAATGAAAAATACAATAATGCATTATTGTATTTTTCATTCCTAATGATGTTGGTACTGTTTACCAACGAAAAGCTTTGAATATAAATTAATTAATATTCTTGTATTTGAATAACCTGTTGTTTTAACATATATATATATATATATATATATATATATATATATATATATATATATATATATATATTTATATATATATATATATATATATATATATATATATATATATATATATATATATTATTGTATTTTTCATTCCTAATGATGTTGGTACTGTTTACCAACGAAAAGCTTTGAATATAAATTAATAAATATTCTTGTATTTGAATAACCTGTTGTTTTAACATATATATATATATATATGAAGTTAATATATTACTATTTTTGAGTAATTTTATCCACCATTAAGTGCAATAATTTTACCTTGAGTGATGAGGCACCTTTCGGTCTTTGACCATTGTCGAATCAAGACCGAAAGGTGCCTCATCACTCAAGGTAAAATTATTGCACTTAATGGTGGATAAAATTACTCAAAAATAGTAATATATTAACTTCATAAAGTCAGTGCAACGGAAAAACAATGGATAATGTTAAATATCAAGAATATATATATATATATATATATATATATATATATATATATATATAGGTTAGTTTTGGTTGGTAAAGATACGTCAGCTTTGCCAGAAAACTTAGGATAAAAAATTATATAGCTCAGACACCAACTTTCAAAACGGATACAAACATAGACGTATGTCTTGCAAAATTCAAACCACCCTCCAACTGGGATCCACCACCACTACCACCTGATCACCCCATTGAACTTTACATCAACTTTATCATGCAAAGCATCACCGATATAAATTTCACTAAAAATCTGAAGATTAAACCTAGCCTTACCAAATTAGAAAAAGCGGCAATATTTTCGTTGAAAAACAATCAAGATATTATGATTCTTAAAGCAGATAAAGGTTCAACCACTGTCATTATGAATAAAGAAGACTACATCAAAGAAGCAAAAAAGCAACTGTCAGACATCACAACATACAAAATACTTACAAATAACCCTACTACAGAATTCAACAATTTACTCTCGGACCTACTCAAATATACAGCTTCTGAACAAAATATTTCGGAAACATCTCTAAAATTATTATATAATGAAAACCCCTCTACTCCTCAATTCTATATATTACCAAAGATCTACAAAAACATAATCCCTCCACCTGGTAGACCAATAATTGCTGGCTGCAATTCAGTAACGGAAAGAATTTCAGCTTTACTCGATTCACACCTTCAACCCTTAGTAAAGAACCTTCCATCACATACCCAGGACACCAATCACTTCATAGATCGACTCTCACAAATATCTGTACCTCTACCTCTATACCAACATCCCTCATGCACACGGCCTATCTGTAATAGAGAATTTTCTAAACAAATGCCCAGGCAAGCCTTCTCCCACTACACCTTTTCTTGTGAACCTGACCAGGTTCATCCTCGAGAAGAACAACTTTCAGTTTGAGGGAAGGAACTACCTCCAAATAAAGGGAACAGCAATGGGCACCAGAATGGCACCATCGTACGCAAATCTGTACATGGGATTGTTGGAAGAAAGTTTTCTAAAGACACAAACACACCAGCCATTATGTTGGTATAGATATATAGATGATATCTTCCTAATTTGGACACAGGGTGCTTCAACACCTGAGGCATTTTTAGAGAGCCTGACACAATTCTCCACACTTCAATTTACCTGGGAGAAATCTACATCAGCCATCACCTTTTTGTAAAGATTTTAATAGAAAGATATCAACAGCCTTCCAGAGAAGAGGATACCCAAAAAAACTCATTGAAAACCAAATTCATTCAGCACAATCCTCAGTTCACCATAAACCACAAACAGAACAAAATAAACTGTCTTTAATAACAGACTACCATCCTGGTCTACATAAACTCAACAAGATATTGAGAGATGGCTTCAAAATTCTTCAAGCTTCCGTCCACACCAAAAATCTTTTCACCGATCCACCGCAAATTTGGTACAAGCAACCTCCCAACTTGAAAAACATCCTAGTACATCCTAAACTACCAGACCCTGATGCAGAGAAACCACACAAACTTCCTCATGGCTCCTTCCCATGCAATAGACCTAGATGCAAGACGTGTCCAATACACCCCTCAGCAAATAGTTTCAACAGCCAAACAATAAAAATGGTCTTCAAAATACAGGGTCATCATAATTGTACATCGAAAAATGTCATATACCAGCTACAATGTAAACTTTGCTCAGCACAGTACATAGGCCTGACCACGGATGGTCTGAATATCAGAATGAATGGCCACAGACATGATGTTAAAATTATGAATATGGATAGACCAACAGCTCAACATGCTGCGAGTCACAACATCACAACTTTTGATGACTGCTATACCACAAAAATAATTAAATCACTCCCCCTGATTGCAATCCCTCAGAGCTGAGAAGGTGGGAACTATCATACCAGTGGTATACCAAGTCCAGATAATCCCCTAACCTCAACATCAGATAAATCCATTCATTTTTTTTTTTTTTCTTCCAATTAGCCTTATCTCTTTTCCCCTGACAGACTTATATAAACTATAATCACTCATGTGCTCATGGAAACAATATATATATATATATATCTTTAATCTGTGCATCTGTGACATCTGATTTCTACTCTACACAATCTGCGATTACAATTATTTTATTTCATTCTCTCATATTTCTTTTTGTGTTTTCTCTTCGATTGACAAAGACCACTGTGTGGTTGAAATATATCATTGTTTATTTCAAGACTACAGAGTGGACTCTTACCAAGGTAAGTCTGTCAGTCTCCTAGTCCAAATATATATATATATATATATATATGTATATATATATATACTAAGCGTATTTCTAAACTAAGGGCCGTTTGTTTATATTCCCTCATAGTTCGCGTGCACGCCGCAACGAGCGCTTGCGTCGCGTCCCGGCATGCCATGGCAACATCTACGCTCAGTTACAGCTGTGTAGCTAACCTGTGCGTTGTGTTCTGTGCTTGCAAAATGTTCAAGGTTATCAAACCGCCCGCCCCTTGCGAAATTCGTTATTTTATACGGTTTTTGTCGGCAAGAAACATGTCTGCTGCAGAAATTCACCGACAGATTTCTGAAGTTTACGGTGCTAATGCCATGTGTGAAGGAAAAGTGCGTAAGTGGGTTCGAGACTTCAAAGATGGCCGCGAAAATGTCCATGATGGAACACGATCTAGTCGTCCATCTCTAATGTCAGACGATTTGCTGGCTTCAGTTGAAGCGAAAATTCGTGACAACAGACGCTTCACTATCCCTACTCTCTCACACGAATTTCCAAAAGTTTCGAGGTCTATGATTTACAAAATTGTTCATTAAAAATTAAACTTTAAGAAACAATTGGGTCCCTAAACTCCTGACGGAGGAGGACAAACACAAAAGTCTCAAGAGTTCCTTGAATTTTCTGACACTTTATGACGAAAATGGTGACGACATGCTGAGTCGGATCGTAATTGGAGACGAAACGTGGGTTTCGCATTTCACTCCCGAATCGAAACAACAAAGCATGGAATGGAGACACACGCAATCTCCCGTAAAGGTCAAAGCCAAACAGACTTTATCACAGCACAAGATCATGACATCCGTGTTTTGGGATAGGCATAGTGTTTTGCTGGTCGACTTTATGGAACGAGGAACGACAATAAATGCAGAAGCCTAGTGCCAAACTCTGAGGAAGCTGCGCAGAGCGATTCAAAACAAGAGACGTGGCATGCTCACAAAAGGAATTTTGTTTCTGCACGATAATGCAAGGCCTCACACTACCACTCAGACTCGAGCTGCATTGGACTATTTTGGCTGGAAAGTTTTGGACCAACCACCCTACAGCCCCGACCTTATGCCGAGCGTCTTCCGTCATCTGAAACATCACTTGGGCGGCAGCCGTTATGACGATGACGACGAATTGAAAACGGCCGTGAATTCTTAGTTATCACAGCAGGCGGCAAGTTTTTATGAAGAAGGTTTCTAAAACTTAGTTGTGCGATATGATAAGTGTTTACAAAAACTTGGAAACTATGTAGAAAAATAGATAAAAGTATGTAGATTCCAAAAATAAAATTAATTTTTGCAAATTTCTTTTTGTTTTTTTAAAATTTTCAAACGGCCCTTACTTTAAGAATACCCCTCGTATATATATATATATATATATATATATATATATATATGTGTGTGTGTGTGTGTGTGTGTGTGTGTGTGTGTGTGTGTAAAGGTATTCCACACTTTTCTGGTTAAAATAATGATGTCAGATTAGCGTAACAATGAAAATAACATAGTTTTATCATTTATTTTTGCAAACTCTATACTATCATTAATTTAGTAACAAAACACAGTATTGTAGTTACGACTTTAGTCTCAAAGTAACATTTATTTGGATTGAAAATTATTTTAACTTCTCAAACTCAAACCTTTGATTATTCCAAGATTTTGAGGTTTTAACCCAATCATCGTGACAAATTGTCCAACCAATTTCTCCTGGTTTTCCTGATTTTCGAGACTTGTTCATAGAATAGTACATTTTTGAATCAAACTTAACCCTTGCTGCCACTTCCGGTGGTACCCTAGAAGAACAATAATATATTTTAAAAATAATTATTTCAATTCAAGAGCTAAATGCATTTACATTTTCCATAATTTAAAGCATATTTCGGGTTCTAAATTATTCAAATTGGTATCCAAATTTGTTACTTTATTACTTTTCAGAAAATTTTAATTTGGTCTTAACAAATCATTTAAATATGAAATTTTAATTAAGTTGAAAAAAATTAGACATTAATTGTGACTTGGTTCATGATGGACTTTCAAAATGTAAAAAGAGTGGTCTCTAAATGGTACATAGCTATATTTAAGTTATTGTATTAATTTTAAAATTACGAGCATTTACGGTATATTTTCTCAGAGTTAAAGTGGTTATTGGAAGGTATGATGACTCTAAAACATCATAATCAAAATTTTATGAAATTTGGTTGATTTTGACACATTAAATTTGTATAGAATACAAACCATAGATCCAGATACATCAATTTTACATTTGACAAAAAAAATCGGCGAGCCTATAATTGGAATTCAAGATTAGTGACAACTAAAGGTTTGTTCACACTACTAGGCAAAGTTTAGCAATTTTTGTCTTTAGATAATGTCTAGATACAATCGAGTGATTGTCAATAGGCAATTAGGTGATAAAACTCGTGTCTATAGACATGTCTTTGCAAAAAAAATCGTAGAACATTGGTCTTCCAGCTCAGATGGGAGCAGTATAAAAATCACAGTAAAAAAAAAGGTGAAGGAAGAACTGGGCAAAAAATATGAAATATTCGTGGGGTTGTGGAAAAAACACATTTATGGCAGAAACGATTTCTCTAAATGCGCTTTCTCTTTTCTCAATATTTCTGCTTAAAAGCTGTAGTAATTCTTCAAAATCACTTGGAGTCAAGTGGGTAAAGTTTCAGAGCCCCATTACGTCTTTCAATTTCATTGTTGATAATAAATTGCAACCGGAACGAGATACCTCTGCAAAAATTTCATGCCTGCACCATCGATCTCTTCTGCTATTTCGCATTATTCAAAATTACAACAGCACGAGCAACGATTCCAACAAGGTCAGCGATGTCTAGATACATTGTCTACAGAGATGTCTAGAGATATGCCTATAAACAATCGCTCGACTCTGTCTAATAGTGTGTCTAATAATGCTTAAGGATTGAAATTGTTTGGTGAAGGCAAGCATAGAGTTTTCTGATTCAAATCCCATGAAGAGAAGAAAACAAGCAAAGATCACAGGTTTTTCCCAAAAGCAAGCAATAGGGAACTTGATACAGCAGAAAGCAGTAAGTGATATGAATTTTCTTCCATTTTTTTATTAACCTTATTTCATTATTTTAAAGGAAATAAATAAAGAAAGCTTTTTTGAAACAAGTCTAGCTCTTGTGAAGAAAAAGCTTGCAAGAAAGTGACAGGAAATAAAAAATTTTCTTGATTTGGTTTATAACAAAATTAAACAGATAAATATCAAAATGAATAAATTTAGAACAGGATTTTTAAAACTAGATTTACTAAAAACATTATATCTGGAAACATTGACAATCTTGGAATTTATTCCATGTCTGAAGAGGCCAAACAACCAATGAAAGGAGATAAAATTCTAATGCTGAAAATATCCTTACATTATTACCTAGGGTAATTACAACTATAACAACGAATGATGTTATAATAAAACCTGACTACAGGGATATCTTATACACTTTAAAAGTTAAACCTTAAAACATTTCTTTGAGAATTAGTTTAAGCATAAGACTAAGAGCTTTGCATAAGGCAAAGAGCATAACTCTACTGAAGTAGCATATTTTGGTGGCGGACTAAACAAGCACTGGCTTTTTACTGTACAAGATGATAATATAAACAGTTGTTTGTTTGAAAAAAAAAATAAAAAACAAAAAGAAGCGATTTCAACTAGTTTAGAAAATGTATATTTTAAAAAATTTGCAAGTAGTAAACTATGAGATATTTCTATCTCTTTATTGCCCCCTCTTAAAAAGTAAAATACTTGATAACATTTTTAAAAATAAAAAATTTTTATGCTTACCTGGAGCACTCTTCTTTAAATATTTTTTGAAGTGGTGTCCCTTCTTCTTTTGCCCTTTCCAAAAGGCGACGTTTCAATTCTACTAAATCACTATAACCAAAGTCTCTTTCGTGGTTGTGTGGCCTTATAATATTTATCTGAGTTTGCATTTCTTTTTGAATAGGCATTGAAGCCCTCCCAAAACATTCTTTTAGAACGCACTTCAAGTACACTCGCGTGTGATCACATTGTTTACAGAAATAATGGTACCCATCATTTATATGGTAAATAGTTGAGTTTAATCTCAGCCCTTTTATTTTTTGCACTAATGCCATTTTATCAAATATATTATACGAAATCAAGCGTTTTAAATTGCACTAAGTAATTTTGTCAAAACTGTCAAAAGACAGCTGTAAAAATTATTTATAAAACAATGAAATGATCAAATGACATCAAACAATTAAGATCAAAATGTTTAAGGAAGCAAATAGTTCAGGATGTCCACAAAAGAAATAAATACTAAATGTTAGTTTTGTTTTACCTTACAAAAACCTGTTTATATTATTGGTTTCTCCAAATGAGGAATTTCTGCCTACCATTTATTAACTTATAACAAGCTTTATAGAAAACCTAAGTAAATATAAAACCCACTAAACAAATATCACAACACTATTTTTACCCTACTGATAGTTTATAAGATAGTTTTATGATTACAGCACATTCCTGTTAAGTCGGCCATATTTAATTCAAATTTCTAGATAACGTGGAGTAGTTTAAAAAAATGTAAAAATTGAATTTTACTAGATCTACTGATTTATTTTAGCACATAAACAGGGTACTTCAGAGTGTACATAAACATATTTGCGAAGTGTAATTGAGTTTATTGTCTGACTCTACCTGGCGACTTGATGAAACTCATTGGAACTGTACATCTGCAAGGTAAGTAGCCTTTCAAACACATTTAACTGTCATAGGTAGCTTTGCTTGCATACAAGACAAGTGAGTTACTTTTTAAATGGTGTCATAATAAAAACATATCTAACGCTTGCGAACCACGAGGCTTCTAAACAGTACTATATGCTGGTATAAGAAATATCTCACATATTTTTTTTTACAAAACTGGTTGTTTTATAAAAGCCTCAAATGTGTTTCATGCTACTTATTATGATGCTATATTTTTAGAAATTATTGTCAAAAACTAAGCAATTGCAATACAAAAACCTTACTGCCACATATTGGATAGTCTTACTAAGTATATTTGCGTCATATAATTTAATTTACATTCAATAGTTATTTTTGTACCTAAAATGCATAGAGGTAGTTTTTTGTAATAGTAAAAACATGAATATATTCTATCTTTCGTCAGTTACATTTGACCAAACTGTCAAAAGTAACGAATGCGGTGAAACTGGAATATATTTTTAATCAAATTTATTTTTCCCATGGTTTATAATTTGTTAATAAGGCCTGGAGTTCACCCCTCTGCTTTGCATGTTTTTTATGCCAGTGTCTGCAAGTCCTAAACTAATACTTTAAGGTGTGATGAAGGGTAACTTGGTGAAAGTAAAGTGTAACTACAATCAACTCTTGATACTTAACCCTTCAGGCACAGGCATTTTCTACTTAGATTTAAATTAATGATTTCATGAAAATTTACCAAAAGATAGTATTAATGCATCTTTAATGTAGCTGGATTATGGTTACTGATTGTTAGTAGGTTAGTATTTATTAAGTGAAATAACCCAATATTTATTTTAATTATTTTACTTTAGTATATGGATAGAAATGTACACAAAAAATGCCTATAGTCATCTGTAAATGAATTTCTTATATGAATTATTAATAGCAAAAGACAGTAGCATAATATTGATATTTTGAACTACCAAGTTATCATTAAGTAATCTTGTCTTAACCATGTAGGATCCTACTTTAGTAACAGCCATTATTATGGTTGCCTGTAGATTGATTGAATGGAGTTCCTCTTACTACAAACTGCAACTTATAATCACTCCTCCAAGATTTCCACTCGCTTGTCAGTGATTACAGTATTTTCTTTAGGTACTTAAACCAAATTATACGGAGGCCACTGGTTAGGTTAGGTTATCATAAATATGTTACTATTCATAATTGTTGTTTCGGGTTCAATATGTTTTTAAATTTTGCTGGCCAATGTTTTTGCATCATGGTTCGGAACTTTGACTAGAAACTGCTGCCTTATTTCGTGGCGCAAATTGCTGAATACCCGATGTTGAAATAACACTCTCCTGAGATCATTTTTCATAATGTAACACGGAAAGTAACAATAACAAATTTATGACTACCTAACCTAACCACTACAGCGCGCTGTATAATAGTGGCCTCTATCTGTAAGTACCTTTTTTATACACTTCTTTATCAGTTAATGAAGTTAAAAATTATTTATGGTGTTTGATATGGAAAAATTGTAATTTTGTGTCACATCACAAGGCACATAATCTCTCCTTTATCTGGAGATCCTTGAGTCACTGTTTTACTAATTAACTATTAAAATTTTTAATAATATTAAAGTGATGCGTTTTATTATAAGACCGTTCTCACATTATCAGAGCATTTATAAATATTTGAAAAAACTCTATTATCATCAATTATTGTCATCCACTATAGGTTTAAAAAAATGTGTTTCAACTTCATTGGATGAAAAAAATATATTTTATTAATAATTGAATTTGTAGAAGATATTTATAAGGAGAGTGTGAGCTAATAGAAGGAAATGAAAAACCTAACTACTTCCGCACAAAAAAACTGCTAAACAATCAGCAATTTTTTGATTTTTTTATGTGATAAATATTTGTGAAAACATTTTACATCTAAAAATGACCTCATTATAGCCTAGTGTATCTACAGTTACGTGGTTAACTTAACAAGACTTCAAATAGTTATAGAGAAATTGTATAAAACTCTAACCTGTACCAAGGCCAGAACAGTTTATATACTATAGTTATAAATGGCTAACATCATAACTGCTCTATGTAAATGTTATTATACATAAATTTTGTCCATATCCATGATTTTGTTGTGCAGCAAACATCAGCAAAATAAAAGTGTTATAAGTATTAGAATAACCGACAAAATCAACTACCAAACACATGTAAATACGAGGTCTGTTCAAAAAATACGCCGACTGAGGTCATAAAAAAAATGTACTTTATTTGGAAGTTACACGTCTGGGTCTCCTTCAAAGTACTCTCCTCCCCAACGCACACACTTATCCCAACGGTGTTTCCACTTGTTAAAACAGTCCTGGTACGCTTCTTTTGTGATGGCGTTCAGCTCCTTCGTCGCATTTGCCTTAATCTCCAAAATTGTTTCAAATGTTCTTTCTTTGAGGTGTTTTTTGAGTTTTGGGAATAAGAAAAAGTCACAAGGAGCAAGGTCAGGTGATTAGGGGGGGGGGGGGCGAAAGAACAGTGATCGAGTGTTTGGCCAAAAACTCACGAGTTCTGAGTGCTGAGTGAGCTGGAGCGTTGTCATGATGGAAAATCCAGTTATCACTTCTCCACAGTTCTGACCTTTTCCGTCGGACAACGTCCCTCAGACGTTTCAGTACTTCAATGTAGGTAATCTGGTTGACTGTAAAGCCTTCAGGGAGGTACTCATAGTGAACAACACCCTTAGCATAAGAAAAAACTGTCAGCATCACCTTCACATTCAACCGAACTTGGCGAGCTTTTTTGGGTCTTGGGGACGTTTGACTCACCCATTGGGATGATTGGACCTTCGTTTCAATGTCGTAACCATACACCCATGATTCATCACCGGTTATAATTCTTAACAAAAAGTTCTCATCTTCATTTGAACGATCAAGCAGTTCCCGACAGACCCGGACGCGATTGGCTTTTTGGTCGTCGGTCATCAGGTGTGGCACAAATTTCGCTGCGACACAGTGCATCTTCAATTTTTCGGTCAAAATCTCGTAACAAGATCCAACTGATATCCCACACTCTTTGGAAAGCTCCGTAATAGTCAGATGCTGATTTTCGCGGACCAGGGTGTTGATTTTGTCAATGTGTGGGTCGACAGTTGACGTTGAAGGACGTCCAGGACGCTCATCGTCATCAATCGACTGTCGGCCACCCTTGAAACGTTCATGCCACTTGAAACATGCAGTACGCTTCATGGCAACATCGCCGTAGGCCGTGTTAAGCATGGCAAATATTTGTTGCAAATTTCCCCTAGTTTTACACAAAATTTCGTTGCTCCTTCAGGCTGTCCATTTTACAATCCGACAAATGAAAAAAACACTCTTTACTAAACTGCGTGTAACTCATCAACAAATGAAGATATCTGCGACTGAAATACCGCGTTTTAATCAGCTGATTTATATGAACCTAGCGACACCAAGCGGATTCTCCTGAAACTAACTTGAGCCGCGAAATTCAAACAGTCCGCATATTTTTTTTAACAGACCTCGTAGAGGCCGGATCTTTAGAAGATGATAACGGGGTGACATCGTAGTAAAGGCCAAAAGGTAAACTCCTTATTTTAAACAAACCCCTAGTTATATAGACACACTAAACTGCAAAAACTGCACATTTTCAAGGATAAATGTAGGATTTGGACTAACAATTCTCAATCGTCACTCCAAGGTCTCTGTATCCGGATGACCAATTATGTCATTGCTTAAAATACACAAGACCTATGTACTAATTCTTGAAATTGAAAAGAATTTGAATTTGGTAACGGTGAGTAAATAAAAATTTTAAATGATTAAAAGTACTATTTGTCTACCTCTTATTATTCAATACTTTTTATCATCACTAAGTGATACTAAATAAATTTTGTATAATATTGCTTTCTTTTTAAGTATCAATATTTATAGACGATTCATGGTTTCAATTTAAATAAAAATATTTTAGCTATCTAGTTGGTTCTCTAAGACTTATGCAGCTACCAATCTTTGTATAAGAAATTCTTTTTGTAAATCATGAATAGTTCAAATTAGAAAAAAAAATTTGTTAGAGAGATAACTCAAATACTTTTTAAAAATACAGTTTAATATAACACATTAGAAGAAAGCTGATAATTATAAGAAATATTCCAATCTAGCCCGGATGTGTCTGATACCTCGTGAAAAAAACTAAACTTCCATGAAATCCCAGTTTAGATACAAATTTTATAAATGAGAAAACATTTTTAATTTCTTGAGTAGATAGCCAACTTTTAATAAATAATTCTTTTCTTCATTTTCCTGTCACAAGTGGTATGAACTCCTAAACTATGTGTTACAAGCTCCAAATAGTCAAGAATTTGGGTATATTTTAGTTTCAAATCATTTAAATAGGTATAGTACCGTTATTAAAGTAAATTATTTCAACTGTTCAAACCTTTCTAATTGATGTATCAGTTGAACCGAATCATCTTCTGTATTTGAATCCCAATCTTCTGACTTTCCTGATTTACGAGCTCTGTAAAATGCAGACTTCATTTTTATAAATTTTACTTGCTTTGCGATTTCAGGAGACACTCTGGAAAACGACATACTTTAACCAATTTAAATACAAATAAAGATCACAATTTTTTTAAAATTGTTTCATAAAGGAGATGATATGGGTACAATCCTACAAAGAGCTATATCATTATTTCTTATTTTTTTAAATATATATTTCAATTTTTTAAATAATCAATTTTTCTCATTCTTATGAAAATATTAACTAAAACCAGTGACTTACTGACATACCATATATCTCACAACATTGAACATGTGTGAAACATAGCTGAGCTCAGTAAGGTTAATCAAGTATTAAAATTATAATCATTTTAACAGTTTATATATATACAAAATACAAATACAAGTATTATAATATAACTTGTATTTGTATTTTGACTTAGTTCTTCATTAATACACAAGAATACATATTGTGATACATATATATATATATATATATATATATATATATATATATATATATATATATATATATATTACACTTTTGTTATTACTTGCGACGAGACTTTTTATTAACTAAAGGTTGTTCAATTGTTAACCTACACTTGGAGGAATCGTTTTCGTCTTACAACTTCTTCATCCTCGTATTTTTGCCGCTAGGAATGCTGCAGTTGTGCTTCCTCGGAACCATTTTTTGAAAGTTAGAAGTGATGTGATCGAAGAGTACGTGTGATCTGTGTAGTGTTTGTTCATTTAGGATATCATTTTTATGTGTGTTACTATGTCTATATATTTCATACTGATCTAGTGTGTTTAATTTATGGCCTTTGTTGTATGTGTGGAGGATGCTCATGTTATTTTCCATACTTTTGCATGAGTGTTTAGTATCCATGAGGTGATTTGCGAAGGTGGATTCAATAGTGGTGTGCAGTGAGCTTTTGTGTTCTTTATATCGAAAGATCTGCCCGTTTGTCCAATATAGAACTTATTGCAGTTGTTGGATTTTAGTTTGTATACTCCTGGGTTATTGTATGTGTTGGTATTGTTATTAATGATGTGTCCGATAGCAGTTTGACTTTTATTTGTTGTTCTGTAATCTACATTGTATCCTGCTCTTTTTAATTGGTGTGCTAGTTTATTTATGAGTTTGTTTATGTATGTGAGGGTGATGAATTTGTTTGTGTTTTTGTTGTATGTGTTGTTGTTACTATTCTTGTTGAGTAATTTTCTGTGTAGTTTGTCTATTAAATAATTGTCATATCCATTTTTGTGAGCTAAATATTTGACTGTGTTCCTGTGTGTAGTTAGTATTGGGCATAAGTATTTTATTTATGTATGGTTTGATTTAAAACAGAATAGGATTCTACGTATGCGAAATGGACCAGAGGGAGTGGGGATTACAGCCTTCTTAGCGAATAGGAGTTTCACATCTTGCTGCGTGGGTGAGCCTTGTTGCCAATTCGACGTTAAACTTCCATTTGTCGCTCAGTCTCTAGCTGTGGAGGAGTGAGTTAATAGTGCTGTAGCATGCTTCGTTCTGCAATTTCAGCTTTGCTTTTCTTCAACAGTCTTTTTCAAGAACTGTCTCGATCTATACAGACATTTAACACGGAATGTTTTTAAATTCCTTCTATTACCTCGCACTCTCCTCATATATATCATGTACAAATTTTCAATCGTTAGTAAAATACGTTTTTATTCATCCAATCAAGTTCAAATATATTTTTTAAACCTATATGATGACGATTAGTTTTAATAGTTTTTTCAAATATTTATTCAATAATTGAATTACAAAAACTTAGGGGTATAGGTCGGTTTCGAACTGAGTTTCTTCATGTTCAAAGTCTAGCGCTTTTTAGCACAGAGCCAACTTTCCATAGATAGAAATGAACCTCTCAAAGATCTATATGATAAACCTCCATTTTATAACCTTAAATTGTTGCCATGGTTACCACACAATATCATAAATAATGAACAAAAAGAATAAAATTAACAAACAAACTGGATTAACGTTATCGACTCTTGCTTCACAAATGGACAATGCGAAAGGAAAGCAAAAAAAAAAACTACAACACAATGCAAGCGATGAAATAAAAGTAAGCGTATAAATAGTAACAAATGAAAATAATAGTCCAACACCATACTCAGAAAAGGAAATGGAAAATTGCAAAGAAATTCGGTTTCTATTTGGCCACTTAATATTCTTATTCTGACATAAGTATATACATATTTATATCAATTGTAATTATAAAATAAATAGAAACTAAAACTAAATTTTTCTTTGTTGATTAAGTAGGAATTGACTTTTAAAAAAATGTTATTTTACTATTGACTTATTTTCTTGTGTCATGATAATGCTTATGTCACATCCTAATCTATTTATAACCGTGATTAGCAGACATTTGTTTACATTATTGACAGTATTTATAGCCGTGACTAGCGACATTTGATTTACATTATTATGACAGATTACTCCTTCAGACATCCATGCATTTTAGTTATTGTTTCTTATTTTTATTAGTCAGTTGATTTGCTTTTATTGGTATTTATCGTTTATATATATATATATATATATATATATATATATATATATATATATATATATATATATATATATATACCCCCATTATTTATATAATACCATTATGTGTTTATATAATACATTTCACATTTTATGTAAATTTATGTAGATATTTAATGGTGAACGTGTATATATTTAGTTCGTATTTTTTGTGTAAATGAATTAAATTTGTTTACGAGTGTGAAAGTGAAACTCATCATATTACTGTCAAACTAAATTTTTTTTGTACAATCACTTCAAACTTTAACATATATGCATAAAGAACATTTTATTATATAATATAGTATTTAAATAATTGTTGTTTGTTATATATTATTAATTACATACTTTTTTCAATTTCCGAATTAATTCCAGTTATTAATTAAGTGGTATTTATGAGAGATTCTTCATGCCTCATTGTAAGAAAACGCAGTTTTTCAATAATTAAGGCAGTTCTGATAGAGAGGTTTAAATTCATAATAAAAAATATGATTTTTTTGGGAAAAAATCTGTAAGTTAATGAATTGTTTTACCAACTAGCTACTCTTGACGGTATTAGCGGCTGGCAGTGGTGGGTTGAGTGTCACAGCGTTCGATCTGACAACACCGCATCCCTAACCTACCACAAATCAAAGTATAGTCTGTGTAGTAAATGTTTGAATGCTGCATGTTTATGTTGTATTGGGTGGTTATATGTGTTGTGTATCAGTGTGTCTATCATGGTTGGCTTGCAGTATATGTTGAATTCTTGTTTGTTTTGATTTATTGTTATGGAGATGTCTAAGAAATTCAATGTTTTGTTGTTTTCAAATTCTGCTGTTAACTGGTTATTTTTGTGTATTTTGTTTATATGTGTTTGGAGTTGTTGACATTGTCTTGTTTCCTCGGTATAGTATTATAATACATCTACATATCTGTGTCAATATATTATCTTATCTGCGTGTTTGTTGTTATTTATGATTTTATTCTGTTCTTTGTGTTGTAGGAATACTTCTGCGAGAATACTTGAAATCGGTGAACCCGTTGGTAGGCCTTGTTTCTGTGTGTAATATTTGTTGTTGGGAGTGAAGTAGATCTGTTGTATGATTTCTTTTGTGATATTTTCTGGAGTGTTGTTAAGTCTTAGATTGTCTTGTAATATGTTTAGTGTTTCTGTGACTGGGATATAGGTTCGTGATGTCAAACGATGCCAGGTTTGAGATATGAGAGATTTCAATGTTCTTTATTTTGTTTACTAGATCTATTGTGTTCTTTATATTTGTGTGTGTCTAGTTTTATGTACTTTCTAATAGTTCTATCCATATGGCGTGCTAGTTTGTGTGCGGGTGATTGTTGGCTGTTGATTATTGGTGTTCTTTGTTTAAGTAGTTTAGGAAGTGCTTGTAGGGTAGATGCCATAGTTCTTATTGCTATAAGTTATTTTTTTTCTGTGTTTTAGATATTAAGTGTTTAGTTGAATTAATTATGTGTTTAACTGTGTTGGGATATTTATTTGTTGGGTCTTTATTTGTATCTGAGGTGTTGTTTGCCGTAATGAATTCAATAAAATTGAACAATAAATAAACAATAAAATTATTGAATTACTTCTAACTTTCAAAAATGGTACCGAGGAAGCACAACTGCATCATTCCTAGCAGCAAAAATACGAGAGGGAAGAAGTCGTAAGACGAAAACGTTTCCTCCAAGTGTAAGTTACCCAGATAGCTTGCCTTAGCAACTAGGCGGGTCCACGGGTGGCGGATAGTGGAACGGCCTACAGATATGTAGGTTATTTGTGAATAAGGATTCCGGAAGGTTTCTGAATAAGCAAGCCCGGACCAAGGCAATGGTTCAAAGGTGAGGAATTATCCCTCCTCATCAGTCACCGGTTGGGTGTGGAAGAAATAACTGCTCTGACTGGGGACTGGGGTAGTTGGGAATTAAGTCCTCACAATGCTACTCTCACCTCCCAGGTGTACCAAGAGCAATGCGGCTGTGAAGTATGGGCGGGAAACTACCCTAACGACACAGTTGTAACAAAAGAGAGTAAAGCAGGCTGTTGCTCCATGAGTAGCAGTTAATAATATCCTGAACTTGGGGTGTGCTTCAAGGTCAGTGACTGAATACCCAATCCAAGGTGGAAGGCATCGTGCCGATGGATGAATGGCTGCAGGGTATAAAATGCAGTAGCACATGATCCCCTTGAGGAACCAGACAAAACCTCATTGTATGTTGTCTTGCCAGGGCAGTAGGGGTTCTGCTCTGGTTGACCGTTCTTTCCCCCATACTTGGGAAGCTAATGGACCAAGTAAGTACACAAATTGATGTTGAGTCTGCAGAGACAGCGGGAGCCAATGAGACGGCAAACCGTGAGTCTGTAGCAGATGTGTCAATGGCAACCACCACTGGAGGAGCGTGGGCGGCTACAAGCTGCCGACTGCAGAAACCAGTGAAATGGTTGTAGAGTTGAGCACGCTTTCTCTATGGAGAAAGCGTATGAGTGGAGCGGCCAGAAGACGGCTCCGAAGAGATCAGGCGAGAGCAGGCCAATAATCGACACACAACGCAGGGGAGGCCAAAACCGAGCTGAGCATGTTATCGTCCAGGGCTTGGATGTTGTGAGGGGTGAGGTGCAACAGGTGGGAAGCAATCAACCACGAGCACCAAACCCCAGCATGGAGATTGCATACTCGTACAACTGGGCTAATCTCCCAGATGTTTCGAGACATATGAGTATCGAGTGCGTGGTCAAAGAACCTGTCTTGGAGATGGGCAGTGACCACCTTACTCGGACGTTTGCACCTGACCAGGCCCACCAAACTATGATGGAATGGTCAGGGTCAGTAACATCGGGAGCTCAGATCTGGTACACAGATGGCTCCAAGATGGACTTCAGCACTGGAGCGGGGGTGTATTGTATAAACCAAAGGGTAAAACTAGTTTTTTCCTTGGGAAGGCATACCTCTGTCTTTCAGGCCGAAATATATGCTATAAATGCCTGTCTGGGAGAGAAGGGGAATACACAGGACCCGGATTTCTATTTTCTCTGACAGTTACGCAGCAATTAAGGCACTAAACGGACATGTGGTCACCTCGGCCATAGTCAGGGAGTGCCTAAATAACCTAGAAACCCTGGCAAGGCACAATCAAATCAAGATAGGTTGGGTGCCAGGGCATAGGGGAATATTTGGAAATGAAGCCGCAGATGCAATGGCCAGAGAGGGGTCTTCAACTCCCCTAATTGGACCGGAGCCGGCGGTAGGTATTTCCAAATCCATGGTCAAGATTGCAGTGCGAAGGTGGATGGTTGAAAGACATTGTGAGCACTGGGTCAGGGCTGAAGGAATGAGACACAGTAAGCTAACCCTTAGGAAACCTTCCTTGGGGCTGCAGGAGAGTCTCATCTATCTGTCTAGGCAGGAATTTAGGATAGCCACAGGTCTACTCACGGGACACTGTGGACTATGGAAACATCTGCATAATACAGGTATCTTCAAAGATGAACCCGTGTGCAGATTATGCGGGCAAGAACTGGAGACCGCCACACATCATTTATAGATGTGAAGCACTTGCCGAGAGGCGCTTCAACCTCTTTGGTGATAGCACAGCTCTGGAAGAGGATGCTGAAGGTAAAACACTAGTCAGGAAAGTTCTAAACCTGGTAAAAGGGAAGGGGCTCTTTGACTAGATCAGGGAGGTAAGTACAATATACCTAAGGTAGCAGTGCTTCGGGCAGTTTAAACCCGCTCCAAGTTAATAAAAAAAAAGTGTAAGTTAACAATTTAACAACCTTTAGTTAACAAAAAGTTTGGTCGCAAGTAATAGCAAAAGTGTAATAAGTAATTAAAAACCAGCTCCTCATGTACAGCAACATGATTTCGATATATATATATATATATATATATATATATATATCACTTTCACTTATGTACTTAAACAAGAATCTTACTTGGTATTTATGCGAGCTAACTTTCAATGATTGGTCGTGCCATCATCCTCGGGCATACTGAACAGGGTTGTTGTAGACTGCGAGCTGAGTGGATTTCCCGTTGACCTTGGTGTACCGTTATGTTCTATTTTTAGATTCACTGCACTGTGCGAGTTTTTAAAGTTTGTTTTGGGGTTAATATTGTCTATTAGATTGAATAATTTATCGTTTTTTTATTTTATTTGTATTTGTTAGTTAATGATATTATTTTTATAAATTTCTAGTTGTTCCCAGATTGTCATTTTGACGCCTTTTTCAACCTTTTTTTATTAGGTGTACGTTTTTTAATGTGGGGATTGTGTGTTTGTTTTTGATGGCGTGTGTGGCTAAGTTTGAGTTATATATTTCAGGTTTGATGTATGCATTGAGGTGTTCTTGATATCTGTCTTTTAATTTCTTTTTTGTTTGGCCTATGTATATTTTATTACAGTCTGGGCATTCGATTTTACATAGGCCAAACAAAAAAGAAATTAAAAGACAGATATCAAGAACACCTCAATGCATACATCAAACCTGTAATTTATAACTCAAACTTAGCCACACACTCCATCAAAAACAAACACACATTCCCCACATTAAAAAACGTACACCTAATAAAAAAAAGGTTCAAAAAGGCCTCAAAATGACAATCTGGGAACAACTAGAAATTTATAAAAATAAAAATAGTATCATTAACGAACAAATACAAATAAAATCAAAACACGATAAATTATTCAATCTAATAGACAATATTAACCCCAAAACAAACTTTAATAAAAACTCGCACAGTGCAGTGAATCTAAAAATAGAACATAACGGTACACCAAGGTCAACGGGAAATCCACTCAGCTCGCAGTCTACAACAACACTGTTCAGTATGCCCGAGGATGATGGCACGACCAATCATTGAAAGTTAGCTCGCATAAATACCAAGTAAGATTCTTGTTTAAGTACATAAGTAAAAGTGATAAGTGTATACAAGAAAACAGTGTTGCATAACTACAAATATATATATATATATATATATATATATATATATATATATATATATATATATATATATATATATATATAAATAATAACCCAATAGAACTAAACTCACAAAAAATACCACATTTATAAAAACATAAAACAATTTAATGAACCTACAGACAACATATGCAGATGATGTACTATTCAAAAACATTATACACGTGGCTCAAGAAGAAACGTGTATGACGTCAACAAATACCAACATCACGGACCGAACATCCACACCAGAAAAATAGAGAAAATTAATTCAGTAATTCGACAATGGTCAAGTGACCAAAAGGTGCCTCATCACATAAGGTAAAAGTATTGCACTTAGTGGCGGAAAAAATTATTTACAAGTAATAATAATAACTTCATATATAAATAATCATTAAGACATATTATAGAATTTTTCATTTGAATGTTGATGATAAAAATTTTGAAAAGTTTTATGATGTTGACTAAAGCTATTCATACCGGGAAAACAAGTATCAATTTAATGAACTTTAAAATTTATCTGAAATTAGGTTTTTATATTTTATTTACTAATTTCATTTAAAACTTGACCAATGTTCACATAAATATCACATAATTAATGTCTTACCTGGAGCATTCTTCATTGAATATTATTTGATAAGGTGTATCTTCGTTTTTAGCTCTAAGCAGAAGGCGATGTTTTAGTGCTACAATTTCACCATATAAAAAATCTTGTTCATGATTGTGTGCCCTTTTGATAGCAATATGATTTCGTTTTTCTTTCTCAAGAGCCATGGAAGCTCTTCCACGACACTTTCTACGAATGCACCTTAAGTACATTCGTGAATTATCTTTCCTGTCTGAAAAGTAATGATATCCATCGTTTACATGATAAATAGTTGAATTGTAATTTCCTTTAAAATGATATACTGTAGTCATTGCCTTGATTATACAAATTTTCTGTATAAATCCTGTTAAACACAGTAATATCCTTTATTTCTGAGCTATTTTTGGTCAACAGTTTTAGTGAAAGTTAATAGAAATCCTTCTATCTATTCCACAGTTCGATGTATTTTAAAGTAAAAAATAACTAGCAGCACAAGAAACACATGATATATCCACTTCTCAAAGTTAGGTAAAACTTATCCTGTGAAAAATCTCAACAAGCTATAAACCAATAGTTACAGGTGCACACTCTAGTTCAAATTTAACATTTTGAAATTAACACTGAATCTATTATTGCCAAAGAAACAATTGCTTAATATATCCCTGTTTATGTCAAAAAATTATTTTAAATTAAAAAACAATAATCTTTAGTTATCGTTTAAATTACTTTTGTTATAATTAGTATTGTTATATATCAGATTATATTTTAATTACCCTAATATATTAATCAAATAAATTTCTGAAAGATCAACCTTCAATGTAATCATGTACAATTATATTTCACCTAAGTAGAATTAAAAGTGGAGTAATACAAGTTCATTTACTTTTGTTTGGCAATATTTGTGATTAATGCTCAATGGATAATTTATATAGTATAAGTATCTTTAAGACAAGTAAATATTTCTAAAATGAGCAATTATCATTAATAATAATAATTTGCCATGATGGCAGGTGAGAAAATTTATGTCATACAGTTTCTCTATAGTAATTTCTTGGTAATGGCAACAGGTAAAACGAGATGAACCCCGTTGTCATAGAAAGTAAAACCTTTCTTGTATTCTGAAAATTAGCGCCTATTTATAGACCTTTCCAAAACCAGTTTAAAAGCCGTTAAGTTAGCCAATGTTAATTTTTGGCCCTCAGTTGCGATTGCATACTCTCAACATAAAAGAGACGAACAAAAATATCACCCGCATTCTTGAAAAAATGGTTGTAATGATCATTCCTGGAAACTCTGTGCTGATTTCCAGACAGGTTGTGGATTTTACTTACAGGAATTCAATCGAGATAAACCAAATACCAATCTGATAGAGAAGACAACGGTGTTCTGTGCGAGCGAAATAGTCTAGCTCTCAATTATTTTGTGCCAATTCAAAATTGACATTTCAATGAAAGTTCAATTCCAAGTATTGCTATTTGTAATGTTTGCTGCCTCACTGATAAGTGTGAGTATTGCTCTTTCTCTCTCTTATTTATGATAGTACTTTGATCTTTATGTTAACTAATTACATAGTTTAATTCAGTAAGGTTTTTCAAAACAGAACGAAGTGTAGAATTTTAATTCTACTTGTACACTAAAACAAAAGATATTTTAATTTTACATATACATAATGTATCTATTTTACATATACATGTCCCACTCTACTCTGAACGAGCATTCTCAGATGGAACTACTCTCAACATATGTTAACATGTTACGAGTGGCATCTGAGAGAAGCGTGTGCATCATCCAGGTTCAGTTTGTCCAAGTATACTCGGAAAGTATTAGTGTCAACCCGGATTAATCCAATATTTTTTTAAAATTTCTTGTCCCACATCATAATGGTAGATAGAAAAACATTTCAGCTGATATTAGTCTTTGGTTTATAGTTATAGTAGTAGGGTGTTAAATTTTACAGTTGCAAAGTCAATTGTTAGTACCTGTATTAATTAATTATAATGATAGTAGCCTAGACTGTACAGAATTCAAGTGTTATATTTAATGTTTTCATCTAAATGTGTGACTGGTTGCTACTGTGTTATAATAAAGTGTTTTTAGTTATAATTTTAAACATATATCGATACTAGGAAATGTATTAATACTGGTAAATATATCGAGACTTGTAAAAAAAATCGATATTTGGATACCAAAGACAGCCTATTTAGGTGTTCTTCGATGTTTTATATGTTCCCATCCCTAAACAAAGATATTCTCATTGAATTATTTCACTAATTTTAAATGAAAACTATCTTGAAGTAACAATATTTGAAATGTCTTATATAATTTAAAATTAATATGCAATTTGTTAAAAGTAATGTAAGTGGGTGAACACCACAAACCTCTTTAATGTACCCCTAATAAGGACACAAACTGAGGTCCGATATTCTGTTCTACTGTCTGAGGTTCTATTTTGAATTTGACTAAATAGGGGTTTAAACAGAAAAAAAACTCTTATAGAAAGATAAAATATTGTGTATAATGTATGTTTCAAAATTATAATACATATAAAGTAAACAATAAAAAGTTATAGAACAGTAAAAAATAAAAACCAGAAATGAATACCAAACATTTAACTCCATAATAATTATCAACTTCTAAACATTAAATTATATATTTTAAAATTAAGTTTATTAATTTGAATATATAGGTTATGCTAGAAATAAGCCTAAAACTTGTAGGCAAGTCATATGCTAAATATTTACTTTCAATTGTGCATTAAATTATAAATTTTTCAGTTGTAAAATACCGAACTTAAAAAAATTGGTAAAAATGTAGAATAACTGTTAAAAACAAATATTTATAATAAACCCTTTTATAACTTTTAAGGACAATTTCAATTAAATTTGTCAATTTTTAATATTAGATATCCTCATTTCAGAATGACAAAAAAATTATCAACCAAATTTATAGTTTTATAATTACTGCGTTAAATATTTCGTTTTATACATCCACTGTTAGAAAAAAATATAAAATGAAGAAAGGAAATTAAAACTGAACTGTAGAATAAAATTTGTATAAACTACAGTGTAACTTATAATGCAACTCAATGCTGTCTACTATGCTGTGATCAGTCTACTGAAGATTTCTGATATATATTTTATCACGAGTATGAAATGTATGAGAACAAAGATTTTCTCACTAATCAAATGACTCATGTTTGGTATCGGCCTTATCTGACGGATGACGCCTATACTACATGACAGTTCAGACGATGTTTGTTGTTACTGTGACTTGTGACGAATTACAGAAGGTGAGAAATTAAAGAGGTTTTTTTATTTCACTTCACTCATATATTTCCTTTGTTATGACTTAAAATAATTAAGTTTAAACCTTGTAATATAACCTTTTAACTTGCAATAAAATAAATTGTTTAAAATCTTAAAACCATCTAGTGTATCCTATAAATCAGGGATGACCAACTTCTTAACCCTAAAGGGCCACTTCAATATTCTCAGTGAATACTAGGGCCACACAGCTAATTCCACACATACATCATTAAGTCAAATGTAGGTAATAT
Organism: Prosapia bicincta; assembly: GCA_036971475.1. Classification (NCBI taxonomy): domain Eukaryota; kingdom Metazoa; phylum Arthropoda; class Insecta; order Hemiptera; family Cercopidae; genus Prosapia; species Prosapia bicincta. The sequence goes on from JBAIZL010000001.1 coordinate 245,241,518, forward strand.
GTAGCCTATATCGTATAGTATGCGTCATATATGCAATAATATGAATCAATAAATGTTACACAAATTATTTTCATGTACATTTAATATCATGTCCAATGTAAAAGGGGTCAATATACGTAAATTATAATATTACATTTTTTTGTTGAATCATGTTGTTTATACTTATCAGAACACAGTATTGGAAAAACACTCTTAATTTGTTCAAATTTAAAATCATTCATAACTATATACCTACTTCGCTTAATGAGAGCACTGTGGGTAAGCAAAATCGCTCAACAAAATCAATATGAATTGAGGTGGTTACAACCTTTAGCAAATCCCAAAAGCTGTTGTCTGTTGCAGTGAGTTGATTTTAGAAATGTCTTTTCAAAGGTATGTGCTGCCAAACATTGAAATATTTTCCTACTGAAGTCACGGAGTTCGGGATAATTCTCTTCAGATAATATGTTCTAATATGCAGTAAAAGTGTCCAACCTTGTCTGAAAAAATGGATCCCTTTGCAAGATACAGGAGCTGTAATTGAATTTTGTCATATTACTCTGAACTATCCCAAGATATGGGGTTGTTAATAAGAAAAGATGCGGCCGCATTTCATTAAAATCCAAAAACCGTTCATTAAACTGCTTCAGAACCATATCTAAAATAGGTAGGCAATAATTCAAATTACTGGTTGGAATTTCTTCCATGATTTCTTTGCATGATGAAAAATGTACGAGATTTGTTTATTTAAAGCTGGATTGGAAAATCTTAAGTTGGCTTACAAATCTGCCTAAGTGCCAAACTAACTGAGGTATGGTTTTATCTAAACCCTTGTAACTTCAAGTTTAGTTCATTCATGTGGTGACTTATGTCTGATATTAACCTATATTTTTATGTTTTACATTTAATAATAAATCAATCATCTAATGGTTTTTAAAATTCATCTAGGGCAGCATAAAACTAGGTCGCAGGCCGCTAGTTGGTCATGTATATCGCAGGCCTGCTGTAGATGATTATGTATAATACAGTTGAAAATGTTTCTATTGCAATTCCTATTACAACTCCACTTATCCTTGATCCTACACCTTAGTATTACAAGTAGCTGTATCTCTACATCCCAGATAAAGTAACTCCTTAATTTCCAATAAACACATTTGAGGCAAAAACCAAATATAGAAACAAAGAGTTATATGGCTTTGCCTTAATCCTATGTATTAATAATTTAAAAATCAATAATATACTATAATTGTCAACTTGACTGACCACCTTTAGAGAAAATCAATAGTGCTGTAATATGAAAACAAGCCCTATACAAAAATTCACTTTTTGCCACATCCAAATTTACTTTAAGTTAATGGAATCCATGATACAAAGTTTTATACCATCAAATACACAATAAACAGCAATTGCATCGTTATTGTGTTGGACAATCTAATTCTTAAAGCAAATCGTACTGTAATAAGTATTTGTTTACTATGTCTATTCTATGAAGTTAATATTGGAAGTTGACACGGAAATATTGTACCCTCATATATAAAATCATTAATGAGAAAATAAAGCACGTTTTAAAGTAAATTTACTTTCCTGAATAAATTAGGGTTTATTCTTTAAATTATAATGGTTTCTTACTAAGCTAATGATAGAACCGAACTCAACTACAAATATGTAAAACTAGAACGGGGTAAATTATGAATATTAAAAAACTATTTATTGTATTAGTATAGTGAACTAATTTTTATGACAAATTCACTACCGTAACACTAACGCACCCTTAACCACAAAAATGTTAACATAACCAATAAACAAAATCATGCACCAGTATTTACTGTGAAAACCAAGTTGGCCAACTATTACTAAATAAATATTCGCTGCCAACAAAAAACAAGATCTCTACATCAAAATATATTCTACACTATATTCACACAAGTGTGTTAGTTTTGTTTAAATAGGTGTTTCCTTTTATAAAATTTATTTATGATGTTCTATTACTTATATAATCATCATAATGAGTGTTATAATGTGAGTCCATTCAACAAAAATTGTAATTCACAAACTGTGAATCTTGCCCGTACAATCTTGCATAGTACAATGCACTTACAAGCGTGAAAGTGATTTATGCCATTTTAAATTGATAAATAGATACAGATGATTACAAAATGGAGTAAATTTTGCTCAGATTCATGTTATGTTCAACATACTAGGATACATTTATGCGAGTACAATAAATTTGTGTGCCCTTGTTGAGTATTTGACAAAAACACAATTCATAAATAAAAGTAATGATGCTTATATGTATATGAGACACTAATTTAACGTTGCAAATGGACGAAACAAATACTTAAAGGACACTATGCCACACAAACAAAACAGAAAATATTACATTGAACATTTACACAGCTTTTATTTCTAACTTGGATCTAAAAACGATCGAACTTACCGCGCGAAAGCAGTGTGAACTTCAAGAGTTAATGTCGATTTTGTCAAAATTTGTAATTCTTTGGAATCAATAGCAAGTTTAATTAAATTTTTAGGCAATTTGCTAGTTACTAACAATCAACAAAATAAAGCGAAAACGTTGAATTAGTTATGTTTTAGGTGTACCGTTAATAGGGGAGGGGGGTTGCTATTTCTTTAATTTTAAGGCGTGTTAACTTTCAAAGATTGGTTGTATCTCCATCATCAAGCATCACTGACCGGGGGTTGTAGTAGACTGCGAATTGTGTGGAATTTCCTTTGTCACAAGGTGTGGTGTACCGTTATTGTTCTATTTTCGGATCCACTGTGGAAGTCTGTTAATTTTGTCTATTAAGTTGAATAATTTTTAGTTTTTTGATATTATTTGTATTTGTTCGTTTATGATATTATTTTTATGTTTATAAATTTGTAATTGTTCTCAGATTGTCATTTTGAGGCCTTTTTGTACTTTTTTAATTAGGTGTACGTTTTCTAATGTGGGGAATGTGTGTTTGTTTTTGATGGCGTGTGTAGCTAAGTTTGAGTTAAGTTTCAGGTTTGATATATGCTTTGAGTTATTCTTGATATCTGTCTTTTAATTTCTTTTTTGTTTGGCCTATGTATATTTTATTACAGTCTGGGCATTTGATTTTGTATATTCCGTTATTAAGTGTGGGACTTATTTTTTCCGGTTAGTTTATTTTATTGATTGTTTGCTGTGTTTTTGTAAACTATGTTAATATGATTATTTTTTAGTGTTTTAGTTATTCTTTTTATGTTGTACCCTATGTATGTGAATGTGGCCCATTTTGTTGTTGTTTGTAGTTTGATTTTAGGTTGTTTTAATTTATTTAATATTTTAAATTCTAATTTATCTATAGTTTTTTTATTGTATCCATTTTTTGGGCTATTTGATCTATTATTTGTTTTTCTTTGCCTTTTTCTTCATTTTTTGAGGCAGTTTTAGCATTCTGTATAAGAGTAAGTTGTAAGCACCATTTATTACTTAAACAATAGTTTATGACTATCCGAACTTTAATTTTATTTTTGTATAGGTTTGTGATACTTTGTTTAATGTAAATTATTTCTGCTTAACGTAATGGACTATAAAATTCAAGAAGCAATTCTATGTTGTGGGGGATGGTTAGAGTAGTTTGGTATTGTATGGGTTTCCTATAAATTGAGTATTCAATGTTACTTGTATTTCTGGTTATTGTTAGGTCTATATAGGTTATTTTATTGTTTATTTCTTCCTCCATGGTGAATTTTTAGGGTGTAAGTTGTTGATTTCATTTAGGATGATATTATTATTTATTGCTTTATTTTGTGAGATGTATAATCCATCATCAACATATCATATCCAATGTCCGTTGGGGTCGTGGGTTTTTATGGTTTGTGTGATTAATTCGTCAAGGTTTTGGAGGTAAATTTCTGATATTATACTTGAGAGGGGTGATTCCATTGCTAAGCCATCTATTTGTTTATATATCTTATTATTAAATACGAAATAGTTTTGGTTTAGTATAGTCTTTAGGCATTTTGTAATTTGGTTTGTGTATTTAGGGTCGGTTTAAAAATCAGTTAATTTGTTTTTCATTATTTAAATGGTTTCGTTTATTGGTATATTAGAGTACATGTTTGTGATATCAAATGATATAAATTCGGTGTTTTTTGATATGTTTATTGTTTTTAGTATTTCGGTTAATTTAATTGAGTGTTTTATGGTTTATTTATTTTCCAATTTAAGTTCGTGTTTTAGGTTATTGGCGATTATTTGTGATATTTTATAGGCAGGTGCATTTTTAAAATTTATTAGGGGTCTTATGGGATTGTTGGTTTTATGTATTTTAATGAGGGGTTCATTTTGGGGGGGCTTTGGATTGTCTATTGTGTATTGTTAAGGGGTTTTTTTGGCTGAATAAATTGTCATTTTTTTTGCTAATTGTATGATTTTGTTTTGGTATTATTTAGTGGGGCCTTTGTTTAATTCTATGCATTTGTTGGATTTTATGAATTTTTCTGTTTTTTGTTATATTCTGTTTTTGATATGATTACTGTAGCGTTACTTTTGTCCGCTTTTGTTGCAATTATTTCATTTTTTAATAGTTTTTGTTAGTAATCATATCTAAAATAGAATATACCAAAAAAACAGAAGAATTCATAAAATCCAACAATTGCATAGAATTAAACAAAGACCCCACTAAAAAATACCAAAACGAAATCATACAATTAGCAAAAAACCACGACAATTTATTCAATCAAAAAAAACCCTTACCAATACACAATAGACAACCCAAAACCCCCCAAAATGAACGCCCTCATCAAAATACATGAAATCAACAATCCCATAAGACCCCTAATAAATTTTAAAAATGCACCTGCCTATAAAATATCACAAATAATCGTCAATAACCTAAAACATGAACCTAAATTGAAAAATAAATAAACCATAAAACACTCAATTAAATTAACCGAAATACTAAAAACAATAAACATAACAAAAAAGACCGAATTTATATCATTTGATATCACAAACATGTACTCTAATTACCAATAAATGAAACCATCTAAATAATAAAAAACAAATTAACTGATTTTTAAACCAACCCTAAATACACAAATCAAATTACAAAATGCCTAAAGACTATACTAAACCAAAACTATTTCATATTTAATAATAAGATATATAAACAAATAGATGGCTTAGCAATGGGATCACCCCTCTCAAGTATAATATCAGAAATTTACCTCCAAAACCTTGACGAATTAATCACACAAACCATAAAAACACACAACCCCAACGGACATTGGATATGATATGTTGACGATGGATTATACATCTCACAAAATAAGGCAATAAATAATATCATCCTAAATTAAATCAACAACTTACACCTTAACATAAAATTCACCATGGAGGAAGAAATAAACAATAAAATAAACTATATAGACCTAGCAATAACCAGAAATACAAATGACATTGAATACTCAATTTATAGGAAACTCACACAAAACAGTAATACAATACCAAACTACTCCATCCACCCCCCCACAACATAAAATGGCTGCTTACAACTCACTCTTATACAGAATGCTAAAACTGCCTCTAAAAAATAAAGAAAAAGCCAATGAAAAACAAATAATATATCAAACAGCCCAAAAAAAATGGATACAATAAAAAACTATAGATAAAATAGAATTTAAAATATTAAATAAATTAAAACAACCTAAAATCAAACTACAAACAACAACAAAATGGGCCACATTCACATACACAGGGTACAACATAAAAGGAATAATTAAAACACTAAAAAATAATCATATTAACATAGCTTACAAAAACACAGGAAACATAATCAATAAAATAAAACAACCGGAAAAAATAAGTCCCACACTTAATAACGGAATATACAAAATCGAATGCCCAAACTGTAATAAAATATACATAGGCCAAACAAAAAAGAAACTATAAGACAGATATCAAAAACACCTCAATGCATACATCAAACCTGAAACTTATAACTCAAACTTAGCTACACAAGCCATCAAAAACAAACGCACATTCTTCACATTAGAAATAGTACACCTAATAAAAAAAGTACAAAAAGGCTTTAAAATGACAATCTGGGAACAACTATAAATTTATATACATAAAAATAATATCATAAACGAACAAATAAGAATAAACTTTAAAAACGATAAATTATTCAACTTAATAAACAAATTTAATCCCAAGACAAACTTAAAAGACTCCCACAGTGCAGTGAATCCGAAAATAGAACAATAACGGTACACCACACCTTGTGACAACAGAAATTCCACACAACTCGCAGTCTACTACAACCACCAGTCAGTGATGCTTGATGATGGAGATACTACCAATCTTTGAAAGTTAACTCGCATAAATACCAAATTAGATTTTTGTATAAATAGTGAAAGTGATAAGTGAATACAAGAAAACAGTGTTGCAAAACTAAATATGACCCAACCAACAAATACCTTAGTACAATAAAAAGCCTAATAGTCACACACAGAAATACCCTAAACTATAAAAATAAATTAAAATACCACACAAGACCTTACCCATTCAAACCATGTGCACTAATATTAACAGAAATAGCTAAAATCCACAAACCCGACACATTATTTAGACCACTAATAAATTTCAAAACAGCACCATCTTACATAATTTCAAAAATACTAGACAAAATAATGAGATCTAAAATACATATCAACAATACAAACAATATAAAAAATGGATACAAATTAATTAATAAAATAAAATACATAGAAACAAACAGCTACACAAAAATAATAAGTTATGACATTACCAACATTACCTTAGTATCCCAATAGAAGAAATAATAGAAATAATAAAAACAAACTAATACACAATAACAAAAAAGAAAACCATAAATAGTATCATTACACTAACCAAACTCATATGTAACCAAAATTACTTCCAATTTAACAATGAATACTATAAACAACCAACTGGACTCCCCATGGAATCACCCATATCATCAATCATGTCGGAAATATATCTACAACACTTTGAACAAATAATAATCAAACCTATAATAAATACACATAATATTTTACTATGGACAAGGTATGTAGACAATATACTTGTAATATACCAACCTACCATTCACAACGGACACATCATAATACTAAACAAATTAAATACATACAACGAAAACATACAATTCACCTTCGAAACAGAACAATTAACTATCTTGACATTACATTAAATAAAAATAAAAGTAAAATAGAAGCTACAGTACACAGAAAACCAAATTCCAACAACACCACAATACACTACAAATCTAACCACCCCTGGACACACAGAATTAACACTTACAGTAACATGATAAATAAGGCAATAAAATACACACAAGATAACAAACAAAAATTAAATGAAGAATTAGATAACATTACAAAAATAGCAATAGAAAATGGATACAACAAACACCTTATAAAATACATATACAATAAATTCACAAAAAAACCTAACCTCAACACAACACTACAACCTGAACACAAAAATAATAAAAATTTAAAAAATCTACCTAAAATATAAATACACCAAAACAAAATAGAAAAATTAACAAATATATACAAAAAAGAACACTACACTCCAATATACAAACCAAACAACAAAATATCTTAATAACACAAACCGCAAAACAAATACAGAAAAACATAACCTATCAGGAATTTACAAAGTTTCATGTAACGACTGCAACGCATTTTACATAGGGAAAACAACCAGATCATTTAAAATAAGATTTGAAGAACATTACAGAGCATTCAAAAATAAAAATACAAAAACATCAAATATTGCAGCACACCTAATACCACATTAACATGAAATAACAAATTACGAAAATAACCTAACCATACTCGAAATAAATAATAACTCAATAGAACTAAACTCACTAGAAAAATACCACATTTATAAAAACATTGACAACAATTTAATGAACCTACAGACAACATAATATTTAAAAACATTATACACGACGCTGAAGAAGAAATATGTATGACGTCAACAAGTACCAACATCACGGACCATACATTCACATCAGAAAAACAGAGAAAAAAAAATCAGTGATTCGACAATGGTCACGTGACCGAAAGGTACCTCATCACAAAGGTAAAAATATTCCACTTAGTGGTGGAAAAAATTATTTACAAGTTAATAATAACTTCATATGTATGTATGTATATATATACATATATATAATAAATTAAAAATATTTCAAAAACAAGAATACTTTTAATGAATATATTTATTCAAAGCTTTTCGCCGATAAAATAGTACCAGCATCTTCAGGAAAATAATTATCTAATCTGAATTACATTAGATAATTATTTTCCTGAAGATGCTGGTACTATTTTATCGGCAAAAAGCTTTTAATAAATATAATCATTAAACGTATTCTTGTTTTTGAAATATCTTTAATTTATTAACTATATTACAAGAAAACATATCACCATATTTAATATAATATAATATATATATTGTAACATTTTGAAAATAGCAAATAAGAAATTGGCTAGATTAAAATTGAAACTAATTTTAGGTAAAAGCCTAGAAAAGGTTGTAACATATAAACAAGATATTTGAACTGTAAAATGCATTAGGAAATTTGTTGTATCAAATAAAATTAAAACAAGATAATCTAATAATAATTATATTTAAACAAAATTGTAAACTTTATTAACATAGGGCATAAGTAATTACTTGAGAGATAGAAGGTGAAAAACGGTTGTAAACAATGAAATGAAAGGTTATGTTTGTAAAAATCCAGCTCAAAACACACACATTTCGGAATTATTAAAAAAAGTAAAATGCAAAGACACTTCACACACAAATAATAGTAATTAAATAAACACTGGAAGGTTTGTTAAGGATCGGAAAATTGAAACAGTATGTTAACCAAATTAAAACGGGTGAAAACAATTTTGTTAGCGCATTAACAGATGTAAAGCCAAAGAAGTAGGTCAGTTACAGTCGACTCTAGTGTGAAGAAATGGAACTTCGTTACATGAAAGCCAAGGTTTATGTATAATTAATATGAATTGGAAAAGGAATAGCCGCTATTCTATAAATAGCTAGGAAGCTATTTATTAAAACTATTTTCTAAATTTAATCTTGTTTATCAAAATTTATTTAATTAACCAAAGAGTTAAAAGATATAGCCCATGCATATAAACCCCGAGATATTAAGAGTTCTTAGAAAATAGCCTAGGGTATAAATTTTGTAACTAAAATTAAAAGAATTGAGTTTAGCCTATTGTGTTAAAACTTGTTAAGTTTTATTTTTTTTGTTCTGTTTATTGTGTGAATAAAAAAAAATTGTTATAATAAAGACTTTAAATTATTAATGAGTTTTTGTTTTTAAATAGAAATTATATATCTACTTTTAAATATTCATTCAATAGTAAAACCCCGTTGTATGTTAAAAAAAGAAAATATTACAATATATATATATATATATATATATATATATATATATATATATATATATATATATATTTATATTTATATATATATATATATATATATATATATATATATATATATATATATATATAATAAAATATACATAGGCCAAACAAAAATGAAATTAAAAGACAGATATCAAGAACACCTCAATGCATACATCAAACCTGAAATTTATAACTCAAACTTTGCAACACACGCCATCAAAAACAAACACACATTCCCCACATTAAAAAACGTACACTTAATAAAACAAGTACAAAAAGGCCTCAAAATGACAATCTGGGAACAACTACAAATTTATAAACATAAAAATAATATCATTAACCAACAAATACAAATAAAATCAAAAACGATAAATTATTCAACCTAATAGACAATATTAACCCCAAAACAAACTTAAAAGACACGCACAGTGCAATGAATCCAAAAATAGAACATAATGGCACAATGCTGACAAAGGGAATTCCGCACAGCTCACAGCCCACTATAAACACGCTCAGTATACCCGAGGATGGAGACAAAACCAGTCGTTGAAAGTACTCGCATAAATACCAAGTAAGATTCTTGTTTAAGTACATAGTGAAAGTGATATATATATATATATATATATATATATATATATATATATATATATATATATATATATATGAACAAGGATTCTCTAACCATAACACTCCCAATGTGTATTTTACATTCAAAATCAGCAAATTTTTTAACATTTAGAAGCGTTGGTTGATTAGGCTTTAGGTAATGAACTGGAGGAGGATGTAAACATAGTGTTGCAGATCCTGACTTTGAGTATGAGATAGCTCATGAAACTGATTTAGAAGTAAGAAACGCAGAAGAAAATGTGACAAAATGAAATTGAAGTGGAGCTTTGTTTAAAGAGTTGCTCTATTGGAATTAGAGAGGATCGTGTAACCACAGATGAAGAACAATACACTTACCAACATGAAGAGCTACAAATGATTGAATGTGAGGGTTCGGACACTAAAGTTGAAAATAATATTGACATAGGCCAACAAAATAGCCCCCAAAATGAAGTCACATTGTCAAGAGGCAATAGGACATTTTAATTCAGTGGACAAACAGAAATAATGAAGAAGAAAAATATTCCTCCATTTCGTTCAAAGAAAGCAGTTGGTGAGCAGGGCGTAAGAACAAGAAGAGAGAGCATAATCACTCAGCAATTTGGACCAAGACTCAAAGGCAAAGGAAAAGCTTTGGGCAATAATCCTCAAAGTGAATCGGTGTGGGGGTTCCTAATTTCTCAAGACATTTTAGATGAACATAAACCTTATGTGTAAAACTCAATACTGATAGTCCGTCTAACATGTGGATAAAACAGGGATTTATAAAGTGAACTGCAATTCAGGTGATAAAATTTCTATTGATCAAACCAAAAGTTTCAACTTGATTTAAAGAACATATTAGTTACAAAATTTCAAAGACTAGAAAAATTAAGCATTGCTGAACTAAACTAAACATAAATTAGAAATAAATGACCTAATATTAGTTAAAATGTCAAAAAAAAAACATATCTAAATAGTTTTGAAAGTCCGATTATTAATAAATATGATAAAGATAACTTGTTAAGTTCTAACAAAGGCCTATCCCGAATTCACTACTATATTTGTAAGTCAAGTGATAGTATTAGTCTTATTAGTTTTTGTAAAATATTTTAACAATAATTATAACTGTAAATTCAAATATTGTAAAGTTAATGTCCCTAGCACATCAAGTTGATGAACTGGACTTACTGTGGTGATATTGGTCAGCTGAGAGGAGGGTGGTGGAACTTGCCATTATGTAATTGGTCATATATTGTAAAAGGCATGGCGAGGGTGTTAATGATGTGTGTGTGTATATATATATATATATTGTAACATTTATAGAATGGGCTATATAATATTATTTAAGAATTGGAAAATATATTAGAAATAACTCACACAAAATTTAGAAAGAAATTCATAAAGATTTTGGTTAGGTTAAATTGAAATTAAATTTAGGTAAAAGCATAGAATTATAAACAAGGTATTTGAACTGAAAAATCCATTAAGAAATTTGTTGTATCAAATAAAATTTAAAATAAGAAAATCTAATAATAGTTATGTGTAAACAGATTTGTAAACTGTAGGAACATAGGGCTAAGTAATTACTTGAAGGAGAAAGTGAACACGTTTGTAAACAAAAGAAAATTGTAAACAATGAAAGGTTATGTTTATGAAAGACCAAGCAAAACACACACAATTCAGAACTATTTCAAAAGTAAAACACAAAGACACTTCACACACTAATAATATTAATAAAATAAACACTGGAAGGTTTGTTGACGATAGGAAATTGAAACAGTAAGTTTCAATCAGGTTTAACCAAGTTAAAACGCCATTCTAAACAAACGTGTGATATGTCAGCTGTAAAACAGATGTAGGTCAGTGTGACAATCGATTTTAGTGAAGAAAAAGAAAACAAACTAGATTACAGGCAACATGTGTTTTTTGGAGAAGAAAGGCGGCCATATTTTAAGAATTTTAGAAAAAAAGGACGCGTAGTGAGAGTGGAGTGGATTCTAGCGTGGGTGACGCTACGAGAGGAAGCAGACCTTGCTGACCAGTCAAAATTCTATTTTTTTTGAAAGAGTTCGTCTAAATTATACAGTTTTGTGAGTAAACTTGGCCAGATTAAACAGGAATAAGAAAATTGAAAGAGTTAATACAGTGAAAATATAATTTGAAAGAACTAAAACGGATTTAAGTGTGTGAATTGTTTAAATTGGAGAGAACGGGAATTTACGTAAGCGACCAGCAAAATTTTGATATTTATTAATTTGAGTAATAGCGCTATAAAAATAACTTTAATGGACTTTTAAGATAATAAAGAAGTTTAAATTTGTATATTAGGATATCTTGTAGTTAATTAATAGTAAGAAATAAATCCAGTTCAAATAGTTTGGCTTTTTTTTGCATTTTCAAAATTTAATATTGTTTGTTCAAAATTTATTTAATTCACCTAAGAATTTCTAAAAATATAGCCCATACTATAACCCCGAGATATAAAGAGATCTTAAACTAGCCAAAGGTATTAAAATGTGGTAACTAAAAAATTAAAAGAAAATAAGAGTTAGTATATTTTGTTAAAAGTTGTGAAGTTTATTTTTGTTCTGTTTATTGTGTTAATTGTTTACTTGTTGAATTAATAAATAATTGTAATAAAGAATTTAAATTACAAATGCCTGAGTAGTGTTGTGTGTTATAAAAATTACATTACATTTGGCACACCAACGTGGGGTACGATTATTAGAAAAATAATAATAAAGAATAAATTATTCAGGAGTTTGTGTTTTTAATAAGAAATAAAATATCTTATAATAAGAAAAAAAATTTTATTTAGAGGGATTTTGAATCAAAATTAATTTAGAACTTTTTATATGAAAAACATTTGAACTGGAAATAGATTTAGACAAAATTTTGTAAAATTAAATACTGAGTTGAATAGTCAAGGCTAGGTTGTTTTGTAAAATAAGTTTACTAATAGCTTAAATATGTCTGATGAGAGGGAATTATACAATTTGCGGAGAGAAAAAGCTAAAAAAACAGAAAAAGGGGAACAATTAGAAAAGAGTAGGCGGAAAAGGGCGATAGAAACAGAAGGGGCTGCTCAGGGGAGATTTGTTAGTTTTCAGGAGGGGATCGAAAACAGGGAGGAAAATATTATAGGCGAGCTGGTAGTTGTAGGGGACCAGGAAAAAGGGACAAGTTTGGAAGTGCAAGAAATAGAAATGGAAGGCACAGATATGCCAATACCAAACATGGAGGTAGATGAAGATAGGGGACTACCACTTGTAGAAATTGAACAGGAACGAAGGGGTAGTGAAAGTGGAAGTAGAAATAATGATGACTGGATAAAAAAATTGTTCGAAAGCAACCAAAACTTACTAAAAGAAATAAATAAAGGGAATGAGAAAATAAAAGAGGAGATGAAGGATATGAGAGAGGATCTAGATAGAAAATTAGATATAAATAATGAAAATATGAATAGAAAATTAGATAAGATAGATGAAATAAAAGGGGAAATGAAAGATATGAGTGAGGATATGAGGGAAATAAACAAAAAATTAGAGGAAAATAGAGACGAAATGAGAGAGATGAAGGAAGATTTCAAATTCATAACACAGGAAATAAGGGAGGAAAGTAAGAAAATGATAGAGGATATGAGGCGACAGTTGAGGACAGAGACTAATACTGTAATAGAGGATGTGAGAAGAGACTTAGAGGAGAAAGATAGAGAATTAGAGGAGAAGATTACGAAAAATTTTGAGGAAACAAAAGAAATAATAGCTGATGTGGTAGAATTTAATAAAAAAGAGATAGAGAAAGTAGAAAATATAACTAAGAAAAACACAGAAGAGTTAGGAGAGTTGAAATTAAAGGTGATAGGAGAAAGAAAGATAACAGATGAGCGTTTTAGGAAAGTTGAAGATGATAAGGAGAAAATATTAGGAGAGCAGGGAAGGTTAGGAGATAGAATTAACAAAATCGAGAGTACTAATGAAAATAAGGGTGAGCAGATAAGGGTGATTCAGGTATCGTGCGGGAAACAGGAAAAGGGTCCTAAGTTCAATGGAAGGAATGGAAATCCTGTAGAATTCATTAAAAGGTTAGAGAGGTTTTTTGAAAAAATATTGGGCGATAGGTATATGGAGGAAGGTGAGGATGACTGGCGGAGTAGTATGGATGAGGCATTAGAGGCTGGGGCAGCCAGATGGTGGGAGTCTATAAGGGAGGATGTAGAAAATTATGAGGAATGGAAAGATCGATTTATAAATAGGTATTGGGCAAAGGAGATCCAGGAGGGAATAAGAGACAGGATTGATGTAGAAAGATACAGAGAAGGAGGCGATTTAGCCAGAACGGATTACTTTGTGGAAAGAGTGATGCTGTTAAGAAATATGGTACCTCCCCTAAGCGAAGAAGAAGTAGTACGGAAATTAAGCAGACATTTCGGTGAAAAAATTCAAGCCGCAAAGAGGGTCCAGAACATTAGAACGGTCAGAGAGATGGAGAGACTCCTAAATGAGGAGGATATAGAAGACAGAAATAGAGTTATTAGGCAAAGAGGCAGACCATGGGAAAGACCACCCATGAGAATAGAACCAAGCCGATACCGAGAGCGGACATTAGAGACAGGGAGAGCGCCACAAGGGGACAGAAGGTTCCCAAACCAGAATGGTTTTGGGGGACAAATAAATAGGGGAGGAATAACTGAACCAAGAAATAGATTTGGAAACGGGTTTAGACCGACCGTTCAGTTTTATAATCGACGGATAGATGACCACATGAATAGGGGACCGGAAAGAATACAGCCGCAGACCAGGGAGATAGGGTACAGGGGTCACAGAGATGATCCAAGGAATATAGGAAGCCGAGATAGGCCTAATAAGGATGTAAACAGCATACAGATACGACCAAAGGAATCGACCAGTGGAAGATGTGAGGGAGACCAGGGGACCTCGGAAAACTAGAGGGCACTGGTGATACCTCTTTGCATCATGGGAACACTACAGGGGATGCTGAAGAGAGAAAGCCAGTGCTAAAGAGCCTCGGAAATATTAATTGTGACAAGAATAAGGGTAACAAGCAATTTAATGAAAATACGGATTTGGGGTTAGGAATAATTAACAACGTATTAATAGATAGGGAATTTTTGGAAAGTGAGGGGAAGGAGCGAAATTTGAATTTAGAACAAAACAAAATATATATGAGCCCAGAAATAGAGATAGAATTTAAACAGGTTAGGGTTACAGCCTTAATAGATACAGGTAGTAATATTACATGTATTCAGGAAAAATGGTATAATATAAATAAGGAAAAACTAGGAAGAGTAGAAACGTTGCCAATCAGAGCAATGAACATTAGGACAGCAACAAATAAAAAGAGTAAAAAAATTAATAAAATTGTTCTGATAATGGGAAGATTAGGTGGGATTGATTACCCATTTCAATGTTTCATCATACCAGGCCTATTGAGAGAAATGATCATAGGGATGGATATATTAAAAAATACAAAGGCTGATATAAGTTGTGAGGAGTGGAGTATAAAATTGAAATATTTGGAAAACTATATTAAAATAGATATGAAAGAAACGGAGGGTGAAAATGATGACGAAAGATTTAATAATAACGAGGTACAAAATTTAGAAAGGGAAGATAATGTAATTAACGAGTTCGATCAAATTGATGAGGAATGGGAAAATTTAGATAATTTAGGACAGGGGGACCAAAATTATGAGAAACAAAATGAAACAGAAGGGGAAATTAGTAATAGAGATATTATGGAAAGTATCGGAGATGACCGTGTAACAGATAGGCAAAAACTGGAGTTGGTGGAGATAATAAAGCAATATAAGGATGTATTTTCAGATAGACCTGGAGTGTGTAAAGGATATAGACATGAGATAAAAGTAAGAACAGATTTACCATTTTATCAAAGAAACTATCCTGTGCCCACAAAGTATCAAGAAGCGGTACAAAGAGAAATTGACAAAATGTTGGAGATGAAAATAATAGAAAAAAGTAATAGCCCTTATATTAACCCTATTATTCCTGTCATAAAAAGTAATGGAGAAATAAGATTGTGCCTGGACGCAAGGAAACTGAACGAAATCATAATACCAGATTACGAGTGTTACCAGGGTATTAATGAAATATTACATAAGGCAAGAAAGGTAAAATACCTGAGTTCTATGGACCTCACGAATAGTTTTTGGCAGGTGGAGTTGGAGCCAGAATCCAGAAAATTCACAGCTTTTCAGTATAATGGAAAGACATATCATTTCATTGTGACACCTTATGGGCTAAAAACATCATTAGCAGCTTTAGCAAGAGCTATGGGTAGAATAATGGGAAATGAATTAGAACCATTCACTTTAGTATATGTAGACGACATTGTATGCATGTCACAGAGTTTTGAAGAACATAAAAACCATTTAAAAAAATTATTTATGACATTTAGGGAAAATAATATCAAAATTAAATTATCAAAAACTGAGTTTTGTAAAGAAAACATAGCATTTTTAGGTTATAGGTTGACAACTGAGGGAATAGAGATAGATAAGGACAAAATTAAGGCTGTAATGGAATTCCCCACACCAAAGAACGTTAAGCAATTAAAAGGGTTTATAGGCCTTGCAAATTATTACAACAAGTTTGTAGACCACTATTCGAAATTAGTAGAGCCACTTCTGAAACTCTTGAGACATGAAACAAAATTTAAATGGACAGATTTAGAGGAACAAAATTTTAGAAAATTAAAGGAAGCATTTATAGATACCAACGTACTAAAACACCCTGATTATTCAAAAACGTTTTATTTACAGACAGATGCAAGCGAATATGCTATTGGGGGGCATCTGTACCAGGTAACAGAGACTGGACAGAAACAGGCAATTATGTTTATGAGCCGAACCCTAAAAGGTAGTGAGATACGATATTATACGACTGAAAAAGAATTATTGGCTGTGTTGTTTTGTCTACAGAAGGCTAGACAGGTTATACTGGGGAGAAAAGTAATAATACAAACTGACCACCAGGCTTTGACTTTCATAAAGACTTGCAGAATATTAAATTCAAGACTATATCGTTGGATATTGCTCATGCAGGAATATGATTTTGAGATTGAGTATTGTAAAGGGAAGGAGAACGTGGTGGCAGACATATTAAGTCGTAACCCATGGGATAAGATAGAGCCAAAACATATAGAGAATCAAAATAAGTTTAGTATCAATTTAATGGAAAGAGTAATAAGTAGGGAAGTAGTGACAAAATTGACAAAACTTAATGAGCTTCAGTGGGGTGATTTAGAATTAAGAAATATTATTGAAAATGTCCAGGAATACAATTCGAAATTCAAAATTGAAAATAACATACTATATAAAAATTGTAAAACAAGTTGGAAAATAATAGTACCCAGAGAGTTAATAAATGTATTAGTGATATCATGCCATGAGTACTATATGCATATAGGGGCCAAGAAGTGCTATAGTATAATAAATGAATTATTCACATGGAAAAAGATGTATAAGGAGATTAAATACCTTTTAAAATACTGTGACACTTGTCAGAGGGTGAAACACACAAATCAAACTTGTTATGGGGTGATGAAAGGAATCAAGGTAGAAGGGCCTAAAGAGCAACTGTCTATTGACTTTTGTGGACCATTTCATAAAAGTGAGGGATTTAAATATATTTTGGTTATTTTGGATATTTTTACTAAATTTATAAAAATTTATAAAATAAAGAAAGCAAATACTGCTACAGCTATTAGATGTGTAGAAGATTATTTAGAAAAATATGGACAGGTAAAAAGGGCACAAACAGACCATGGAACTCAGTTCACAAGTAAAAGATGGTCAACCTTTTTAGAAAATAAAGGAATCAAACAAATATTTTCACCAATTAGGCGACCTCAAAGCAATATAGTAGAAAGGGTAAACAGGGAGATAATGAGATGTCTTCGCACCTATTGCCATGGGAACCATAAACAATGGGCAAAGTTTATACATTTAATAAATGAGATGTTGAATGAAGTACCACATGAGACCACAGGGTTCACACCTAATCAGTTACAGTTAGGAAAAATGGATGAGAGATTTTGGCATAAGTATATCAAAATTCAAAATTCAAACGAACAAAGCGTTAATACCCAACTAGTAATAGATTTGGCAAGAGGGAGAATGAAAAAAAAGGCAGAACTTAGGGCACAAAATTTCAATAGAAATCATAAGCTTTTCACATTTAATTTAAATGATTTAGTGTTAGTAAAAGAAAACTGGCAGGCAAAAGGCATAGAGGGAGAAATGGGGAAATTATTTAATATTTATAGTGGGCCATATAGAATACACAAAAAGTTAGGAGAATCGACATTCGAACTATGGGATGATAAATATGATATAAATAAGGGGATGTTCCATTCAACGGAACTAAAAAAGTACCATGATGCAAGGGAGATAAACTCAAAAGGGACAAAATAAAATAGGAAGGGTTCCAATTGTAATAAAAAAAAAAAAAATAAAAAATATATATAATTATGGAAGAAATTGTAAATACCAGAACATGGTTTATTGTTACTATATGTTAGAGTTGTTAAAGAATTGTTGAATGAATGTTAGTTATAAGTATATTGTATTGTTAGAAGATAAGTCAAGTAATGTGTAGCTTGAAGTTTTCAGCTCAGTATTTGATTGTTAAAGAATTAAGATAAAATTGTGTCGTAGGAATTGAGTATAAATGGACAATTTAAAGTATAAATGTTAATTTAAATTTAATTTAAAAAAAAAAAAAATATGTATATTTAATAAAGCTTGTAAAATGTAAAGAATGTGTAATGTAGAGATTAGTAATATTTTTTTTATTTTAATTAAATTAGGGGACATTGTAACATTTATAGAATGGGCTATATAATATTATTTAAGAATTGGAAAATATATTAGAAATAACTCACACAAAATTTAGAAAGAAATTCATAAAGATTTTGGTTAGGTTAAATTGAAATTAAATTTAGGTAAAAGCATAGAATTATAAACAAGGTATTTGAACTGAAAAATCCATTAAGAAATTTGTTGTATCAAATAAAATTTAAAATAAGAAAATCTAATAATAGTTATGTGTAAACAGATTTGTAAACTGTAGGAACATAGGGCTAAGTAATTACTTGAAGGAGAAAGTGAACACGTTTGTAAACAAAAGAAAATTGTAAACAATGAAAGGTTATGTTTATGAAAGACCAAGCAAAACACACACAATTCAGAACTATTTCAAAAGTAAAACACAAAGACACTTCACACACTAATAATATTAATAAAATAAACACTGGAAGGTTTGTTGACGATAGGAAATTGAAACAGTAAGTTTCAATCAGGTTTAACCAAGTTAAAACGCCATTCTAAACAAACGTGTGATATGTCAGCTGTAAAACAGATGTAGGTCAGTGTGACAATCGATTTTAGTGAAGAAAAAGAAAACAAACTAGATTACAGGCAACATGTGTTTTTTGGAGAAGAAAGGCGGCCATATTTTAAGAATTTTAGAAAAAAAGGACGCGTAGTGAGAGTGGAGTGGATTCTAGCGTGGGTGACGCTACGAGAGGAAGCAGACCTTGCTGACCAGTCAAAATTCTATTTTTTTTGAAAGAGTTCGTCTAAATTATACAGTTTTGTGAGTAAACTTGGCCAGATTAAACAGGAATAAGAAAATTGAAAGAGTTAATACAGTGAAAATATAATTTGAAAGAACTAAAACGGATTTAAGTGTGTGAATTGTTTAAATTGGAGAGAACGGGAATTTACGTAAGCGACCAGCAAAATTTTGATATTTATTAATTTGAGTAATAGCGCTATAAAAATAACTTTAATGGACTTTTAAGATAATAAAGAAGTTTAAATTTGTATATTAGGATATCTTGTAGTTAATTAATAGTAAGAAATAAATCCAGTTCAAATAGTTTGGCTTTTTTTTGCATTTTCAAAATTTAATATTGTTTGTTCAAAATTTATTTAATTCACCTAAGAATTTCTAAAAATATAGCCCATACTATAACCCCGAGATATAAAGAGATCTTAAACTAGCCAAAGGTATTAAAATGTGGTAACTAAAAAATTAAAAGAAAATAAGAGTTAGTATATTTTGTTAAAAGTTGTGAAGTTTATTTTTGTTCTGTTTATTGTGTTAATTGTTTACTTGTTGAATTAATAAATAATTGTAATAAAGAATTTAAATTACAAATGCCTGAGTAGTGTTGTGTGTTATAAAAATTACTTTACAATATATATATATATATATATATATATATATATATATATATATATATATATATATATATATATTTTAGGTTAGTTTTGGTTGGTAAAGATTATTTAGATTTTTTGGACTAGGAGACTGACAGACTTACCTTGGTAAGAGTCCACACTGTAGTCTTGAAATAGAAACACATAAAAGCACTTAAACAATGATATATTTCAACCACACAGTGGTCTTTATCAATCGAAGAGAAAACACAAAAAGAAATATGAGAGAATGAAATAAAATAAATATAAGTTGTAATCACAGATTGTGTAGAGTAGAAATCAGATGACACAGATGCACAGATTAAAGATATATATATATATAAATTGTTTCCATGAGCATATGAGTGATTATAGTTTATATAAGTCTGTCAGAGGAAAAGAGATAAGGTTATTGGAAAAAAAAAAAAAAAAAAAAAAAAAAAAAAAAATGGATTTATCTGATGTTGAGGTTAGGGGATTCTCTGGACTTGGTATACCACTGGTATGATAGTTCCCACCTTCTCAGTTCTGAGGGATTGCAGTCAGGGGGGAGTGATTTAATTATTTTTGTGGTATAGCAGTCATCAAAAGTTGCGATGTTGTGACTCGCAGCATGTTGAGCTGTTGGTCTATCCATATTCATAATTTTAACATCATGTCTGTGGCCATTCATTCTGATATTCAGACCATCCGTGGTCAGGCCTATGTACTGTGCTGAGCAAAGTTTACATTGTAGCTGGTATATGACATTTTTCGATGTACAATTATGATGACCCTGTATTTTGAAGACCATTTTTGTTGTTTGGCTGTTGAAACTATTTGCTGAGGGGTGTATTGGACACGTCTTGCATCTAGGTCTATTGCATGGGAAGGAGCCATGAGGAAGTTTGTGTGGTTTCTCTGCATCTGGGTCTGGTAGTTTAGGATGTACTAGGATGTTTTTCAAGTTGGGAGGTTGCTTGTACCAAATTTGCGGTGGATCGGTGAAAAGATTTTTGGTGTGGACGGAAGCTTGAAGAATTTTGAAGCCATCTCTCAATATCTTGTTGAGTTTATGTAGACCAGGATGGTAGTCTGTTATTAAAGACAGTTTATTTTGTTCTGTTTGTGGTTTGGGGCGAACCGAGGATTGTGCTGAATGAATTTGGTTTTCAATGAGTCTTTTTGGGTATCCTCTTCTCTGGAAGGCTGTTGATATCTTTCTATTAAAATCTTCCAATTCCCTATCATTCGAACAGATTCTCTTACCCCTGATTGCTTGACTGTATGGAATGGATCGTTTTATGTTTATTGGGTGGTTGCTGTCGAAATGGAGATATTGTAGGTGGTTTGTCGGTTTGATGTGAATTCCTGTGTTGATATTTCCATCCTGGAGTGTTACCTCTACATCCAAAAAGGTGATGGCTGATGTAGATTTCTCCCAGGTAAATTGAAGTGTGGAGAATTGTGTCAGGCTGTCTAAAAATGCCTCAAGTGTTGAAGCACCCTGTGTCCAAATTAGGAAGATGTCATCTATATATCTATACCAACATAATGGCTGGTGTGTTTGTGTCTTTAGAAAACTTTCTTCCAACAATCCCATGTACAGATTTGCGTACGATGGTGCCATTCTGGTGCCCATTGCTGTTCCCTTTATTTGAAGGTAGTTCCTTCCCTCAAACTGAAAGTTGTTCTTCTCGAGGATGAACCTGGTCAGGTTCACAAGAAAAGGTGTAGTGGGAGAAGGCTTGCCTGGGCGTTTGTTTAGAAAATTCTCTATTGCAGATAGGCCGTGTGCATGAGGGATGTTGGTATAGAGAGAGGTGACATCTATGGTGACCAAAATAGTTACCGGGGGTAGAGGTACAGATATTTGTGAGAGTCGGTCTATGAAATGATTGGTGTCCTGGGTATGTGATGGAAGGTTCTTTACTAAGGGTTGAAGGTGTGAGTCGAGGAAAGCTGAAATTCTTTCCGTTACTGAATTGCAGCCAGCAATTATTGGTCTACCAGGTGGAGGGATTATGTTTTTATGGATCTTTGGTAATATATAGAATTGAGGAGTAGATGGGTTTTCATTATATAATAATTTTAGAGATGTTTCTGAAATGTTTTGTTCAGGAGCTGTATATTTGAGTAGGTCCGAGAGTAAATTGTTGAATTCTGTAGTGGGGTTATCTGTAAGTATTTTGTATGTTGTGATGTCTGACAGTTGCTTATTTGCTTCTTTGATGTAGTCTTCTTTGTTCATAATGACAGTGGTTGAACCTTTATTTGCTGGAAGAATCATAATATCTTTATTGTTTTTCAACGAAAATATTGCCGCTTTTTCTAATTTGGTAAGGTTAGGTTTAGTCTTCAGATTTTTAGTGAAATTTATATCGGTGATGCTTTGCATGATAAAGTTGATGTAAAGTTCAATGGGGTGATCAGGTGGTAGTGGTGGTGGATCCCAGTTGGAGGGGGTTTGAATTTTGCAAGACATACGTCTATGTTTGTATCCGTTTTGAAGGTTGGTGTCTGAGCTATATAATTTTTTATCCTAAGTTTTCTGGCAAAGCTGAAAACATCTTTTCCTAACTTGAATTGGTCTATTTCCTTAGCTGGTGTGAATGACAGGCCTTTAGAAATTACTTGTAGGTCTTACAAGTTTGGTCTTACAGTGTCACAAACAAGAACAAGTCAAATTATCTGAATTACTAACCTCAACTGCCAAATTAATTACCTCCAATTTTCCATATCTAATACAACAAATGGAAGATACTCTCAATAAAGCATACATACTGCAAGACAATCTTGCAAAGAATAAAATACATAAACTTTCAAAACTCTGCATTCAAGAAATAAATCTTTTTGGCCAAATCAAAAAATATGATAATCCAGTTTTACCTGCCGGCAAACCACCTCTTGTTTGTGACAAACCTAGCCTAAGTTCTCTCTTCAAGATACCAGTACCCTGTGGACAACTCCCTAAACTGCCAACCCAATCATTATTGCTAAATAACAAAAATAATAATAAAAACAGCCCTGATATAAGAAATAACTCTTCACCAAAAACAGTTGCCGTGCACAATATTTCCAACCACACACTCTCGGAACATGAACTACAAGTAATTTCTAAAGGCCTGTCATTCACACCAGCTAAGGAAATAGACCAATTCAAGTTAGGAAAAGATATTTTCAGCTTTGCCAGAAAACTTAGGATAAAAAATTATATAGCTCAGACACCAACCTTCAAAACGGATACAAACATAGACGTATGTCTTGCAAAATTCAAACCCCCCTCCAACTGGGATCCACCACCACTACCACCTGATCACCCCATTGAACTTTACATCAACTTTATCATGCAAAGCATCACCGATATAAATTTCACTAAAAATCTGAAGACTAAACCTAACCTTACCAAATTAGAAAAAGCGGCAATATTTTCGTTGAAAAACAATAAAGATATTATGATTCTTCCAGCAGATAAAGGTTCAACCACTGTCATTATGAACAAAGAAGACTACATCAAAGAAGCAAATAAGCAACTGTTAGACATCACAACATACAAAATACTTACAGATAACCCCACTACAGAATTCAACAATTTACTCTCAGACCTACTCAAATATACAGCTCCTGAACAAAACATTTCAGAAACATCTCTAAAATTATTATATAATGAAAACCCATCTACTCCTCAATTCTATATATTACCAAAGATCCATAAAAACATAATCCCTCCACCTGGTAGACCAATAATTGCTGGCTGCAATTCAGTAACGGAAAGAATTTCAGCTTTCCTCAACTCACACCTTCAACCCTTAGTAAAGAACCTTCCATCACATACCCAGGACACCAATCATTTCATAGACCGACTCTCACAAATATCTGTACCTCTACCCCCGGTAACTATTTTGGTCACCATAGATGTCACCTCTCTCTATACCAACACGGCCTATCTGCAATAGAGAATTTTCTAAACAAACGCCCAGGCAAGCCTTCTCCCACTACACCTTTTCTTGTGAACCTGACCAGGTTCATCCTCGAGAAGAACAACTTTCAGTTTGAGGGAAGGAACTACCTTCAAATAAAGGGAACAGCAATGGGCACCAGAATGGCACCATCGTACGCAAATCTGTACATGGGATTGTTGGAAGAAAGTTTTCTAAAGACACAAATACACCAGCCATTATGTTGGTATAGATATATAGATGACATCTTCCTAATTTGGACACAGGGTGCTTCAACACTTGAGGCATTTTTAGACAGCCTGACACAATTCTCCACACTTCAATTTACCTGGGAGAAATCTACATCAGCCATCACCTTTTTGGATGTAGAGGTAACACTCCAGGATGGAAATATCAACACAGGAATTCACATCAAACCGACAAACCACCTACAATATCTCCATTTCGACAGCAACCACCCAATAAACATAAAACGATCCATTCCATACAGTCAAGCAATCAGGGGTAAGAGAATCTGTTCGAATGATAGGGAATTGGAAGATTTTAATAGAAAGATATCAACAGCCTTCCAGAGAAGAGGATACCCAAAAAGACTCATTGAAAACCAAATTCATTCAGCACAATCCTCGGTTCGCCCCAAACCACAAACAGAACAAAATAAACTGTCTTTAATAACAGACTACCATCCTGGTCTACATAAACTCAACAAGATATTGAGAGATGGCTTCAAAATTCTTCAAGCTTCCGTCCACACCAAAAATCTTTTCACCGATCCACCGCAAATTTGGTACAAGCAACCTCCCAACTTGAAAAACATCCTAGTACATCCTAAACTACCAGACCCAGATGCAGAGAAACCACACAAACTTCCTCATGGCTCCTTCCCATGCAATAGACCTAGATGCAAGACGTGTCCAATACACCCCTCAACAAATAGTTTCAACAGCCAAACAACAAAAATGGTCTTCAAAATACAGGGTCATCATAATTGTACATCGAAAAATGTCATATACCAGCTACAATGTAAACTTTGCTCAGCACAGTACATAGGCCTGACCACGGATGGTCTGAATATCAGAATGAATGGCCACAGACATGATGTTAAAATTATGAATATGGATAGACCAACAGCTCAACATGCTGCGAGTCACAACATCGCAACTTTTGATGACTGCTATACCACAAAAATAATTAAATCACTCCCCCCTGATTGCAATCCCTCAGAACTGAGAAGGTGGGAACTATCATACCAGTGGTATACCAAGTCCAGAGAATCCCCTAACCTCAACATCAGATAAATCCATTTTTTTTTTTTTTCTTTTTTTTTTTTTTCCAATAACCTTATCTCTTTTCCTCTGACAGACTTATATAAACTATAATCACTCATATGCTCATGGAAACAATTTATATATATATATCTTTAATCTGTGCATCTGTGTCATCTGATTTCTACTCTACACAATCTGTGATTACAACTTATATTTATTTTATTTCATTCTCTCATATTTCTTTTTGTGTTTTCTCTTCGATTGATAAAGACCACTGTGTGGTTGAAATATATCATTGTTTAAGTGCTTTTATGTGTTTCTATTTCAAGACTACAGTGTGGACTCTTACCAAGGTAAGTCTGTCAGTCTCCTAGTCCAAAAAATCTATATATATATATATATATATATATATATATATATATATATATATATATATATTTAATGTAATAGACCAAATGTAGTTAGTCTTGCAGTAATTTCCTCTGAAGATCATTGCTTTGCAATCGAAATGTTCATCAGGACATAAATAAAAAGTTATTGTGGTTTAACAGGTTTTATTTATTTATAATTAAAAATTACACCAAAGTTGCTCCAAGTTTTAATTGATTACGTTCTACATGGTGTTAGGTGAAATCTTATGTTTAAATTGAGTTAACTTATGACTTTCTGAAAGTATGAATAAAGTAAATTTAAGTAAGCCCTAAAAACATACTGAAACAATGTTTTTAAGCAAGCTAAGTGATAATCAGTGGTTAGCTGCCATAGGATTGTAAGATTTAATCCAGTGGAAAGTTGTTAATTAGGGTAAGGTAAAACTAGACTGATTAATTTAGATGTACTGTATTTAGAGTTTTGTTTAGGATTAATTGTTCTAAAAATATATTTAAAAAAAAAAATCTATTTTGTTAAATCTTTAGTAGTAGTGCAAGATACTACTGTCCTTCACCTACATATTTAAGCACCAGGGTTAGCACCTCTGACGATGTCGAGTGACGTTCGTTCTATATTCTCTCCAAAGATTTCACTCGTCTCCATACAATAGCGGTGCCAGTATGTTCAGTAAGAGCTTTAATTTTGAGGTCTGCACAACTGAAAGACTATTGTCTCCCATATCACTACTTAGTAACTACTTTTATAAACTATTTTAAAGAGATTTTATCAAATGAACTTTAGATTTTCTGCTGCTTGAAAATGTATTATATTTTTACATTTTATTTGGGCAACTAATGAAATAAATTTATCTGAACGGGATTGAAAATGTTTATTTTAAAGGAAACTGAAAGTGATGATGAAAGTATTTGAGTTGAATATCCTGACAAAGTTGAAGCTGATCATGAAGAAATATTTTCATTAGATAACAATTAATAATAAAAGTCAATGACATTCATGGAAGAAGACATGTATCCTTGTGTAGCCTCTGATGAGGTTCTTCTGTATTGTTACCTCTGGATAGTACACAATAAAAGATTTTGTGAATACAGAATTCTTTATAGGTTATAGATTATTTATGAGTATGTTATAATAGGTGTTATATAGATATGTACAGCACCTGAAGTGATTATTTGATATAATTGGTTGTCCGTTTAATAAAGTTCGGCTATTAAACAGTGTATTATTCTGACCATAATTTTAAAAAAATAATAATAATAAGGATGAGAGGAAAATTGATATAATCAGAATAGAGAAATTGAGGAGTGGCATCAACAACCTAGTGAGAATGCAACTGAGGTTTGCATGAGCAATGCTTCATCTTTCTAAAAGTGAAATGGTGTACAAACTACAAAAATTGGATGTTGGCAGACCACTAGTAATTTTTGATAGCAATGCAACAATTAGAATTGAATTTGTAACACATAAATCTTTTTTTTAAATTCCTCCTATTAGCTTACACTCTACTGATATATATTTTGTACAGATTTTCAATTGTTAATAAAATATGTTTCTATTCATCCAATCTAGATACAGTTTTTTAACCTATAGTGAATGATAATTGATATTAATACAGTTTTTTCAAATATTTATTTAAGAATTAAATTATAAAAATTTGGTGCTCCAGCCAGATTTGAACTAGGAATCTTCATGTTCAAAGTCTAACCGGTTTTGGCACTGCTCCAACTTTCCAATACCTAGAATTTGGTTTCTAAAAGACATACATGAATTTTGTTCCACCATCTGGTTGTCAACGAAATCTCCATTGTACAACCTTAAACTGTTTCCATGGTTACCCCAAAATATCATAAATAGCTCAGTAGGGTAACTAAAATAAAATTTTTCTTTGTTAATCTCAGTAGAAACTTACTAAAAAATTTTTTAAATATTACTTGTTAGGTATAGAAATGCATCTTTTTATTTCAAATTCACTAGTAAATTAATCTATTTTCATTCTAGTTTATATTCAGTAACGTTTTCACTGAATAGTAAAAAAAAGAAAGTATTCTAGTAAATAGAATACCTAATTAGATTATTTAAACAATATATTATGCTTACCTGGAGCACTCTTCTTTAAATATTTTTTGAAGTGGTTTCCCCTCTTCTTTTGCTCAAAAGGCGACATTTCAATTTTACTAAATCACTATAACCAAAGACACTTTCATGGTTAGGTGGCTTCATAATGTTTATCTGAGTCTGTATTTCTTTTTGAATAGGTATTGAAGCCCCTCCCCCAAAACATTCTTTTAGAACGCACTTTAAGTAGGCTCGAGTGTGATTACATTGTTTACAGAAATAATAATAGTTAAGTAAATAGTTGAGTTTAATCTCAGCCCTTTTATTTTTTGCACTAATGCCATTTTATCACATATATTATACAAAATTAAGCATTTTAAATTGCACTAAGTAATTTTGTGAAAAGACAGCTGTAAAAATTATTTATAAAACCATGAAATGATCAAATGACATCAAACAATTAATATCAACAATTTTAAGGAAGCAGAGTTCAGGATGTCCACAAAAGAAATAAATACTAAATGTTAGTTTTTTTTACCTTACAAAAATTTGTTTATATTATTGGTTTTGTCTAGAAAATAATTTCTGCCTACCAATTATTAATTTATAACATGTTTTATAGCAACAAAACCTAAGTACATATAAAACCCTTTAAACAAATATCACTTCACTATTTACCCTACTAATAATTTATAAGATATTTTTATAATTACTGCACAACCATGCTAAGTCGGTCATATTTAATTCGAATCTCTAGATAATGCGGAATACTTTAGGAAGATGTGAAAATTACATTTTACTAGAGCAAATAAGTAGCATACTTCAGAGCAATCACATATTTGCAAAGTGTGTGGAATAAAATAAATAGACCCAGAGGATTCCTCTGCGGTGCCACCTTTCCTACAACCAACCGATATTATCCTGAACTGACAAAAATTGCTGGCAACAAAAGTCATCTAAATATAAATTATATATAAACTGTAATAGTGTTTATGCACGATTCTCTCTGAACTTACTACCTCCATGATTTAAGATTTCTAACCATCTATTGGTGCCAAAAGCTGACAAATTGCTATACATTTGTCATTCTATATAACCTTACCGCTCTATATTTGATAGACTTGTATGTATAATTGCATGCTAAAATTTAATTTTACATTTACTAATTTTTTGTGTACATAGAATTTGTAACAGTAGGCTTTCTAAAAGTATAAAACATTAATATTATACTATAATTCACCAGTTACATTTGACCAAACTGTTAAATGTAACAAAGTGAAACTGGACTCCATTTTTACTAAAATAATTTTATAACCTAATTAATTTATAATTTTGTTATGAGCACTGGGGTACGCCCCTTGACCTGCCCTGCACCCCTCTACTTTGCATGTTTTCTATGCCACTGTCACAAGTCCTAAACTAATAATTTATTATATAATAAAAAGTAGCTTAGTAATAGTGAAATGTAACTGCAATCAACTTTTATTACTCAAGTCCCTTCAGGCACAGGCATTTTCTACTTAGATTTAAATTAATGATTTCAGGCAAATTTACCAAAAGAGAGTATTAATGCATCTTTAATTTAGCTGGATTAGTAAGTTAGTATTTATTAATTGAAATTACACTTTATTTATTTAAATTCCCTTACTTTAGTATATGGATAGATGATATGTACACAAAAAATTTCTATAGTCAGGATATCTGTAAACGAATTTCTTATATGAATTATTATTAGCAACGGACAATAGCGATATTTTGAATTACCAAGTTATCATTAAGTAGTATTGTCTGAACCATATAGGAGACTACTTTCCTAACAGCCCTTATTATGGTTGCCTGTAGATTGATTGAGTGGAGTTTCTCTACAAACATGCAACTTACACCCACTCCTTCATGATTACCTCTCTTCTGTCAGTGATTACAGTATTTTTCATATACTTGTTCATCAGTTAATGAAGTGAAAAATTATTTAGGCTGTTTGATATGGAAAAATTATGATTTTGTGCCATGTCACAGACCACATACACTCCTTTTTTTCTGAAGATCTTGGATATTAAAATATTAACGAAATTAAAACAACCAAAACATGAAGCACAAATAACACAAAAATGGCCTCATTTACACACACAGGATACGATATAAAAGGAATAACTATATTATTGTAACATACAAAAATATAGAATCATAATTAATAATATAAACGAACCGGAAAATATGCCCAATACTTAATAACAGAATATATACAATTGAATGCCCATACTATAACAAATTGTACACTGGCCAAACAAAAATTATAAGTTTATTTTTAAATAAACTTAAAGTTAAAGTTAACTTAAAGTTAACTTTTAAAGTTAAGTTAAAGTTAATTTAAAGTTAAAAATTATAAGAGAGATATAAAAACACTTGAAAAATTACATTAAACCAAACACAGTTCAAACCTAACCACATACACAGTCATAAATAATCATATATATTTCCCGCATCAGAAAACATACATCTAATAAACCATACATTTCCCCGCATCAGAAAACGTACATCTAATAAACCATACATTTCCCCAAATCAGAAAACCTACATCTAATAAAAAGAAGTACAAAAAGGCCTGAAAATGACAATCTGGAAAAAACTGAAAATTTATATACACAAAAATAATATAATGAACAAACAAATACAAATGAAATCAAAATAACTATAAAATATTCAGCTTAATAGACAAAATTAATCCCAATTCAGGCCAAAACGAACCCACAGTGCAGTGAAACGGAAAATAAAAAAGTACTAATATAACACGTGACAACTGCCTATTACAAGCAAAGGTCAGGGTTCCAAACAAGCTTTAAATGAGAGCACGTATTTAATAGTTCTCAAAAGTCGACTCGCAAATATACCTAAAGTAAAATTCTTGTTTAAGTACATCAATATATATATATATATATATATATATATATATATATATATATATATATATGAAGTTATTATTATTACTTGTAAATACTTTTTTCCACCACTAAGTGCAATAGTTTTACCTTATGTGATGAGGCACCTTTCAGTCACTTGACCGAAAGGTGCCTCATCACATAAGGTAAAACTATTGCACTTAGTGGTGGAAAAAATTATTTACAAGTAATAATATTGACTTCATAAAGTCAGTGCAACGGAAAAATAAT
Source organism: Prosapia bicincta (assembly GCA_036971475.1). NCBI lineage: Eukaryota > Metazoa > Arthropoda > Insecta > Hemiptera > Cercopidae > Prosapia > Prosapia bicincta. The sequence continues at coordinate 245,272,602 of JBAIZL010000001.1, forward strand.
GGACAACATGAAATATCACGATATATATTTATATTCGGATTTTATTGATATATCTAAACTGGATATATATAGAACAATATCGGTATACCACATAACAACGGAAACCCCAACAGCTGGCTATCTACAAGAAGTTCTTAGTCTCAGCTGATGCTCGAAAATGAGGACACGTAATTATAGTCCTCGAAAGCTGACTCGCATATATACCAAGTTAAAATTCTTGTTCAAGTACATTATAGTGCAAGTGATATATATATATATATATATATATATATATATATATGAAGTTAATATATTACTATTTTTGAGTAATTTTATCCACCGTTAAGTGCAATAATTTTACCTTAAGGTAAAATTATTGCACTTAACGGTGGATAAAATTACTCAAAAATAGTAATATATTAACTTCATAAAGTCAGTGCAACGGAAAAACAATGGATAATATTAAATATCAAGAATATATATATATATATATGAAGTTAATATATTACTATTGTAAGTAATTTTATCGACCATTAAGTGCAATGATTTTACCTTGTGTGATGAGGCGCGTAATGATGGATAAAATTACTTACAATAGTAATATATTAACTTCATAAAGTCAGTGCAACGGAAAAACAATGGATAACGTAAAATATCAAGAATATATATATATATATATATATATATATATATATATATATATATATAATTAATGTAAATTTTAGTATAATAATGTAAATTTTCATTTATATATATATAATTAAATAAGAAATAAAATGCCAGTTCCAGAACAATATTTTATATAAATAAAAGCTAATGGTTTTTACTAACTTATGACTAAGAGTTATATTTTGCACTAAATAATTTTCTTAAACCCTAAAACTATAGTTAATAAACTGTGATATCTTCCAAGAATTCATTCCCTAAGATACAGTGACTAATAGTAATATTTTGTTTTGTAAATGAATTTGAATTAATTTAAACTTGGAAATTGTTTTAAATGGTTTTATATTACTGTTCACTATATTGCAACCGTTTTAAGGTTCAATAAACGTAAATAAAAATGGTCATTAGATATTTGAGTAAAATACCGATAAAATTATAAGGGGTAGATAAACAAACAAAACTCCTATTTGACAAGTAATATTTTTCCGCTCTATCTCCAGCCTTACTGAGTTATTGCAGAAATTTATTCGAGAATGCAAAAAATATAATTTTAATTACTGTTTTGTAGCTATTACATAATAATTACCTGGCACACTAACAGAATTTGGAACTAAAAATGTCAATTTAGATTATCGATTCACATAAGATATAATGGATTTTAAATTTTGTTATGTAAGAAATTCAACTGACTGACAAAATATGATTTTATGATTCATAACTTGATTTAAAAAACATCATCATACAGCATGTCAATTTTCAAAATATACACAAAACCTCTCTATAAAAGAAAAATCAAATAGCTTTTGATTTAATTTTGGAATATTTCCTTAAGCACAGACATGGTTATAGGTGAAACTGAAACAGGTTAACTTAGAGTTACAGGTTCAAACTAGAGTATTGAACAAATTCCTAGTTACAAAGACATTTTCACTAAGTAATTGTAAAAATTGCAAATTTTTATGGACAAATGTAGGATTTGGACTACAATTCTCGGTTCTAGTCCCAAGACCCTGGTATCTGGATTACAATTATCTCATTGCTTAAAACACACAAAGACCCATGTATGAATCTCTTGATATTCAAAACAATCCGAATTTGGTAAGAGTGAGTAAATAAACATATTTAATGTTTTTAAAAATACTATTTGTTCTTCCTTTTATTATTCAATACTTTTTATCCTCAGAAATTGATGCTAAAAAATGTTTTTTTATTGCTTTTTAATACATAGCAATATGCACAGATGATTTACAGTTTCAACTTGAATAAAAATATTTTTCGCTGTCAAGTTAGTTGTCAAACACTTGTGCACCTACCCACAACTGTATAAGATTTATTTAAAAAAATATTAAATCATTAATAGTTTAAATTAAAAAAATATATATATTTTACAACTTTTAGAGAGATAATTCAAGTTTTTTCTAAAATAAATTTTAATACACATTAAAAGAAACTGATAATAATAAGAAATATTCTATTAAGGATAGCCCTTGTATGCCTGATACCATGTGTAAGAAAACTGATAAACTTCCATGAAATCCCAGTTAAACTGAAAATTTTATAAATGAAAATTAAAGGATTTTAAATGTCTTGAGCAGATTACCAACTTTTAATACATCATTCTTTTTTATCATTTTCCTGTCATAAGTGATATAAGCTCTCCAAAGCTGTGTGTCACAAGCTCCAAATAGTCAAGAATTTGGGTATATTTTAGTTTCAAATAATTTAAATAAGTATAGTACCGTTAATAAAGTAAATTATTTCAACTGTTCAAACCTTGCATATTGATGTTTCAGTTGAACCGAATCATCATCTGTATTTGAATCACAATTTTCTGACTTTCCTGATTTACGTGCTCTGTAAAATGCGGAGTTCAATTTTTTAAATTTTACTTGCCCTGCGATTTCAGGAGACACTCTGGAAAACGACACACTTTACCCAATTTAAATATAAAGATCACAATTTTTTGAAAATTGTTTCATAAGGCAGATTTTATGAGTACAGCTCTGCAAAGGGCTGTTTCATTATTTCTTATTTATCTTTTATTTCATTTTTTTAATAATTAATTCTTTCATTGTTTTTAAAAGACTGATTAAAACCAGTGACTTACTGACGTACGATATATCTCACAACATTGAACATTGTGAATTGCAGCTGTTCAGTAAGCCTATTCAAGTATTTAAATTATACAACTATAATCATTTTAACAGATTATATATATATATATATATATATATATATATATATATATATATATATATATATATATATATATATAAATATATATATAGATTTTTTGGACTAGGAGACTGACAGACTTACCTTGGTAAGAGTCCACTCTGTAGTCTTGAAATAGAAACACATAAAAGCACTTAAACAATGATATATTTCAACCACACAGTGGTCTTTGTCAATCGAAGAGAAAACACAAAAAGAAATATGAGAGAATGAAATAATTGTAATCACAGATTGTGTAGAGTAGAAATCAGATGTCACAGATGCACAGATTAAAGATATATATATTGTTTCCATGAACATATGAGTGATTATAGTTTATATACGTCTGTCAGGGGAAAAGAGATAAGGCTATTTGGAAAAAAAAGATAAGGCTATTTGGAGGAAAAAAAAAAAAAAAAAAAATATATATATATATATATATATATATATATATATAATACGTTTTCTTGTTTAATAATTTAAAACAACAAGAAAACTGTTGTTTTAAAATATATATATATATATATAGTATATATAGTAATATTAATATATATAGTACGTTAGTTCTAGTAGAGCTTAAGGCTTATTTAGGAATTTTTGGACTAGATAGGAGACTGACAGACTTACCTACACTTTGATTTAAAGTAGAGTAGGAATGGGTTTGTGGTAGGTTAGGGATGCGGTGTTGTCAGGTCGAATGCTGTGACAGTCAACCCACCACTGCCAGCGGCTAATACGTCAAGAGTAGCTAGTTGCTAAAATCATTTATTAACTTACAGATTTTTTCCCCAAAAAAATCATATTTTTTATTCTGAATTTAATCCTTTCTATTAGAACTGCTTTCATTATTGAAAAACTGTTTTTTTCGTATAATGAGGCGTGAAGTATCTCTCATAAACACCACTTAATTATTAACTAGAGTTAATTCGGAAATTGAAAAATGTACGTTATTAATAATATATAACATGCAACAATTATGTTCGAGTCAGCACTCGAAGTTTGAACGTGTTACCGCGACCTATATTTCAAAACGCTCAGCTGGCCTGGACAGTAATGGTCACGTGATGTCTGACCTACCAATCGATATATGGACCGCGTATTGATTTTTCTTGGTGGCTCTCTGACCCCACTCCCTCAGCTAGCATTTCCGTAAGTTAGTTGGTTCGTTGTCTTGAAACCGTCGTGCAGTTAACAGCCTTATTGAAGTACCTCGTGCGCAAAGTTGCACCACGTGTGTAAAGTGCCGTTTTGACCGTAAAACCTCGTACAAGTGTTAAAACTATTCGTATTATTGTGTGTTCGTGTAAACGCGTTGTTATAGACGTTATTTGCTTAGACTTTAAGTTACGATCGCCGTTTAGTAGGACTCTTTGTTCAGTTACGCGCCACAGTTATAAATGACTTTATGCCTTTTAAAATGCAGCCTATTGATTTCCCGTTTAAGTTCTAGTTTATACCTCGCCTGGATCGGATTCCTACAAACTGGGTACCCAGGACTTCTGCCGCCACGAGATCTACGCACGCTGCAATTTTGCCCTTTCTTTCTTCACGAGGGTAAGTGCTGCCTAAGCTTAAGTACTTATGATTTATTTATGTGTAAATTCAGTGCGAATTATTTTGTTATTAAATGTGTTTGTACGGAACTAACTATTGCTTTCAAACGTTCGTAATTGCGTGCTTAGCGATTAAAGTAAGACACATTTTGCCGCCACTTCTTATTACTGAACATTTCTATTGTATTATTTCGGATCTTTCTCGAACCTCGCTTTCTTCTAAATTTTAGCTAGCGCCAGTCGGTTCATTGGCCCCCTCGGGCCGGATAGATTAAATTCAAATTCATTTGGTTTATGACAATCTCACCAAGTGTTGTGCAACTTTTGATTTCTGATTTGATATTCCTTTGTGCGAGTCACACGCGCGGGAAGTTAGTCATACGTGACGTCATAGGTATACGTAACTTGATTTTGATTTGCTCTGTGTTATGAGGAAATGTTTACGTGTCAATCAGAAGATAAGATGCAGTCTCGTAAATACGAATAAGGAAACATTTTGCGTTTCATTAAACTATACAGTCCACTCTACCGCTATTTAAAAATTTGTGAAAATTAATTTGTGTTGTGTTTTCATTTAGAACTTTGTTAAATTATTTATGATGGCGATTAATACCGAATACTACCTCGCTAAATTGAAAAATATATTGAATGATTTAGAGCAAGTAAAAGCCCTTCTTGACGATAAAGAGATGCCGGAAGGCATCGCTCGCGAAATAAGACGCATTCAGGCCAATTTCGTCGATACGTATGAAATATTAGAGCAAACGTTCGCCACCCAGGTGGCAAGTTTAGCTGAAAGTGCGTTTAGTATCAAAAGACAATTTCAGGACGCGTATTTGCCCATGTTAGCGAAATACCCTAACCTTATCAAGACAGAGGTGACATCAACCTCGCCCGTCAAATCAGCTGTAGGTTCACCTAACCTCCCTAGTCTTGCGTTGCCTAGTTTTTCAGGAAACAACAATGACTGGACTGATTTTATAACGATGTACGATTCAAAGGTCCATTGCAACGACAGTCTTAGTAATATACAGAAATTTCAATATCTAAAATCTGTACTTAAAGGCGATGCTTTAGCAATTGTCACAGGCTTGATAATATCGGACCAAAATTACAGCATTGCATATCGAGCTCTGCGCAATCGGTACGCCAACCCACGCCGTTTGGCTGACCACTATTTCAAAATTATTGAAGACTTTAAACAAATTAAGAATGCTTCGCAAACTGAACTAAACCGCTTCTTGACCGCGCATTCAAACGCTGTGTGTGCGTTGAAGGTTATCCAGCTAGATGATTTGGCTGATTTCCTGCTTTTTCAGATGTCCATTAATAACTTGGACCCCCAGACTAGATTAAGTTTTGAAACGAGGCTAGGCACAAATCGTATGCCTACGTACAAACTGTTGAATGATTTTATAACTGAACAGGCCAGGGCTCTAGAGTTGTTGGATCAACCGCCTGCCGCCGCTTCTACTAACGCGAGAACTGCTCAACAACCCCGCATACTGGGGTCGTCAGTGAATGAGTCTGATTCGCAAGGGGCCCGTGATTTAAATTTTGACCGAATGGAACCTAACCTTAACACGGCACATAGTACAATTGTCCAGCCTTCGGTTTCGCCCGACAATTCTATTACACCTAAGGCTACGCAATATGTATACGAGCCTAGACGTGCTGCGTCAGGCCCTACACGGCCATTCAACGGGCCGCGCCCCGTAAATATACCTCCTGTTATGAACACTCCTAGGATGTCAGTATTCCGCCACCGATTACCACCGCTTCACAAGAATCAATCCCATGTTTCTACGACACACGCAGGCATGTGTTATTATTGCGGAGAAGGACATCGCATCATTGACTGTCAATCCTACCTCGGACTCGTTCTCCTACCAGAGTCAGAATTTCGTTTCGGTGCCGACGAAACGCACCATATTATCTTATGTCGCTCGGACTTTCGACCCGCTTGGTTTCTTAACACCTATTACTTTCTGGATCAAATGCTTTCTTAAACGTTTGTGGCTCGAAAAGTTATCTTGGGATCAAACTTTGCCAGCCCCGCTTCTAAATCAATGGGACAACTTCATTGTTCAATTCGCCAGTTTGTCTTCTATCCAAATACCTCGACACGTTGGCACACGAGCTGCCAAGCTTCACCTGTTAGGGTTTTGCGATGCTTCCGAAGCTGGATACGCAGCAGCTATATATTTGAGAACCGAATGGAATGGAGTCGTTACCGTTAGCGTTCTGAAGGCTAAGAGCAGGGTAGCTCCAGTTAAACCGATCACCATACCTCGCATGGAGCTTTGTGGCGCAGTCTTGCTGGCCAAACTCTATAAGTCCGTTCAGCCCGTTTTGAATTTTGTGTCTGACGCCGAGACGTTTTTCTTCACCGATTCTGAAATTGTGTTGTATTGGATCAACACCCCGCCTTATTTATTGAAGACTTTTGCTGCCAAACGCGTCACTGAAATCGTTTCAAATACCTCCATGGACCGTTGGTTCCATGTCTCGACTGCTGATAACCCCGCGGACGTTGCTTCCCGTGGGTGTCTACCTAACCAGCTTGCTGAACATCCGCTGTGGTGGCACGGCCCACCATGGGCGCTACAATGTCCTACTGCGTGGCATTTGTCTAAGCCGACCGGCCTTAACCCGGACCAGACCGAACATAAATCTGAACCTAGACTGCTATGTACGGCCGTTCAAGAGCCTAATCGACTATTGACAACTATAGAACGACATTCGAACTTAATTACTCTTCACCATGTTTTCGCTTACGTCCTGCGGTTTGTGAATAATTGCCGTCGTAAAGGCCAGACTACTAACCACGGTCATAACACCCGCTACAAGGCCAAAGTCGCCTTGAGTAAAACTTCATTTACTACGCCTTCGGTGCAGGAGTTAAGTAACGCCAGAGGTCTCTGCGTCAAGCTCATACAAGAGCTGGCCTTCAGCGCAACATTGCAACGGCTCCGTCGTGGCGCTCAAATCATCGATCCGCTCCGCAGCCTAACGCCATTTGTCGACGCCCAGGGCTTACTCAGGGTGGGCGGAAGACTTAATCATTCTGAGATGTCGTATGAATCTAAGCACCCCCTTCTGCTTCCTAAACATCATCAGTACGTCAACTTGATCTGCGATCATTACCACAAGTTAGCCTTACATGCCGGACCGCGCACCACTCAAGCGCTGATTAACGGCGAATTTTGGATTATTGCGTTACGCTCCTTACTTCGACAACGCATTCATGCGTGCATGCGGTGTTTCCGTCTGCCATCTAAGCCTTGTCCACCTATGATGGCTGCTTTACCATCATCTAGAGTCACTCCATCGCCTTTCTGCAGGGTGGGAATTGATTTCGCTGGACCCTTTGACACAAAGGCAAATCATTTGCGTACCTCGAAGCTTTTAAAATCTTATCTTTGTCTATTTGTCTGCATGGCTACTAAGGCTGTGCATTTGGAGATGGTATCCGACCTATCCACCGATGCCTTTCTCGCAGCTTTACACCGTTTCACGTCAAGACGAGGGCTACCCTCTGATATTTATTCTGACAACGGCACGAATTTTGTTGGAGCCGCGAACCGCCTGAGTGAGGTCTATCAACTGCTTGACCACTCGAAATCGCTTATCAAGCGCAAACTCGCCGACCAACGCATTGAATGGCACTTCAACCCTCCAGCCGCACCACATTTCGGCGGACTTTGGGAGGCTGCCGTCAAATCCGCTAAAGGACTTATGCACCGCACGATTGGTAATACGGTATTAAACCCTGAGGAATTGTCTACGTTGTTTACCCGGATAGAGGCTATTCTTAACAGTCGCCCTATTTTCGAGGTTTCGCCTGACCCCAGCGAAGGATCGTCTTTCCCCACTCCCGGACATTTTCTTATTGGACGTCCGCTCCTTGCACTTCCGGAGAGATGTTACCCCGAACCGCCTCTTAAATCTCGTTGGTCCATGATTCAGCAAATGACCAACCGTTTCTGGAAGACTTGGTCTACTCAGTACCTGCATTCGCAGATTCAACGCCGCAAGTGGCACAAGAACTCCTCACCGCTTCAGGAGGATCAACTCGTCTTCATCACTGGAGAGCATCCGAGCCCCCTTCATTGGCCTATGGGTCGGATCATACGTCTACATCCTGGACACGACCAAGTATCCCGTGTAGCTACTGTCAAAACCTCGCACGGCCAGCTGAAGCGACCTGTCCACAAGCTTGTTGGTTTTCCGCTGCAGCATTGAGTTTTCACCTTTGGTTTCTTCGGCACTCTTGCCCCCTTTTTGTTTCTCTTGTTTTTCCTTCGTTTCCCCTTGCGATTTTCTTCGGCACCCTCGGTTTCCGGTGCTTTAATAGTTCTTCGCCCACTACCCACCTGGCGGATTAAAAACATTCGTTTTGGTGGGCGGTATGTTCGAGTCAGCACTCGAAGTTTGAACGTGTTACCGCGACCTATATTTCAAAACGCTCAGCTGGCTTGGACAGTAATGGTCACGTGATGTCTGACCTACCAATCGATATATGGACCGCGTATTGATTTTTCTTGGTGGCTCTCTGACCCCACTCCCTCAGCTAGCATTTCCGTAAGTTAGTTGGTTCGTTGCCTTGAAACCGTCGTGCAGTTAACAGCCTTATTGAAGTACCTCGTGCGCAAAGTTGCACCACGTGTGTAAAGTGCCGTTTTGACCGTAAAACCTCGTACAAGTGTTAAAACTATTCGTATTATTGTGTGTTCGTGTAAACGCGTTGTTATAGACGTTATTTGCTTAGACTTTAAGTTACGATCGCCGTTTAGTAGGACTCTTTGTTCAGTTACGCGCCACAGTTATAAATGACTTTATGCCTTTTAAAATGCAGCCTATTGATTTCCCGTTTAAGTTCTAGTTTATACCTCGCCTGGATCGGATTCCTACAAACTGGGTACCCAGGAATTCTGCCGCCACGAGATCTACGCACGCTGCAATTTTGCCCTTTCTTTCTTCACGAGGGTAAGTGCTGCCTAAGCTTAAGTACTTATGATTTATTTATGTGTAAATTCAGTGCGAATTATTTTGTTATTAAATGTGTTTGTACGGAACTAACTATTGCTTTCAAACGTTCGTAATTGCGTGCTTAGCGATTAAAGTAAGACACATTTTGCCGCCACTTCTTATTACTGAACATTTCTATTGTATTATTTCGGATCTTTCTCGAACCTCGCTTTCTTCTAAATTTTAGCTAGCGCCAGTCGCTTCAAATTATTTAAATACTATCTCATATAATGAAATGTTCTTGATGCATATAAGTAAGACGTTTGAAGTGATTGTACAAAAAAAAATTTAGTTTGACAGTAATACGATGAGTGTTTCACTTTCACACTCGTAAAAAAATTTAATTCATTTACACGCAAAAATACGAATTAAATATATACACGTTCACCTTTAAATATCTACATAAAGGGGTATATATATATATATATATATATATATATATATATATATATATATATATATATATGTATATATATATATATATACAGTAAACTCCCAATTATCCGTGGGTGGATTAACCGGTTTGCGGATTATCCGGGGTCTACCATTGTTTTACAAATATCCAATTTTTATTCCAATCAGATTCATGTGTTTAAATTTCCAAACGGTGAATTACGACGTAAATACATATAAGGCTTAATAGAAGTTAAGATGAAGGGAATAGATATGTAAATATGTATGTACTAATTTTTACATTGAAAGGGAAGTATCCCGACACGGGCCAGCGAAATAAAAGGGACGAGCAGACTACTGTATATAAGAGACAATGACAAAATGCTTGGACGCCCGAAAACCCAATGTGTATCATAACATTGTAAACAAATGTCAGCTAATCTCGGCTATAAATAGTTTAGGACCTGACATATGCATTATCCATGTCTGTCATATACATTATCGATCTTTATGGCTTTGTGACACGTGACACAAGTAGACATTGTGCGACAAAATGGTTCTCAAGAAACTTAGATCGCACATTAAAGCTAAAACAATGCTCACAAAAAAAACAGACAAAAGTGACAGATTTTTTTGTTAAAAAGTGAAAGTATTATGTGTAAAGGAAATTACATATATACATACATACTTACTTTTGACATATAGCTTACTGATGTACGTATTGTAAATAGTTAGACATATAAATGTACATGTTATAATCCGTCAAATACATCGACATTTTAAATTATTTTCTGTATTTATTTTGTCCTCTGAAGATTGTTTGTGAATTGCATTAACCGGCGTAATTATTTGTGTAACTTATGGTATAATAATCGATTATCGATCGTTTTGCGTATTCTTTGTTCATAGCGGATTATCCGGGGAATTCTTTATCCGGCATTACCGGACCACCCTAATTCACGTATAATCGGGAGCTTACTATATATATATATATATATATATATATATATATATATATATATATATATATATATATATATATATATATATATCAAGACAGTAACGTATGTGCATCGAGACAGTTAAGTCTTGAAAAAAACTGTTGAAGGGAAGCAAAACTGAAACTACAAAACTAAACAAGCTACACCACTAGTAACTCACTCCACCACAGTTACACTGACACTGAGCGACGAACGGAAGTTTAACTCCGAATCGGCAACAAGGCTCACCCATGCAGTGAGATTTGAAGCTCCTATTCACTTAGAAGGCTGTAATCCCAACTCCCTCTGGTCAATTACGCCTACGTATAATCCTATTATGTTTTAAATCAAACCATAGTGGCAATAGCCCAAAACCGCAATCTCTTGGAAATAAATAAATAGATACATATAAAAACATATTAAAATATTTCAATAATGTGATATGTTTTTATATTTGCATATTTATTTATTTAAAAGAGATTGCAGTTGTGGACTATTGCCACTAGGTAAGTCTGCTAGTCTCCTATCTAGTCCAAAAATTCTTTTATATATATATATATATATATATATATATATATATATATATATATATATATATATATATAAAATTAATAAATTAAAAATATTTGAAAAACAAGAAAACTTTTATTGCATATATTATTCTTGAAGAATAATATATGCAATAAAAGTATTCTTGTTTTTGAAATATTTTAAATTTATTTACTATATTACAAGAAAACATTTCACCATATTTAATATATATATATATATATATATATATATATATATATATATATATATATATATATATATATATATATAAATATATATATATAAACATAGGTTATTTAAATACAAGAATATATTAATTGTATTTGAATAACCTATGTTGTTTTAGATTATTAAACAAGAAAACATATTATATATATATATATATATATATATATATATATATATATATATATATATATATAATTAATAAATTAAAAATATTTCAAAAACAAGAATACTTTTAATGAATATATTTATTCAAAGCTTTTCGCCAATAAAATAGTACCAGCATCTTCAGGAAAATAATTATCTAATAAAATATTTTTACAAAATTAAATCATATGTGCTACAAAGGACCATATGTTTATAAGTATTCTTTTATGTAAAAGTTGTCCAAATATTTTCTCTCTTATTAGGTACAAAGTCATTTTCGAGTTTCTGTTTTCTTATTATGTTATTATTTAATTTATCTATAGTTTTTCTTTTATATCCATTTTCTAAACCAATTTGATATATTATATTTTTCTCTTTTATTTGATCATTTAAGTTCATTGGTATTTTGTGCATTCTATGCAGTAAATTATAAAGTGCTGCCATTTTTTGGTTGTATGGATGATTTGAATAATTAGGTATTATTTGATTTGTCTGCGTTGGTTTCTATATATATTATATTCAAATTATTCATTATTTCTAGTAATTGTAATATCTAAATAATTTAGTTTATTTTTTGATTCAAATTCATGAGTAAATTTTATATTTTCGTGTATATTATTTATACATTTTAATATTTTGACAATATTTAAACTATCATTATTTGATATGTATAATCCATCATCTACATATCTAAACCAGTGTCCATTTTGATCATATGTTTTAAAAATTTTGTCTATTTCAATGTCTATAATTTGTAAAAATATTTCCGATAATATGCTGGACATTGGAGAGCCCATTGTTAATCCATCCTTTTGTTTATAAATTTTATTATTATATAAAAAATAATTTTGATTTAATATGATTTTTAATGTATTTATTATTTCTTGTGTTAATGTATTATCTTTTTTAAATGTATCTATATTATTTTTTATTATTTCAAGTGTTTTCATTATAGGTATGTTATTATACATGTTAGTAACATCAAATGATATTAATTTTGTATAGTTATAAACATATGGTCGTAAATATATTCATTAAAAGTATTCTTGTTTTTGAAATATTTTTAATTTATTAACTATATTACAAGAAAACATATCACCATATTATATATATATATATATATATATATATATATATATATATATATTAAATCATTGAGAAAAGTTATATAATTTTTCAATTTAATTTTGATAACAGTTTTGAAAAGTTTTATGATATTGACTAAAACTAAGGAAAAACAACTAACTAATCAGTTTAACCAACTTTAAAATTTATTTGAAATTGGGTTTTTTGTTTTTATACTTTATTTTTCTAATTTGTTCTAAAAGTTGATCAATGATCACATAACAGTCACATAATTAATATCTTACCTGGAGCATTCTTCATCGAATATTATTTGATAAGGTGTATCTTCATTTTTTGCTCTATTCAAAAGGCGATGTTTTAGTGCTGCAATTTCACCATATAAAAAATCTCCTTCGTGGTTGTGTGGCCTTTTGATAGAAATTTGATTTCGTTTTTCTTTCTCAAGAGCCATGGAAGCTCTTCCAAAACACTTTTTACGAATGCACTTTAAGTACATTCGTGAATTATATTTTACGTCTATAAAGTAGTAATATCCATCATTTACATGATAAATAGTTGAATTGTAATTACCTTTGAAATGTTTTACTGTAGTCATTGCCTTGATTACAGAAATTTTCAACACAGCACTAGGTAATAGTATATTATAAGTATAATACAAATTTCCTGAAAGATCAATCTTCAATGTAGTTATATATAATTACATATAATATAATGATGTATAATTATTTTTGACCATAGGCTGAGCAGAGGTAAAACCATAAATATGTTATAAATAAAAACAGAAAATAAATACTAAACATTTAACTTCATTAGTTATCAATTTCTAATAATTAATAATAACCTGTATCAACTGTGGGGTAATTTTTAATTATAGATAAATAAAATCTCTTACACCCCAAACAATTTTATTTATGTCCTGTTGTATATTTCGATTGCAAAACAATCATCTTCAAAGGAAATTACTACTTACTGTGGCGGTATTGGTCGGCTGATAGGAGAGAGTTGGACCTTGCTGCTTTGTAATTGGTCATGTTGTGTAAGATGTGATGGTGATGGTGTTAACTATGTATATATATTAAATGTAACATACTAAATGTAAATTAGTCTTGTGGTAATTTCCTCTGAAGGCGATTGCTTTGCAATCGAAATGAACATCAGGGCATAAAAAAAAGAACTTACTCAGGGTGTCTAGTAAAATAGCTTGAAGAAATTCCCTGAGTTTTCCCTGACTTTTCCTCTTTTAGATGTCTATAGAAAGCCCAGTTTACATTGGGCCCATCCATTGATATCTGAAGGATCTTGGATAAATCCAGACTTTGAACACCTTTTAAGAACGAATTGAGTAACTCTTTTGCTTTTGTGTCTGTAAGGAACACAGAACCAAAATATCGACCTTCACTTCATCCGTCTCTGCATCCCAATACCTAACACTCAAATCCATTTGGGCTCTTTGTGATATTTTGTTTAAACTTTCATCAAAGCCAATTACATAGTTAGAATTTGAATTTAATGATGTCAGTAACAGGTCTTTAAAATAATTTGATAAACCGAATACAACATTATAGGAAATTTTATCTTTCCGCAATCTCATGTTCTGTGCAATGGTGCTATCAGGGAACATCCTTGGAAAGAGGCACACACTACCTTCTGCATTGCGTAAAGAAGTGTTGCATTACTAAATTCACGCACCATATAATCTCTGCTTCGGTCACTTCATCTTTCAGTTTATATTTATCCTAAGGAAGGAGGGGAGGTAATGACGACATCTGCATGATGCGATTGCACGCTACGGCAATGAAAACCGGAACCTTCCATGTTGAAATAAACAGTGTAAAAATAATCACCGTCAAATAAAATACATACTATCACGAGTCTAGACAAATAGCTGGCTACGAATGTTTACACAGCGTTCTGTGTGGTCAGAAACAGACTGAGTTATCTGTTATCCCCCACCTGTCCATATGATAACAGAACCACTGCGCACCCCAAGGCCACGGTCCAGGCTAAAACTTCCCAGCTGTACCAACTCGACATGTTTAATATTTATTGACATAAGTAACTTTATTGACATAGCAATGGGCTTATCAAATAAATAATGGGCATCTAAATAAAGAAGTGTTATTTCCTGACTACCCTGCCCTTAAACTGCTGGCTTACAATACCAAATATTCGAGAGCAATGGCCACTAGTTTTGTTTCTAATCAAAATAAATATTTTCCCGATTTTTTAAAATTTTCCCTGACTTTTCCCTGAATTTTCCAGAATCTTAAAATTCCCTGACTTTTCCAGGTTTTCCCTGTCACTAGACACCCTGTTACTTATTATACGGAGGTTACTATTTTTAGAGGTTATGTTGCTTGGGATTTAAGATCATTAAATATTTATTATGGACAGACTTTATTTGACTTATTGTGAAAATTACTTGTCATTATGACAATTGGTCCTTGTTTTCTGACTCTCAAAAAGAAGCGATGTTAGCGAGAATTGAGTTGAACTTGTCGCCGCTAGTTGTGGTCAATCCCAATCTACACATGTATATTTCAGCGATGCCTCTTGTTCCTCTATTTAGCACTTCCTTCATCCGATTCATAATGTAACAAGGGAGTAATAGTAACATATTTATGACAACCTAACCACTGCAGCGTGTGGTATAATAGTAGCCTCCATATAATACGTAAGTACCAAAAAGAAAACTTTGTGGCTTAAGAAATTTTATCTATTTATCATCAAATTATAAATTTGTAAAATTAAGGTTATTAATTCGAATTTAATATAAATGTTAGGTTACATATATGTCCTAAAACTGATATATATGTCAGATGCTTCTTATTTATTCTGAATTGTGCAATGAATATTAAATTTGTCAGTTGTAAAAGTTGCCAATTAAATGAAGTTAGTAAAAATTTATAATTAGTGTTATAAACAGATATTTATAATACACCCTTTCATAACTTTCAAAAATAATAAAAATTAAATTTGTCAATTTTAGATATTAGATATCAAGTAACTACAGTAAAACCTCTTTAATTTGTTCATGACTGAGGGGGTAACGAATTCGAGAAAAAGATGTTTTACAAAAGTTTTAAAATTAACATGTAATTGTGGGTAAAGATGGCACGTAAATAGGCATGTAATGTAAATTATCTTGAACATAGATGATTTATATCAACCGAAAAACTCAACAACACAATTACACAACACTATAAAACACTAGTAGTCTGCAGTATAGTTTGTATTTACAACCAGTTATACAACACATCATCACATTGAATGGGAATGGGTGTTATTGTTCTTTTTCCTTTCTTACCATCTCCATCAAAATCTTCCATTTTTGCAATGAAATTTTGAATTTTATTGGCAATTTTGTTGATGTCATTTACGTTAGTTTCGGAATTCCGAATTATATTGATAGCTTAACCACACTTTCCTTACCCATTGTACAATATCATAGTACTTATCAACCAATGTTAAAGTTTTATAATAACTGTGCTTAGATATTTCTTTTTAATACAACCCATGTTGGCAAAAATTATAAAATGAAGAAAGGAAACGAAAACTAACTGTAGAATACAATTTGTATAAAGTACAGTGTAACTTATAATGCAACACAATGCTGTCTACTATCCTGTGGTCAGTCAAGTACTGGAGATTTCTGTTATATTTTATCACATGTATGAAATGTGTGAGAACAAAGAATGTGCTGAGAGATTTTCTCAGTAATCGAATGACTCGTGTCTAGTATCGGCCTTATCTGATGGCAGGCACCCATACTACATAATAATGCAAACTTGCAGACGATGTTTGTTATTATTGTGACTTGTGAAAAATCGAGTGACGAATTATAACTGACCACATGAAAGCTGGCACGAGACCTCGATGGACGAGTACAGGTGGGAGAAAGGGTAGAGGAAGCTTTCCACAAACATTATAGTGTGAGTATAGTATTTACAATAATTAGAGTATAGTATTACAAAAATATAGATTTCTTGAATTTTGTCCATTACGTTCGGTGAATCTTATTAATCATAAATAAATATCTTATTTATGAATAATCTTACTAATCAAACCTCATAAATAAAATAAAAGACATAAACATACCGCACAATTCAACACTACTATCACTCGACATAACAAATATATACAACATACCCACACGTGAAACGCTCAACATCCTAGAAACCCAATTAATGCAGAACAACATACCTAAAACACATGTTACCGAAATCATAAACATCCTCCAAACCATCACCAAACACAACTATTTCACCTACAACTCAAACTTCTATTCACAACCAGATGACCTACCCATGGGAAGCCTATCAGTAGTGTCCTAAGCGAAATTTTTCTACAACACATAGAAAACGCCTAGATACAACAATACACATGCACACAAAATCATTTACTGGCACAGGTACGTCGATGATATCATAACACTATACAGAGTCAACTCTCGTCAATGCAAAAACTCCTCACCTATACTAATAAAATACACCCAAAACTCCACTTCACTTCAGAAATTGAAACCAACCGATCCCTAAACTTCCTCGGCCTAACCATAACAAAAAGCCACATACAAAAACAAAGCTTCAACATTTACAGGAAACCCATAACGACAGACACACTTATCCACAACACCTCAAACCACCGTATCCAACACAAACACGCTGCCTTCAGATCCATGCTCCATAGACTTAAAGAAGTCCCAATGACCACAGAAAACATAAACAAAGAACTAGACACAATTTAATATTCAGCACACACAAATGGGCAGAATACCACAATAATAGACAAACTATGGTATAAAATACAAAAAATACTAAAATGAACAATACAGACAGAGAAAACAAATATATCACATTACCATATATAAACAAAACAACAAACAAAATAGCCCACGAATTTCAAAAAACAGGATACAAAATAGCATACAAAACTAATAACAAGTTACAATACAAAATACTACACAACACCAACAACAAAGGTAAACTACAACCACCAGGCGTATACAAACTTAACTGCGACGAATGTAACAAATTCTACATTGGACAAACAGGTTGCAGCTTTAAATAAAGAGTCAAGGAACACGAACAGAACACCAACTCAACATTTTACAATCACATAAAAGAAACCGGACACAAATACACAGACATTTACCATAACCTAGAAATCCTACACATCAACAAAAAAGGACCACATCTCAACATACTAGAACAATATGAAATTTATAGACACACAAAAACACAAAGTACAAACATATTAAACGAACAAACACAACACAAATCACACATACTCCTTGATACTATAGAAAACCTACATTTAAAACCATCACTGCTTGACTCGACATCTCCAAGCAGACACCTATGTTGATCGCCACTTAGGGATCAAAAACGTTCTGTCTCTGTAAGTTTTCACAAAATTTAAAGTTTGGATAGTCATAAACTAATGTTAAAGTGATTAATTAAGATTCACCGAACGTACTGGACTACAAAATTTAAGAATAATATTTGAATTGAGATTGTAAAGCCTAAAACATAAATGACTGTAGTAGGGTACCTATTAGGAGACAGTAAGAAGTGCTTTATAAGCATCTAGCTGCACTCACTAATAGAAGTAGTTTGTCATCCATTGTTACAAACCCTTATCAAACAACCCAATGCATACTGTCAACAATCAACATATATCACCACATTATCCCTTGAACCACATTAACATAGTTTAATGGTTTTACATACATTCTTCGAAAGGGTAATGGGTAAACGCTTTTCTGTAACCATGGTAGAATTTAGTATGACTCTCCATCCCAGATAAAGTAACCCCTTTAGTTCCAATATCCAGATCCGAGTCATAAACTCATATTTAGAATCTTTACATGTCTTTGATTTAATCCTACGTATTAACAATTGAACAATTTAAAAATAATTAATATAGGCCTACTAACATTGTTAACTTGGCTGACCACCGTAAAAATATTAATTGAATGTTAATTCTTGTTGCTGCGATGCAAAAACATATCCTATTCACTTTTCACCACTTCGCTTGTTAATAAATTACCTTTAGATGCTGAAATTTTTTTTCTCTTTTTTTTTTACCAAATATAGCCTAACTAGATACTTTGTAGCTATATCTCACCTTTTAAGGGTAGCCTCAGTTTAATGTAAAAGTCCCAATCTAACTTTGAAATGGCCACAAATTCGGTCAGTCTAAAGATTGAGATTGACTAGTGAATACAATCATAAAGTTAGTGTCAGTAAATTATTTACTAAAAATTTAATTTAAGTTAATGGTACCTGTTATATACCATAATATATGTGGTCAAATACTGAATACCCAGCAATGATATTTTTATGGTTCTAGACAATCTGATTCTTAAAATAAATTGTACTGTAATAAGTATTTGTTTACTACATCTATTTAATAAAGTTAATACTGGAAGTGTAATATTAACATAAAACCTTTTAAGTTTAATTTCAATTTTTTATTCTTACTACAGCATTTACAGTTGATACGAAAATATTGTACCCTCAAATACAAAATCGTTACAGAAAATAAAGCACGTTTCAAAGTAAATTTACTTTCCTGAAAAGGTAATTATTCCGACGTGCGACTACCGTGAATTTTTTTAACTTTTCTTATGTATTTTTACGCCCTAAACAAGTATCCAACATTAATTATTGTCGCTGACGCCGTTTTTTTAAAATATACTTTAAAAAAATAACCTTTATTGACGTAAGTTCCGACGTGCTACTACCGCTATTGCGACTACCATTATAATTATATTCAATTTTACTATCTACCTATATTGAAATATACCTACGAAGTAATCAGGATAGATTTGGTTATAGTTTTATACAGCATTACTATTTACCTACATTAAAATATACCTATGATATCAAGTCAGGATAGGTTTGGTTATAATTTAATAAAAATAGATAGTAATTCTGAATAAAATTATTACCAAATCTATCCTGACTGGATACTTTGTAGGTATATTTAATGTAGGTATATAGTAATGTATAAAATTACAGATCTAGACGTAGTGCAGTGCGCTGTAGCTACTGCAGCTCGGTTCACGCTATAGGCCTACATGTCATTACAATTTAACATTTAAAATGTGAAATAAAGTAACTTTCACAAAAATACTTAAAAATGTAAGGAACGTACATATGTAAAAACGTGAAAATACATCAGAAAAGTAAAAACAAATTCACGAAATTAGCGTTAGTCGTACGTCAATAAAGGTTAGTTTAGGTTATGTTTTTTAAGTATATTTTTAAAAAAACTGCGTCAGCGACAAAAAATAATGTTGGATTCGTGTCTAGGACGTAAAAATACATAAGAAAAGTAAAAAAAATTCACGAAAATAGCGGTAGTCGCACGTCGGAATAATTACCCCTGAAAAATGTAGTGTTTGTTTTTTAAATTATAGTGACTTCTTACCAAGCTAATGATAGAACCCAACTCAACTACAAATATATAACACTCGAACGGGATAGATTGTAAATATTAAAAGATTAATTATTGCACTAGGAAAATTATCTAATTTTAATCACAAATTTGCTACCGTAACACTAACGCACCATTAATTACAAAAATGTAAACATAACCAATAAAAGCAATATCAACACACTAGATCTTCACCGGTGAATTAACTCCATCAACGCGCATGCGCGTGACGTCACAGATGGAGGGTTAACTGCAGCAGAGGCGGAAGTAGTATACTTCGTAGGTATACTTGAATAAAGGTAGATATTAATGTTGAATAAAATTATTACCAAATCTATCCTGACTGGATACTTCGTACGTATATTTTAATAAAAATAGATATTAATGTTGAATAAAATTATTACCAAATCTATCCTGACTGGATACTTCGTACGTAAATTTTAATGTAGGTATAAAAGGAAGAAAACTCACTATGTAAAAATTAAATTTAACTTTGCCATTTTTATTCAAAAGACATTTATAATTTTTTTATAATACCTAACCTAACCTAACCTGGAACTTACGATTAGTATGCCTGTACCTTAACCACTAGGCCACGGGTTTCTACTGATATTGTTGATACAGTTTCGCTTATTACATTGTGGCTCATAGCTTCCCCTACATTCTCTCCCCTCTCGAGGAACCGAGTTGAAGGTTGCGCATGCGTGTTGATGGAGGTATTTCACCGCTGAGAGTCTACTATATCAACATACGTCATCCATCAGTATTTACACTAAAAACAAGTTGGGCAACTATTACTAAATAAATGTACAGTAACCAAAAAAACCATATCTCTACATAAAAATAAACACTGTATTTAAAGTAAATTGAATTATCTTCAGACTTATTACATGTTAAACATAATATATCATACAAAGATACATTTAAACGAGTATACTGTATTTTTGTGCCTTTGTTAATTGATTATTAAGCAATGTTGTTGTTGTTGTCGTGTGACAAGTGCAATAAAAACAATTTCAGAGAAAGGTAGAGAGAGCACAGTTACACGGTTCCAAAGGCGTGAAGCACTGCACTGGCCACCTCTGCAGCTTTATCCGTATAAAGAGTCTCCCTAGAACAGTTTAAGTCAATCTTAAATAGTGCTGTAATGATGGACGGGCAGTTGAAGAGATGATCGGGATCAAGCTGTATCCCTGGGCAGTGCCTACATTCAGTGTATGTTCTTGATCCATCAGGCAAGATTTTCATGTCTTTGAGGTGCATTGTCCTCAGTCTGGCAATTGTTTTTGTTATTTCCCTGTCGAAGTTAAGCTCAGGAAGTGATGATTTTCTTCGGTTGTTATGGCAGAGCTTCTGTTTTGCAACGACATTTACGTCGAAAGATGTTGTAATCACGGGGGCTGGTTCGATGGTCCTCGCTTCCTTGGCCAGAGAATCGGCCTCTTCGTTCCCTTTGATGTCGACGTGTCCCGGGATCCATTGAAGCGTACAAAGCTTCTTGTTTTCCTCAATTAAGGACAGAAGGGTATTGATCTTTTGGGCGAGGTTTGTATTTCCTTTTTGGAGAGCCTGAAGAGCAGATTATTAAGCAATAACATAACTGATAAAAAAATATTAAGAAGACAATTATTAAAACAGAACTTTCCTTAGGGGCACAATGTGAAATTAAAAAACAAAATTATGATATGTAAGTTAACATTTCGAGTTTTAAAGACAGAGGTTGGTATAAACATTGTCCTCTGCCTATCGATATTGACGAACTGTTGATCCTCCATCGTCGATTCTTTAGATTTAATAACAGATATTAGCCCGGTAGGTCATCACATATTTAATTTTAGGTTAATGTACTAAGAGTTATTTAATGTAAGGTTTATATTTTGATTTTAAAAAAATTCTTTTACTTCACATAAGTATAATCTATTTATCACTTTTAGGTTAGTTTATGACCATCCAAACTTTAAATTTGTAAAATACTTACTGAGATAGAACGTTTTCGGTAGCTCAAAAACGTTCTGTCTCAGTAAGTTTTTACAAAATTTAAAGTTCGGATAGTCATAAACTAGTGTAAAATTAATAATTAAGTTCCACGGAAAGTAATGGACTACAAAATTCAAGAGTATAACCTAATTCTACAAAACAACTATTCTTAGCTTGTGAGGTTATGTTTACTACAAACTTTTATTTGTATTAATTCTACAAAGTAAGTTTAAACATTAATTGGAAAATAATTTTTTGTTATGTTTGCATTCTTGTAAACATTCTAAATAACTCTTAATTTTATTTACGTAGAATATTAGTTAATAGGGTATTTTTTCTGCAATTAAATCCTTCAATTTAGAAATGATTAATACTCATATTTCTCTCCCTTTCAGGATTGAGGAAGTGAAATTTAAGGGGTAAATGTTTACTTTAGCGGACACCTACGATATTTTGGATAATTGTTCAAAACCACAAAAAAGGACGATATTCACGAGTAATTTTGGTAAATGTTATAAACTATGTCAAAGTGATTTTATCAAATAAACTTTATTTTTCTTATTGCTTATAAGTATTTTATATACTCTTGAAATTTGTAGTCCATTACGTTTGGTGAAACTTAATTAATCACTTTTACATTAGTTTATGACTATCCGAACTTCAATTTTGTAAATTTTTGTATATATTTGTATGTTATATATTTACATTTTATTTGGATGTTTATTTTATTAGTAAAGCAAATATATTTGAACAGAATCTAGAACAGTTTGTTTCAAATGAGGGAAACTGAAAGTGATGATAAAAAAATTTATTTGTTGAAATCCGGACAAAGTTGAACCTGTGATCATGAAGAAATATTTTCACTATATAACAATTATGAAAAAGGCAGTGCTTTTATAGAAGAAAAGATACTTGCATAGCCTCCCATTAGGTCACCTTTTGTCCATTACTCAAGATTTTGTGAAACTCTGTAGAATTTGATATAGGTTATTTATAAGAGGTGTTATATAGGTATTTATGGCACCAGAAGTGATTATTTGGTATAATTGGTTATACATTTAATAAAATTCTGCTATTAAATGGTGTATTAGTATGACCAACATTCAAAAAAAAAAATAATAATATATATATATATATATATATATATATATATATATATATATATATATATATATATATATATATAATAAGGTCAGGAGGAAAACTGCTATAATCAAAATGAATAAGTTAAGGAATGGGATCAACAACCCAGTAAGAATGCAAGCAAGGTTTAGATAAGTGATGTTTCATCTATCTAAGAGTGAAATACAAAACATCTAAAAGTAAAATGGTGTAGAAACTACAAAAACTGGGTGTGTCCTGATCACTAGAAATTTTTGTTAAGAGTTGCATCAATTAGTTTGGATTTTGTAACATATAAATCAGTTCTTTTTATATGCAGATATGTATTTTTTTTATCCCAAATTCAGTAGTAAATTAATCTATTTTCCTTCCAGCTTATATTCAATTAGTTTTTTCACAAGTTTTAATTTCATGAAAAAAACAAGTGAAGTATGTAAATAATTCTCTTATTTGAAAATTGTGTTTTGATTATTATTATTTTTAAAGTGAATGCTTTTATAAATTTAGCTGAACAATTTTTTAAAAAACTGTAAGAAAAGAAAGGTTGTGCTAAGGGTCAATGGTGACCCCACCACCATTTATTTAACAGATAGTGATTCAAATACTGGATTGAAACTGAAAGAAATATAGAGGTAAGAAAGAAGAAGATTTATGAATTTTTTTCTATTATCAGCGTGTTCTATTTTTCTATTAGGTCCCGTTCATACTTAAGTGAAATAAGATAAGCAATATATTGTGAATGGTACGCGACATCCACAGATACCTAAAATCTAAAATTAAAAGATAAAAAATGTTTGCAATAACGCAAATGACATATGTCTTGAAATAGTGCTTGCAGGGTTGCTGAAGTAATTAGTTTCTTACGATATTTCAAACTGTGAATATTATAGGAAAACAAAAACTCCATTCTTTAATTTCATAAGCTTATTAGTGGATCTAGAGAAATAGCCTTTCGGAAATGTGTATTATTTTTCAAGGGTTTCTGTGTGACACTTGGCTTTTCAGAAAGTTATTTCAGGATTCATTTGATAAAAATTCCTGAATTTTGGTTCTTGTTGAGATAGCTCTCAAGAAACAATAGTCGATATATAGTATATGATAAGATTGCAGGGATATAGGCAGTACAGTCGGCGCCGCTTATTGTGATCACGGTTAATGTTATCATTCGGTTATTGTTATCGTTTCATTGAAAAACAAACACGGACGTATATTAATACAATGTAATTAGGCCGCTTATTGTAATCATCTGTTTTATTATTATTATCATTTAATTTGCCATTCAAAATCATATGCGTCAATGTATACTAGCATAGACCAAGTAAAAATGTCTACAAAGTAGTGTAAATAGCACGTGCAACACACAACGACGCCCACTTCATAGAATGTTTATTTTTAGAATGACAGAAATACTTTATAACGGTTTCAGCACTTAGCACAGTTCTCAGAATGTCTCCCTTACTCTTTGTTACGCAAACACCCTAGACTCGCTAAGTTGACCTTAGTTGTTTGTTAACATTAGTTTATGTTACTACTGAACCATTTATATTACAGTCCTACTGTATTTTTTAACAGTGAATTTTTATGAACGTTTATTACAGTATTTCAGTGTGATTTTACATAACTTATTTTTTAAAGATCTTTTTCGTTTGTTTTGTAGAGGTTTGTGTCACTTGAAGTTTCAAAGGACAGTATAGCAAGATGTCCGAATCTCAAAAGAAACGACGCGATTTAAGTCTTAAACAAAAACTTGATATTCTAGATAGGTACGTAAATTACCAAAAATGAGTCAAAGAAACGCTGCTTCTCAACTTGGCGCTTCTCAACCTATCATATGTAAAATATTGAACAACAAAGAAAAAATCTTGTCATTATCAAAGTGTAATGCAAATGTTGACAACAAAAGACATCGTTCTGGGAAATATCCGCAAGTGGAATCAGCTTTGAAATTGTGGTTTAAAAATGTTCGCGAAAAAGATGCTCGAGTTGACGGCCCACTAATGCGTCTAAAAGCTGAGGATCTTGCCAACAAAATAGGAAAACAGGATTTTAAAGTCACAGATAGATGGTTCAATCGGTGGAAGAAAAGGGAAAATATTGTTTACAAGAAAACGTGTGGTGAAAAAAGAAATGCTGATTTTGTTGGAGCTGAGGACTGGTTACAATACGAATGGCCAAAGATTTTGGCCGAGTATTCTCCTAGCTGCATATACAATGCAGATGAAACAGGACTTTATTATCGTGATTTACCCGAACATACTTACTTATTTAAAAATGAAATTGCTAACGGTAAACTCCAATGCTTGGATGACATCAAAAATTTTTAATGAATGGCTGACTAAATTGGATACCAGCCTCAAACGCAACATTGTCCTTCTACTACACAACTGCACTGCACATAATGACATAAGGACTACCCTAAAACACATCAAAGTGATTTACCTTCCGGCCAATACTACATCAATTATTCAGTCATGTGACGGAAGCATTATTAAAAATCTCAAAAGTTTTTATCAACGAGAGATGCGTGCTAGAATTATAGAAAATATGGATGAATTTCAAACCCTTACCTCAAATGAATTGGCTAAAAAAACTTCTTTACTCGATGCTATTCATCTGATAGCAAAATCTTGGAATGAAGTTTCTGAAAAAACTGTGAAAAATTGCTTTAGAAAAGGTGTTTTTTTTGTTGAAGAAAATCAAGAGCAAGCTACATCTAAGGAAGACTTTGAAGAGAACTTGAAGCCTTTCGATTTGTCCTTCAAAGAATATACCGAATGGATGGAAGTTGTCGATAGTATTGAAACAGCAGCGGAAATGACTGAAGACGATATTTGTGAGGTAGTTGCTTCAACATCAAAAGTTACTGAAGAAGAAGAAGGCACCGATGATGACGAAAATGATAAATGTGTACCGCAAAGATCAAAGCAGGAAGTTCACCAAGCTCTTGAGATTCTAAGGCAGTTTGTTCAACAAAAAGCAGAAAATTTCAACAAACATTATGAATATGAACAATTTATAAACAATATTTTACGAGAAGACTGCAGACAGTCACATATAGAGGAATTCTTCGAGAAAAAGTAAATGTAAATTTGAAGTGTAAATAAGATTGAAGTGTTTTATAACGAAGTTTTATGTGTTAAAATGTTTTGATCAAGTGTTTTATGTAGTTCTATATATTTATTTTCAATTATGCTAGATTCAGTGTTTTAAAAAAGATCTACAGTGGAATAAAATAAACTGACATGAAATATGCCCACTAATTTTAACAAGTAGAAAACTAAATTACAGAAATTCTACTACTGTACATAAAACTGTCCGGAATAGCATCAAAATTTGGTAAGTACAGTTTAATTATAGTGTTACAGAATTAGAATTACTTAATGTAATGATAGGCTTACATATCGTTCAGAACAAACAGTTGTGGCAATAATACACTGAGTTCAATGCAGTACGGCTGTAGACTACATCGTGATTGAGCGTTCGGTTATTGTTATCGTTCGGTTATTGTTATCAAATATGCTTCCGACAAATATGATCACAATAAGCGGTGCCGACTGTATTTTGTTTTTCTTCTCGTCCTATCCCTGTATCAATAAGCAATTACATCGTCTTTCTCACCATAGCTCATATTTTTAACTGAAGTAGTGAGAATTGTGTTTCCTCCGCATTTTTATTGCTCAGGTTGTGCAAATCTGTCTAACAGTATTATGAACCTTCCTGTCAATATGTTGTCACAATAATTGCTTGAATCAGTTAGAAACAGTTAGGTTGTTTTATTACTAAACAATTTAGTTACTATTTGTAATTAGTTAATTATATTTTCATTACCAGGTAATTTTTAAACATTATAGTTTGTTTTATAGGGTAGTGGAGGTGTGCTCAAGCATCAGTTTAGCGTTGCATTTTTAATATCCTTTTGAATTTTTAGGGCCTTTGGTTAAATCTAACTGAAAGGTCACTTTTTTATACCTCAGTTCTAAACATTAGCAACGGTAAAGTGTAAAGTTTAGCCAAAAGCGCTAGACTTTAAACATGACATTACTCAGTTTGAATCTAGGCCCAAATTTTTATAATTTAATTGTTGGATAAATATTTGAGAAAACTTTGTTAACGTAAATTGTCGTCTACTACAGGTAAAACAAATGTATTTGAACGTGATTGGATGAATAATATATTTTATTAAGGAATGAATATTTATACAATATATACTAGAAGTGTGTAAGCTAATAGAAGGAATTTAATAATAAAAACATTTGTGACTGGCCCCTGTAGAACTAGCTTGGGATTTTGCTGGGTGAAGTGTATGAAGGCAGAGTTTATCATTGGTGGTTTTTTATAATTTCATGTTTTTTGTTCAACTTAATACCATTGGTAAGACCCTCCTTACAAAGTTAGATGTGAATGTCATAAAGATGTTGAAGTTATGGCTAGGATTGCACATCCAGTTCATCCCGCAACTCTATTTAGGAATCACAATAACTTTGGAATGAAGTTAAAGAAACCATCGGAACCAACCGGTGTATAAACACCCAACCAAAATGCATGTGTGGAAAAATCCCAAGACAAAGAAGCTACATCACTTCCCAAAGAAAAATGTGCCACAGAGCTTGAACAAGGCTTCAATTCTATAAACAATTTATGGTAGGTGCACAGGTAAATAGAGCCGGGTTGGGTTCGAGAAAGGCAAGGGAAGGTTGAGATACTGTATTATAAAATCCTTCCTAATTCAGAAAGCCTCTGAAAAATCTTGCTATACTTGTGGTAAGGTAATAGGTACTATACAGCCAAGCACTTGGTGGTGCCATTACTCACGTCGCCATGATGGAGTACTTCAAATGATATCTGAAGCTGTAAGTCAAAAAGGATTGACCACAATCAGAAGAGAAATCCGCTTTATAAAAGTGGCCTCAACTGTAAACTCTAACAGCAAGCCCTACTCAATCCTAAGTCCTGGACTTGATTGGACTATTCTAATGGATACGTATGAAAAGCTCTATAAAATCATAGTGGATGTTGGGGTTTAATCATTTAGACAGGATATATTCCTTTTTTTCTTGGAAAATTAAACTCATCCTGGTAGAACTAACAGTACCATGGGAAGCAAAGATATCCTAAGGCCACACAGTAAACATATCATCCTGGCAGAACTAACAGTACCATGGGAAGCAAAGATAGCCAAAGACCACACAGTAAACATATCATCCTGGCAGAACTAACAGTACCATGGGAAGCAAAGATACCCTAAGACCACACAGTAAACATATCATCCTGGCAGAACTAACAGTACCATGCGAAGCAAAGATACCCTAAGACCACACAGTAAACATATCATCCTGGCAGAACTAACAGTACCATGCGAAGCAAAGATACCCTAAGACCACACAGTAAACATATAATCCTGGCAGAACTAACAGTACCATGCGAAGCAAAGATACCCTAAGACCACACAGTAAACATATAATCCTGGCAGAACTAACAGTACCATGCGAAGCAAAGATACCCTAAGACCACACACTAAACATATCATCCTGGCAGAACTAACAGTACCATGAGAAGCAAAGATAGCCAAAAAACCACACAGTAAACATATCATCCTGGCAGAACTAACAGTACCATGGGAAGCAAAGATACCCTAAGACCACACAGTAAACATATCATCCTGGCAGAACTAACAGTACCATGGGAAGCAAAGATACCCTAAGACCACAGAGTAAACATATCATCGTGGCAGAACTAACAGTACCATGCGAAGCAAAGATACCCTAAGACCACACAGTAAACATATCATCCTGGCAGAACTAACAGTACCATGGGAAGCAAAGATAGCCAAAGACCTCACAGTAAACATATCATCCTGGCAGAACTAACAGTACCATGGGAAGCAAAGATACTCTAAGACCACACAGTAAACATATCATCCTGGCAGAACTAACAGTACCATGGGAAGCAAAGGTACCCTAAGACCACACAGTAAACATATCATCCTGGTAGAACTAACAGTACCATGGGAAGCAAAGATACCCTAAGACCACACAGTAAACATATCATCCTGGTAGAACTAACAGTACCATGGGAAGCAAAAATAGCCAAAGACCACACAGTAAACATATCATCCTGGCAGAACTAACAGTACCATGGGAAGCAAAGATAGCCAAAGACTACACAGTAAACATATCATCCTGGCAGAACTAACAGTACCATGGGAAGCAAAGATACTCTAAGACCACACAGTAAACATATCATCCTGGCAGAACTAACAGTGCCATGGGAAGCAAAGATACCCTAAGACCACACAGTAAACTTATCATCCTGGTAGAACTAACAGTACCATGGGAAGCAAAGATACCCTAAGACCACACAGTAAACATATCATCCTGGCAGAATTAACAGTACTATGGGAAGCAAAGATACCCTAAGACCACACAGTAAACATATCATCGTGGCAGAACTAACAGTACCATGGGAAGCAAAGATACCCTAAGACCACACAGTAAACATATCATCCTGGCAGAACTAACAGTACCATGGGAAGCAAAGATACCCTAAGACCACACAGTAAACATATCATCCTGGCAGAACTAACAGTACCAGGGGAAGCAAAGATACCCTAAAACCACACAGTAAACATATCATCCTGGCAGAACTAACAGTACCATGGGAAGCAAAGATACCATAAAACCACACAGTAAACATATTATCCTGGCAGAACTAACAGTATCATGGGAAGCAAATATACCCAAAGACCACACGGTAAACATATCATCCTGGCAGAACTTACAATACCATGGGAAGCAAATATACCCAAAGACCACACAGTAAACATATCATCCTGGTAGAACTAACAGTACTGTGGGAAGCAAAGATAGCCAAAGACCACACAATCAAAATGAATAAGTATTATTACCTAATAAATAAATTAACTAAAAATAACTACACAGTTGATGTATATGCAGTAGAAGAAGTGGGAACTAGACATATACCTGCAAAATTGTTCTACTTTAGAACAAGTATCTAAAACTGCATTAAGAGATTCCTATGAAATTTGGCTAGGTAGAGGCGTAGTAAAGGTGAGTGTCGATGATCATCACAAAAATGCCTCTTAAACCTACAGCTGCAATCAGTAGTCTTGGGGCTACTCAGGGTACTCCATCTGCGACACGATGGACAGCCACCTGCACGGTGAATCCATGGAATGCTAAGAAGTTTGTCTTTCTCTCTCACTCTCTGTTGCTGTCACACAGTTAAGGCACAGTTAAGGAACTTTAAACATTTTATGTGAGGAAACAATATTTTATCTCTTTACTTTTTCGTAAAGGATTTGGGATGAAGGTACAGTATATCCTAAATATTATTCTATTATATTATTCTTTAATTTTTAATAAAATATGTTTTATGCTAATGATATATTTTTAGGTCTAAAAATAATTCAAACAAGAGACTTGTGTATAGTATCGTTTTTCTATAACTTTTTAATTTTTTGTTTTATCATAAGTATAACGCATGTTTGTTTTATGTAAATAACAATTTTTCCAAAGGAATCATGTAACATTTCTACACTTGATATATTTCTACCCACTTCTTATGATATATGAGCTATAAACAATTAAATATGGGGGGGGGGTTCCTTTTTTTGCTAAAAGGAAAAATAAGGGGTTTGTTAAAAAATAGGTTCATTATTATATTATATTATATTATTGTGCAGTTTATAATGAAAAATTATATGAAAAATAATAATATAATATGTCTTAGGGTTTGGTATTTTGAGATTAAAAAGAATTTTACCAACATTTGGGAATTATCATAGCAGTTGTTCTTGCTCTGGTCATCAGTTTTAGGTTTAAAGTAGAATGAAAGAATTGCAGATGATAGTGGTTTCAGACATTTCCAATTAGTGCATTTATTTGTTCTAGATGTGCTAATTATTTATATAATTTGTAAACAACATATAAAAAAAAACATTTTGAATCTGTTCAAAAGTAGTTTACCTTGCATGACACTGTGCAGTCAGTGAAGAAGATGTAAAATAAATGACGATTTTTAGTATTTTCTTTACATAATTGTTCATTAGTTGCACCGAAGTATCTTAGAAATGTAAATATAGAGCACAAGAGATGCCAAGAAAAGTAAAAGCCTGGCAAACATTGATGTTGTATGTAAAGTTTCATTTAAAACACTAAAGCTACAACCCAGAGGTTAATTAAATTAATTAATTGTAGTAAAATATAGGCTTCAAACAACTTGTATGGTTCTAACCTTTGAAATAATAAGTGCTATTTTTGTATAGAAATACTTGCAAAGTTTGAAATATTTTTGAACTTTTCCATTTGTTCTTTTACTGTTCCAGTGAAATCCACAGCCTGTGAGAAGTTTTATAAGTTTGTAGCATTTAAATCATACTGCACGAATGTTATTAACCTCCCAGAAGTGGCACTGATTTTAGAACACGAGAAGTAGGACAAGGAGTTTTCCTCCAGGTCCACAAAAAATAGACACTGTGTATGGTTGTATACTTAATATACAAGCATAAAATTATTTCCTTTACTTGACTACACAAATTTTTTTTTTTAATTGTCTAAACCTAGTTTAAGAAGGTAGATGTTGTAAGTCCCAAAGTGTATTTTTGTCTTTGCTTATATAAGCCTTTCTTTCATAAAGATTGCACCGTTTATTCTCTCTCCAAAAAGAATTTCTTGAATGTAATCAAAGTCATTCAGTAAAAACCGGTGTTTTGGGACTTGATCATTATCTTCTTGGCATTCGACTACCTCTCAATCCTCACTTTCATTTCACTTCTAATTTCTTGCAATATACCAAAACTATCGTTGTTATCTATGTCTATATTTTCTTCTATACAACTGTTATCAAAACAGCTCGTTTTGTAAATAAACCGGTTGGCCTATGAACATCAAACTCCTCTCGTTTCACACTAAATGATAGCCTGCTTCTTCTTTCTTCTTCTTTTAGATCTTTGTTAAATTAAATTTACACTAAAATATCTTTTAATATGCAGACAAGTTATATCAATACTTAATTTACAATTATATCACTATTTACTTTAAAATACTAAAATTACGAATTTCGAAATTCAAAACTCAAAAGGTGGCACATGGATATTTATTCCGAGATATTAGTAACACGAGAAGTGGCACGAGGACGAATTGTTAATGCTGTTTTACAAAATCACTGTCCAGATGGAAACTAAATAACAACTAGTAAAATTAGTGGTGTTATGTTCTAGAAAGGGCCTTGTGAATTATGCAAAGTTTGGTGATGCGATCGTGACCTACTAATATTATTCAACATTTTTTTAGAAATACAGAGGAAAACTCCACTATGCCACCTCTGATAGGTTAACAAGAAGATTGATTATAGAAAATCTTTTGGATATTTTTGTTCTCAAACCGCTCTCTAAAGTTGTCCTCTCAGTTGGTCTAATCCAGTATTCAGATGGAAATCTTGCCACTGACTTCTTGGCATTTATGTGTTCTTTTAATAGTTTGAAATTCTTCAAAAAAAAAAAAAAATTGGTTTAATGCAAATCTCATAACATATGCTACAGTCTTTGCTTGAATTAAATTGTATGTTTCTAATTTAGGTACTAATGCAACACTTTTCCATATGTATTTATATAATACTTTAAATGTTGGAAGGATTAAGGAAGATTTCATTTGATGCTGTTCACTGTTATAAGAAAAAGTTTTACTCAAGTCCAAGCATTATTTATAGGTAAGACTTAAATATTAATTCCGATTATGATCAGACTGTTTAATAATAATATTTATTTAAGGTTTAAAAATAATTGTTAAAATGAGAAATATATTTTCCTATAGAAATAGTTCAAATAATAGAAAAAGTAAAAAAAGTTTGCAAAACATTAACGAGTATAAACACATATTAACACGAATAAAAAAATCACACATGCACAGTCACTCACTCATTTAACTTGTGTACACATACTCGTACATAATTTTTGTATTAGCAAAAAATATTTTCTTCAAACAATACTGTATAATTTGATGAACAAAGATAATTTGACAATGAATTACAGTTTTACTGAAAAAAAATAATAAATCTTTTCACTTTCTCTTTTCATGTACTTACACAACAGAACAATATACAAACTGGGTGTAATGAATTCAATATGAAATAAG
>JBAIZL010000001.1:245308620-245506120 GCA_036971475.1 Prosapia bicincta
ATGCTCTTGGTTAATGAAAAACCTTAAACTCAATTTTTTTTCAAAATAATATTATAACAGTTTTTTAAAAATAAAATTTTGTCATGTCCTTCTTATTCCCTATATTTAATAACTCTTTGTTTACAGGTATGCATCAACAGCAGAGAATATTTCAACGGATAATCAAAATAAAGATAAATCTAAACCAGGAAAATTTAAATTATGTTTGGAAGAGATAGCATTAAAGAATATAAGAAACTTTAGTATAATAGCTCATGTTGATCATGGAAAAAGCACTTTAGCTGATAGATTGTTGGAGATAACAGGGACTCTCCCCCCTGGGCCGGAAAACAAACAGGTTCTTGATAGGTGATCTAACAAATTTTATATTTAAACAATTTTATTCTGTTTGTCTAGAATAACAAATATGCACGATTTTTTTCTAAATAAAAACCACCTAGAATTAACTTAAACCTAAATGTGTATGTTTTTCCTAAATAAACCAACAAACTTTTAATCTTTTAGCTAAACCTAACGACCTCTATAAACCTGCTACCTCCATAAAATATGAAGTGCTCATTGCTAATAACCATGCATCAGATGTACTTGTAAACTTCATTCTGTCCTTCCTCACACCTATAATTGAATAGGTAATTTCTTTTATAATCCTGACATTCATTGTACAAAACTTAATCATTATCCTTCTCATTTCATAAGTTTCGCCACAAGTTTCTCTTAAATTGTTTATACCCTGGAAAGTTATCATTGTAGTTTCATTCAATACACCTTTCTTGGCTAGCTGGCTTACCATTTCACTATCCTTCACACCATTAACAAACACATTTATGTTTTTCATTTCTTCTAGCTTCTTTCTTTTATAACTTCATTCCATCACAAATATTCTATCTAGCAGATGTTACCAATTTTCCCTTCATCTCACTTTGAGTTCTTAATGTCATGCACAATAAAGGTTTTATTGAAAGGATATGCTGTACTAAATGAAATATTTTTCAAAAATCAGTACACACTACTGCTAAAAGTGTACATACTATTTGTATTATTTTGGTTGTAAAAAATATAAAAATAAGAAATGTTTGAGAAAACTAACAAAATATGAAACTAAAAACAAATTTAGGTACTTACGTATTATACAAAGACCACTATTTTTAGAGGTTTATTTTCCAGGGGACTTAAGACCACTAAATATTTATACATGACAGACTTTATTTGACCAACTGTAAAAATTGCTTGTCATTATGACGATCGTTCTTGTTTTTATGCCTCCTAAAAAGAAGTGATGTTAGTGAGAATTGAGTTGAACGCATTGGCACCAGTCGCTGTTACTCCCAATCGCCACATACATATTTCGACGGTACCTCAATACCTCTTGTTCCTCTATTTAGCACTTTCCCACATTCGATTCATAATGTAACAGGGAAGTAATAGTAACATATTCATGACAACCTATCCTCGTGGCTTGTGGTATAATAATGGCCTTCGTATCATAAGTAAGTATCCAAATTTGAAATAATGACAATTAAGAAATCACCTTGGATAATTAATAATTACAGCTAAGGTCTGTGTGTAGTTTAAATTTGCAAAACAAACTATTAAAAATTCTAGGTTATTAAATTTCACTTTGCTTACCAATTTTTTTCAAAAGCTACTGAATTTGTATTACACAAGCTATAACATGTAGAGCAGATTTCCAGCCTGCTGAAGGATCTAGTTAGTGATAAAACACTGAAGTTTATAAATTAATTTCACTTTGAAAATATTGCTTCATCTCAGTGCATTCTACAAGATTTCAATAAGAGCACTATTTAAGAATGTTACTAGAACTTTATAAATAAGCTGCAATTATCTCATGTAAACGAATTATAATGTATATTTTCAATAATATGCAGTTTGACTCAATAGAAAATGATAGCTTGAAACTAAAACTGCCTACCAAAATAGGTGATATATGGATGAAACAAAGAGAAATAAGGTTAAATTGACAGAATTCTTATGAATTTTTAAATTAATTGCTTTAGAATAACTTCCGTACGAATTTGAGTTGTTTGAAAAAGAAATAAATAATCATCATCAACATTTGAATCAATGAAAACTGCACAACAAAGCAGTTAATTTAAATAAATAAATAAAACCTTTATACCACAAATAACTTTTTCATTTATTCAACACCTTATGCATAGAGATTTTAATTAAACATTACGCCACATTTGATTTATGTAGTTATAAAGCAGTTAATGTTTATAACCTCTAGCATCAAATAAATTGCTGATGAAGATACTAGAAAAGCATCTGCAAGCAACAAAATGAAACTAAGAATAAAGAAAAGATGGCTCAGTATTCTGGAATCTTCTAGAAGGTACGATTGAAGTTACTAGAGTAAAATTCATTCAGTTCTGACCTTATGTGGCAGATGCTGTGAGTAAGATGAAGAGAAACAACAAATAGTATTGTTACTAATAAGAGGTTAGAGTTTTGAATCTAACAGTATTCATTACTATTGTAACACACTTTAGATGGTGTTACATATTAAAATGGAAATTTCAGAAAACGAACGAGAATGTATTCAAAAAAAATGTAACAATATACAACTATATCAAAAAATTGTGATTTATTAGAAATATTTTAAATGAAATCTCTGGTTGGTAGTGGCATCTGTAGGAAGAGTTTAAAAACAAAGTAAATTAAAGTATGTGTGCGCACACCCGATGCGCGGTAGCTAGGAGGCCTGCTTGCAACGATAATTTAATCCTCTTATAGCCAAAATGTAGAAGGCAACGGACGTCTTCAAGAGCGAGGAAATGTTTAGTTTTCAAATTTTAATGTAACAGTAATTTCTTTAATTTGTTATAATCATAATGTAGAAGACAGCGTACGTAGCCAAGTACGAAGATGGTACGCTGAGTTACTGAAAGGAATCTTGTAAGGTTTTTCCAATAGAAGGATGCGAGGCTACAACTTGTTGAAACAGCTAAGTGAACGAATTCAAACTTTAGTGAATTATTACAAAATTTAAATGCTTAAACAGTTTAACACAAAATTAATAAACTTTAAACTTTTCAACACGTATATAAATGTAATTTATGCATCATTTGGTGCATTTGTTTTCAGTTTAAATTGTAAGATTTAATTATGAAAAGAGCAAGCAAGCAAACTCGAATACAGGGCCATTTCAGCCATTGATTGTCAATACGTAAAAATTCCTCATAAGTCAAATCTTAAATGTTCACTAATCAGTAACTAGAGCAATGTCTAAGAAATATGTATTTGATTGTAATTTATAATATTTTTTTTGGTTAAATAAAATATGTGTAATTTGCTTTAATTGAAGTTTAAGAGCAATTATTTAACGAGCACACAAATCCCATATATCTCAATTTAATAAGCCTTTAGACAATAATTTAATAAGACTTTGCAGGTCATTTTCTAAATATGTAACTATAAACTGCAATATTTAAAATCAGCTTTAACTCACAAGAATTAGAGCTACTAAAAATAAAAAACAGTTACACTATGATTCACGCTACTGTAAAAAAGTACAGTAATTTTTGTTACTGAAGGAATATGTGTTAAAATAAAATTACATTTTTGTCATTTATAACTTGAAACGAAATACATTCTTTACCTTACCCATTTATTCCACACCTGGTTCACTTTATTTTTTTCAGTAAAATAGTCTTTAGCTTATGTAAATTTAATTTTATCAAATAATATAAATCTCTTCCATTAGATTGCAGGTAGAAAGAGAGAGAGGCATCACAGTAAAGGCTCAAACTGTGTCTATACTTTACACATATAAGGAAGAACAATATCTGTTGAATCTGATTGACACGCCTGGACATGTTGACTTTTCTAATGAGGTCACCCGCTCTCTAGCAGCTTGTCAAGGTGTCATATTGCTTGTAGATGCCAACCAAGGAGTTCAAGCTCAAACTGTAGCTAATTTCTATCTGGCATTTACAAAAGAACTTGCCATTATCCCTGTTTTAAATAAAGTGGACTTAAAAAATGCTAACCCTCAGGCCGTCACAACACAGTTGGAAAATCTCTTTGACATTAATCCAAATGATGTTCTCAAAGTAAGCCTAACTTATAGATTTTCTATCTAAATTTAATTTCATTGAACAATGTACCGGTAAAGTTACCTTTTAAGGAGTAATGACGTACCAGAATGTTACCAGCAACAGTACACACAGGGGTAGGATAATATGTATAAAAGTTGCATTCGGGAGTAACTAGAAATGTTCACATTTTTAAAAAAAGATGTATTTAGCTATAAAATGAATACTTTTAATTTATAGTAAGTTATTTTTGGTTTAAAATTGCAGAAAAGGAGAAAATATTTACGTTAAAATTTTTTTTTATGTTATGAAAAACGTTGGGTGCTAGTTGGCAGTGGAACATTTATCGGATCTGAAGCTACATCGGGGAAGTCATGATTACTGTTGTCAAGAGGTTTATTTACATAGTAAATATGGTTTTATCAGAGAAAGAATGTGTTTACAATTTAGTTATTTAAGTTGAAGTTTCTTGATGTAATCATTTTGAATTCACTGATTAAACTAATTTTACACTACTTAACTAAGTGAATACGTAATTGCTTACTTGCCGACGCGTTTCAAAACGATCGTTTCTTTTTTGAAGCTAACCTTCTACAAAACGATCGTTTTGAAATGCGTCAGCAAGTGAGCAATTACGTATTCACTTAATTAAGTAGTGTAAAATTAGTTTAGTTATTTAGTTAAATATATAATTACAAATACTTAAAAACCTAGGTATCATTCACGCACATATGATATGTTTACATGTCTTTGTGATAAGATTCAAAACTGGTTTCTTGACAGTAAGCTTATAACTGTCTGATGATGTTAATCTTTATCTTTAATTTTCTTGAGTGTCTTATGTTGTTTATATTAAATGTAAACAGCATCATCAAATAGTCATACTGAAAAACCACACAAAAAACAATAAATACATATCCCTCACTTACCACAACAAACGTGTTTCACACACACACAACTGCATCGATATTCAGAAAACTCAATTACCAACTTCATACAAAACAACAAACACTTTAAGACAACATACAACCCTTTCAACAACAAACATACAAATGCAATATATCCAGTATATACAAACTAACATGTAATGACTGTTCCAGCCAATGTAATTACATTGGCCAAACCGGTAAATCATTTAACACATGTTTCATAGAACACACGTTTCATAGAACATACCAAAAACTTAAATTCAAAATCCAGCTACACAATTCATATAGAAAACACACAACACAGATACACAAACATCCATACTAACTTAAATATTCTCTATAAATTAAACCATAGTAAAAAACTAACAACTACAAAAAAATATTTAAACATCCCACAACAGAAAAAGAACGTATCTTAAAAGACCACACACATTTTGAATCTTACACTCTATTCCATTATATAGTAAATAATCAGTTTAACTTCACCCCCTCTATACTAATAAATCATATCCCTGCAACCTTGTGCGTTTGGCCGGCAGTAGAGTGCCAGCTTCGTAAATGAAACGATTGTTTCAAAATGTGTCAGCAAATAAGTTTAAAAGTATCCACATAGTTACGCAATAATTACTTAGTTTAATCAGTGAATTCAATATGATTACAGCAAACAACTTTAAATAGATTTGCTTATAAAAAGTCACATATCTGAAAACATCTTTCTTATATAAAATACTAAATAATATCTGTTAAAGTAATCTAACAAGTGATTAAACAGAATAGATGATGAGTGAGCTGCATGCCTATGCATTAGGTTTTACTGGACAGCTTTACAAATGTTTATCATGCATAGAATGTGTGCATTTGTTTTATTCACTGACTTGCCTAATGAAATTGACTGTAGTAGCAAGTTTCTTGAGAGTACTGCCTGTTTGCTATCAATTATTTGTTTTATTCACTGACTTGCCTATTGAAATTGACTGTAGTAGCAAGTTTCTTGAGAGTACTGCCTGTTTGATATCAATTATTTGTTTTATTCACTGACTTGCCTATTGAAATTGACTGTAGTAGCAAGTTTCTTGAGAGTACTGCCTGTTTGCTATCAATTATTTGTTTTATTCACTGACTTGCCTATTGAAATTGACTGTAGTAGCAAGTTTCTTGAGAGTACTGCCTGTTTGATATCAATTATTTGTTTTATTCACTGACTTGCCTATTGAAATTGACTGTAGTAGCAAGTTTCTTGAGAGTACTGCCTGTTTGCTATCAATTATTTGTTTTATTCACTGACTTGCCTATTGAAATTGACTGTAGTAGCAAGTTTCTTGAGAGTACTGCCTGTTTGATATCAATTATTTGTTTTATTCACTGACTTGCCTATTGAAATTGACTGTAGTAGCAAGTTTCTTGAGAGTACTGCCTGTTTGCTATCAATTATTTGTTTTATTCACTGACTTGCCTATTGAAATTGACTGTAGTAGCAAGTTTCTTGAGAGTACTGCCTGTTTGATATCAATTATTTGTTTTATTCACTGACTTGCCTATTGAAATTGACTGTAGTAGCAAGTTTCTTGAGAGTACTGCCTGTTTGCTATCAATTATTTGTTTTATTCACTGACTTGCCTATTGAAATTGACTGTAGTAGCAAGTTTCTTGAGAGTACTGCCTGTTTGATATCAATTATTTGTTTTATTCACTGACTTGCCTATTGAAATTGACTGTAGTAGCAAGTTTCTTGAGAGTACTGCCTGTTTGCTATCAATTATTTGTTTTATTCACTGACTTGCCTATTGAAATTGACTGTAGTAGCAAGTTTCTTGAGAGTACTGCCTGTTTGATATCAATTATTTGTTTTAAATATTTAATTTTGAATCACTGTAGTCTAGTAGAATTTATAGCTTAAACTTTCAATTTTAAAATAATTTAAATTAAAATTTACCAATAACTATGTGATCAGTCTATCTTTTGGATCTTTCAGTGAATCTATCAGACAATTTGAAATAGAGTTTTACAAATATAATTTAAATATCCATTAGTAAATATAGCATACATTAGTAACTAATTGGGATAAGATTACTATAAATTCATAAAAAATATTTTAGTTACAAATAACTAAAAATTAATACAAATGTATTTTAATTGTTCTAGGTATTTTCTGTAATAGGAAAATGTTTGTCATTTATTGTGTTTAGATTTCTGCAAAGTATGGAACTGGTGTTGAAGAAGTTCTGAAAGCCATAATTGAACGCATTCCACCTCCAGATTCTGATAGAGAAGGATCTCTGAAAGCTTTACTGTTTGACAGTTGGTATAACCGTTACAAAGGTGCTGTGTCCTTAATTTACGTAAAGGATGGCAAAATCTGTGTTGGAGATGAAATTGTATCAACATATACTAAGAAAGAATATACTGTTAAAACAGTTGGAGTGCTTAGACCTCAGGAAGAACCGACTGATATCCTGTATGTTTTGTGATTTTGATAGTCTTAATTTTATAAATTTTAAAGATATCTGAAAACTGGATTAAATAAATGTCGTTCAACCTAACTGGCAAATCAACTATTTATTTAAACAATAATTTTTGCGAGTGTAAACATGATTAAATCTTAAAACTCTTATTTGCAAATTTTGTTAGTTTAAATTAAAATAATATTACAAAAGTTATAATACTCAAGATGCATACGAGGGCTATTCAAAAAGTAAGGAACGTTTCTGTCTGACGCCGCTAGGCGCTCGCCGATCTCGTACATTTTGGTGCGTGCGCACTCAGCAACTCAGTCGGTGTCCATCAGTGACAAAGGGAACATTTCCACGTTACCTGTTTTTTCGAAATTTCAACTGAAGATGTGCGCTGCGATTGAAAATCCTGCCAGTTGTGAGGTGCGGTCAGTGGTATGGTTTTTGTTGGCAAAAACTTAAAACTTATAGACATTATTGCCAAATGTGTGAAGTTTACGGAAACAATGTAATGAATGAAAGTTCTGTGAGAATATGGTGCATTCAGTTTAAAAATGGCCGAACTGACGTTTATGACAAAGCGAAGAGCGGACACCTAAGCATTGTGACTGATGAACTGGTTGCTAAAGTTGATGAAAAGGTTCGCGAAAACCGCTGATTCACGATATAGGAACTTTCGCTTTGTTTCCCACAAGTTTCACAGACTTTGTTGTTTGAAATTGTCACACAAAGGTTAGGCTACCACAAATTTTTTGCAAGATGGGTGCCGAAAATGCTCACTGACCGCCATAAAAGTCAGCGAATGGAGACAAGTTTGAGATTTCTGGATGCCTATGACACAGACATGGTGATTCACTACTGGATCGCATCGTAACTGGTGATGAGCCATGGGTAAAACAGTTTAATTGCGAAACGAAATTACAGTCCATGGAGTGTCGTCAAATTGACGTCAAACATTTTGTTTGTGCATGACAATGCCCAACCTCACACAGCAAAACGCACCAAAGAACTCCTTCAGTCATTCAAATGGGAGGTTTTTCCTCATCCGGCCTATAGTCCTGACCTTGCACCAAGCGATTTTCACTTGTTTCCAAGAATGAAGACCTGGCTAGCAACACAGCGCTTTGACGACGACGCGGAGCTCAAGGCGCGCATCTCTGAGTGGCGGCAGATTTCTACGATGAAGGAATTTCAAAGCTTGTCCACCGCTACGATAAATGTCTCAATTTGTTTGGCGACTACTTAGAAAAGTAGTATTTTAGTTGCTCTTTCAGATGTATATAATAAAAATTTTTTATTGTGCTTATTTTTTCTTATTCAAAAACGTTCCTTACTTTCTGAATAGCCCTCGTGCATTCAAATTCTTGAAGTAGAAATTATTTACACGATTTAGTTTTTTCTATCAGAATTATTTGTAAAATGAACAGACAAATTTATGAAGTGACTGTTGAAAGAAAAGTTTTCAAATTTACAAACATTACAAAATTTCAAAAAAATTACAAAATCAGGATATGTGAATAATTTTAAGTGAATGAAGACACATTTGGAAAGAACGAGTAAAAAATAACAGAAGGTTTAAGATTTTTAAAGTGTTTAAAGTAACTTATTTTGCTGTAGATGTACACTTTTTTATTATATATGCGATGGATATAGGGGATATTATATAAACATTTTTGGACTGACTTTCATTCAGTCATTAAACTCTATTTTTTCTACAGAGATATAAAAATATTACAAATATCTGTCTGTCAAATCGTTTTTAAGTTGGGTATAAACAATCTGTTTTTTAAATCATCACTGTCTCCGCTTTTGTTTTAGTCATAACATAACTAATCCTTAATAGGTGGAAGTATACACACACACACACAATTATATATTTAACTTAGCAACACTGTTTTCTTGTATTCACTTTTCACTTATACTTTATTGTACTTAAACAACTATCTTACTTGGTATTTGGTATTTTTGCGAGTCAAGTTTTGAGAGAATTTATTATTCACAGTGCTCTCATATTCGAGCTTTAGAAGACTACAGGTTCTTGTGGTAGTTTGACATATGAAAATCCCATTGTCACATAGTATAAAGGTACTGTTTTATTTTCGGCGCCACTATACTGTGGACATTTTTGGTCCATGTTGGGGATAATTTTGTCTATTGAATTAAATAATTTACCATTTTTCTATTTTAATTGTATCTGTTCATTTATTATATTATTTTTATGTTTATAAATTTGTAATTGTTTCCAGATTTTCATTTTTAGGCCTTTAACTACTATTTTCTTTATTAAATGTATGTTTTTTATTGCAGGGAATGTGTGGTTAAGATTGATAGTGTGTTTGGCAAGGTTTGAATTGTAATTGTTTGGATTGTATATGTTTTAAAGTGTTTTATAAATTCAATTTTATAAATTTTGTTACTTAGTGTGGGACATGTTATTTCCGGTTGGTTTATTTTATTTATTAAGCTTCCTGTATTTTTGTATGTTACGGTAATATTGTTATGAGATTGTAAAATTCATTATTTATAAGCTAGAGGCGCATTGAATATTTTTCCATTTAACGGCAAACAGTGATGTTTTATGGCCCTTTTTTTCAATTTGTATGATTTTTTCCCAAAAAAGTAAGAAACAGAAACAATATCCACAAGAACAATAATATTAAAACATACAATTTGTTTTTTGCACTCTGTAATAAATCATTTCTTTGTCACGATGGTTATGTTGCCCTCAAGTTCAGGCTGAAAAATTATTTTAGGCTCAAAATTTGTTGGTTCAGTGCCAACGAAGACACATTGGTCTATGGGTAGGAAGGTTAGTCGAAGTTTGGGCTTAACTTGTAACTACAAACTGCCCTTTGATAATATGTCTTATTCAATGTTTGACAGTCATAAAAAAACAAATTTGTCTCCATTTACAATGATAATCCGGTGCTATTGTATTTTAAACTAGAATTTCCATTATTAAAAAAATGTCTAGTTTTTAAAGTTTTATTCATGCCTGATAAATTTTATAATTCTTATCTATTTTCAGATTAGCAGGTCAAGTTGGCTACATAACATGCAACATGAAGACAACTAAAGAAGCACACATTGGGGATACCATCTACATGAAGGATCAGCCTGTAGAATCCCTGTACGGGTTCAAACCTGCTCAACCAATGGTATTTGCTGGTGTATACCCTGTTGATCAATCCCAACATTTGGTTCTAAGGAGTGCAATTGAAAAGTTGACACTGAATGATTGTGCTGTAACGGTTCAACCTGATTCAAGGTAAGTATTACAACAGTCTGAACGTACAAGTGGAGTTTTATATAAGGTACAAATGGCATATACAGTAAACTCCTGATTATCCGTGGGCGGATTAACCAGTTTGCGGATTATCCGGGGTCTGCCATTGTTTTACAAATATCCAATTTTTATTCCAATCAGATTCATGTGTTTAAATTTCCAAACGGTGAATTACGACGTAAATATATATAGGGCTTAATAGAAGTTAAGATGAAGGGAATAGATATGTAAATATGTACGTACTAATTTTTGGCCCAGCGAAATAAAAGGGGCGAGCAGACTACTGTATATAAGAGACAATTACAAAATCCTTGGACGCCCATAAACCTAACGCGTATCATAAGATTGTAAACAAATGTCAGCTAATCTCGGCTATAAATAGTCTAGGACGTGACATCTGCATTATCCATGTCTGTCATATACATTATCGATCTTTATGGCTTTGTGACACAAGTAGACACTGTGCGAC
The DNA here is from genome assembly GCA_036971475.1 of Prosapia bicincta. Taxonomy (NCBI): domain Eukaryota; kingdom Metazoa; phylum Arthropoda; class Insecta; order Hemiptera; family Cercopidae; genus Prosapia; species Prosapia bicincta. Next base: position 245,319,810 of record JBAIZL010000001.1, read on the forward strand.
AAAATGGTTCTCAAGAAACTTAGATCGCACATTAAAGCTAAATCAATGCTTACAAAAAACAGTTGAAAGTGACAGATTTTTTTCTTAAATAGTGAAAGTATTATGTGTAAAGTTAATTACATATGTACATACATACTTACTTTTGACATATACTTATGTACATATTGTAAATAGACATATAAATGTACATGTTATAATCCGTCAACGAACGAATACATCGACATTTTAAATTATTTTCTGTATTTATTTTGTCTTCTGAAGATTATTTGTGAATTGCATTAACCGGGGTCATAATTGTGTAACTTATGGTATAATAATCGATCGTTTTGCGTGTTATTTGTTCATATCGGATTATCCGGGGAATTCGTTATCCGGCGTTGCCACCCTATTCCACGGATAATCGGGAGTTTACTGTATATGTCATCATAGATGAAAATGAATGAACAACAATGCATTCTAGATTATTTTTCAAAAATATGTGATTTTGCCTAATCTTTGTTGGTACTTTTTCTACTTACTGAAATGGAGTAATTCAACCCTTCCTCTTACATTAATAACCTACAATTAAGGTTCCTATTGAAACATTCAATAGGAACAAAACAATTAAACAATCTGTTCTTTTTGGATTTGAAGTAGTTTTTTCATTAAAAAAAAATAATATTCATCATTTAGTAATGGTAATAGAGCACAAAGAAATTTTATATGGCATTATCAAAATATCAATAATGTTCTGTATATTTGAAAATCTTGAATTTACTTTTGACAACTGACAGAGCCAATTCCCTAGCAAAAGGAATCATGTTTTTATTGTGGTATGAGATCAGTCTTTAGCCTTACTCTACCTGTGATTTTGTGTTTCAAGAGTGACGCAATCCTTGCTACTGCTTTAAAATAGCTATTTGTAACAGTAATATTAATTATTTAAAAATTATATTTGCAGGATTACTAAAAAGAGCGCCGGTTTTAAACGACTAGTAAATTTTTGTTTATCGGTTGGCAACAATGTTTGACCTCATTTCTATTTCTGAGAATATTCTGATTTTTGACACAGCTGGTATTTCTTTTGTTCTTGGATTCTGAGTCTAACCGTGGAGAAGTTTAGTTGAGTGCAACGAGTGTTGATCGTAAAAAGATTTTATCAGAGTGGAGAGAGTTATGAGGCTACTGTCAGGCAACTTCCCACTACTCTATGACAAATAGTATTGAATGAATCAACAGTTTGCAGACTCGTGAAAAAATTCTTTGAGACGGGTTTAACAGTCAACCTTAAACGTCTTGGACATTATTGTTCTGGCCAAACTTAACAGAACATTGCGAATTGAATACATCAGTGTTCTCAACAAGTTTAAGATGTTCTTCTGTACAAAGAATTCTTCAGTACCATGTAAATATCACCCCTATAAAATTCAGTTGACGTAACATTTGAAAGTAGCAGATCACCAGAAGAGACAGTTTGTTGACTGGGTATTGAGAAGATGGCAAGAGGATGACAGCATCGCAAACAAAATTATCTTCAGTGATGAAGCACACATCCACTTAAATGGATTTGTTAACAAACAGAACTGCATTATCTGGGGTTCAGAAAACCCTCGCATGGTTAAAGAAAAGGAAATGTATGCACAACGAGTAACAGTTTGGTGCAACTTTTGGTTGGGTCTAATTTGTTTGAAGGTCAGGGAGGATGAGTCATGACAGTAAATGAAATCGATATCTTACGATGGTTAGGGAGTTTTTGTGGCATTATTTGGATGGAATGGACATTAACAAATTGTGGTTGCAGCAGGATGGTTTCACCTGCCTGCGAAACAATTGTGTTGCTTCATGAGCAGTTCCAGGATCACGTCATTTCTTGTAATTCCGACCATCAATGGCCACCAAGGTCGTGTGGCTTGACCCCTTGTGACTTTCATCTTTGTGGTCATCTGAAGTCATTGGTGTATGCCGTTAAACCACAAAACATCAATGACTTGAAAGAGGAAATTCGACAGGCTATCGGTGAAATTTAAGCGTAAAGTTGTCATATAGTCATAATGAATTTCATGAACAGAGTTGTTGCATGCCAGAGCAATAGAGGAGGACACATGCAAGACATCATTTTTCATACATGAAATCGAAAGGTTAGATGAACATAGTGATGTATTTAATTTAAGTTTTTCATTAAAATAAATCTCTAAATTTGATTTAACCGATGCTCTTTTCGAATCACCCTTTAGGTGTTTCTCTATCCCTACTAAAAACCAATATATTTGTAAATTTAAATAAAAACTTCTATATCACAAATAACTTTTTCATTTATGATTTTGATTACACAGCAATCATCCTCAGAGGTAATTTACAAAACTAACTACATTTAAAAACGACATTTTCATAAAATATATACATTGATAACTACTTCGCCATACTTCTTTTACATTATCTGACCAATCATGTTGTAGTAAATTCCTCCTCCGCAACTAGGTTCGGTCTCTATATTCCCATGGTGAACAGTTACCATTTCATATTTTTCAATTTTACCAATATTTTAGCATATGAAAAATGTGTAACTATGCACAACAGGAGTTGAGAGACCGGACCTAGTTGTGGAGGAGGAATTTACTGCAGTGAGTGGTCGGACAATGTACAGAGGGGGCGCGAAATAGTTACCAGTGTATATATTTGATGAAAATGTCATTTTAAATGTTTGTTTTATAAATTACCTCTGAGGATGACCGCTGTGCAATTGAAATGTACATAAGGTATTAAATATATGAAACATTTATTTGTGGTATAAAGGTTTTATTTATTTAAATTAAACACTACACTACAGTTTATTTATCTAGTTATAATATTTGTAAAAGTATGATGAAATTTATTGTTAATAAATTTATTACATTATATTTTAGTTACATATTTGTGCATCATTAATAAAATTTGTTTTGTAAGTCCTGCACTAGGTCAGGGTTGGCGGTTAGGCTTTCTTGGATTACTACATTTGGAGGTTTTCAATCAACGACTGGATCAAGAATATGATGCCCAAGCTATTATGACTGCACCAAGTGTACCATATAAAGGTAAAATGAATTTTAATAATATTTTAAATTAATACATAATATACCCAAATTACACCTTAATAATATAATAGATATAATGATAGCCTGGAACACAAACTCAAATTAGAAAATAATTCACTATAAAAAATTCAGTTATACTCTGTGCTATGCAGTCCTCTACGAACAGTTTGGCACAGAACAGCACGTTAGCTGTGAACCCTACTCTGCATAATATACAGATTTTTTTTACCTTGCACATTGTTCAGGTGATAAATTTCCCTGAGCTTTATGGAGTTTGAAATATATTCTGTTGAAATATACTTATAAATAATTATACAATATCAAGAGCACAGTGATACAATATACTACGATGAAAATATTGGAAACGACCCCAATATGACAAAAATAATAAAAAATAACAGATAATACAAGTTATTTAAGATTTATGTACATTTCAATGACCATGTCATCATAATCGGAGGGTCTTATTACAAAATAACAATATAGCAAACCAGAAGTTGGCAAACTAAAGAGTTTAATCTTAAGTAACTTGTATTATCAGTTATTTTTTATTATTTTTGTGGTATTGGTTTGTTTCCAATATTTTCATTGTATCACAACTACTCTTAATTGGTCAAAACGACACTTTATGGAAAGTTTTTACAATATTAATATAGTTATTTTATCCTGTCAGCCACCTACGTAATATATTAATTCAACTTTTCTGATCATTTGTTTTTTTTAAGATTTTTTAAATTTTCATTGTTTTTTTTTGTTTTTTTACTGAGGCAATCTATTTAATATGCTAGTTGAGCTTTTTCTGTTACTTCTGTCTTTTTCTTCAGTTATTCATTGGATAGTGTAAAATAAAACAATCATATGTAGGACTAAGAAATGTTTATCTCTGTAGATGTGTTTATTCCGCTTTCTGTGTTGTATTAAGGCAGATTTCTCTTTGGTATCTGGTTATGTTAATAAGGAACTGATACTTTATTGTTAAGTAAATACAGTATTACTAACACGAAACTAGTAAAGAAAACTTTCTTACTAGCCAATGCCCACCCTTGGCTGTTAAACCATTTAGTGGCACGCTGACCAATACAACCGAGAAAGCCTTCTTTCTTTGTCCTAGTAATGAAAACAAAGTTCTTTATATACAGAGTTTGCATCACTTGTATCTTTTAGACTGAGAATATCAGCTAAATGTTTGACAAAATGGGAGAAAAGTGTAAATAGTCTACATTCTGAAAGCAGTGTCTTCATTTCAATGATGACAGCATAGCACAACTCAGTAAACCGACATATTAAATTTTAAATATATATATATGCCTATGCTTGTAGCTAAAATTCTAGAGCTTCATTTGTTATAATTATTTTCAGTAAAAGTATTTGGCAAGAAGAATATTGTAAAGTATGGAGGAGAAGAGGTCATAGTATCAAATCCTGTCAAACTACCAGATCCATCTATTGTGGCAGAGATGTTTGAACCAACAGTGATTGGCACAATTATCACTCCAGGTAAAATTCAACTTACAAAACCTAATTTTGTTCTAATTGTGCACTTTCCTAACTTTTTAATACAAAAATTAATGATTAAGGTAAATAAAAGTTTTATTTAGAGACTTGTGTTTAAATTGTTGAGGACTGTTCAATGATCACTATTTTAACATAGTGTGATCTTTTACAGTTTTTAAATAACTTTGTTAGACAGTGTTCGTTGTTGAAGTTGTGTTGCTCATTGTAAATAATATTTTAGAACCTTTTACTTAGAACAAAGCATCTAACGTGTTGACTACACCAGGCTTTTGTCAAGATGCAAAATTTTTCCTGTTATAGCCTCTAATACCTTTATAGAAATTCCAGGGAAGGCTCATTTAGTTCAGAAAGCATAAAGCATTAGAAGGAAAAAGGAAGTGATTACAACTTGTTATCGTCCGTCCAGAGATAGAGAATAGCAGTAACAAAGCCGTTGTCACCCACAGTCAACATGTTAATTGTTTTTGACAATAAACACAATTTTAACATTTGTACTGTATAGCGTGTAATTATTTTCAAATACTTATTTTGGAAGTATAATTTCATTGTGTATTAAAAGGCGAAGACTACAGAAATAACTTATCATCAGTCCAGCGATAGGTACTAGCAGTGACGAAGCTGTTGTCCAATACTGTAACATATTAATTGTTTTTGACAAATTAAACACAATTTTAATATTTGTATAGCATGTAATTATTTTCAGATACTTATTTGGGAAGTATAATTTCCTTGTGTATGGAAAGGCGAGGTCTACAGAAACATTCATCAAATATTGATGACACTAGGGTTATGCTACGATGGATATTTCCACTAAATGAAATCATCGTTGACTTTCATGACCAGCTGAAATCTCTTTCCTCAGGTTTTGCGAGTTTTGATTATGAAGATAATGGTTACGTTCCTTCCAATCTTACTAAGGTTTGTATTTTATATATTCAAACAATTTAAATGAATTACTATTTCTTTAGTTGAAAAATATTCATTGTTTTACTGTAACTGAGTTGCCTTGTCTTATGAATTTATACAATTCGTACAATAAATGCTGACCTAATTAGAGCTTGCTTTTATCAATTCTAAGGAAGGAATATATTAATTTACAATATTAGCATATGGGTTAAAACACTACTGAGAATTACAAAAATATAAAAAACAGACTGTACTTTAATTTCTGAAACTTGTTTAGCAAACACAAAAAAAACTACAAAAATTATTAAGTACATAAAACCTAAAACATTGTTCTAAACTTTAATGGAAGTGAGGGTCTAAATGCAATTATTATCTACTAGCATTTTGAAGTTACCACAGTTAAAATGTAAAGTTAAAATAAATAAAAGACAAGAGACATAATAAGTATAAACTTTTAGTTTATTCTGTCACTTGTAAATACAGAATTGTATTTGTTAAAATTAAAATCTTTTTTTGTAAGTCTAAAGTTTTTGCCACAAAACAAAATTGTTTTAGTGTTTTGAAACAACACATACAGTAGAATCTCAGAAATCCGGAGTCCCGATTTTTTGATCTTCTGTTAAATTCGAGCCTTTTTCTATTTGAGCCTAAATGTTCATAGCCACAAAGAAAATTAATTGGGTGTTCAAGAAATATTCATACCTCATCCAAAGGAAATGATTAAGGCTTCCAAGAAATGTTTATATCAATATGGCATTTTACAGATTGTTGTATTACCTAACTTCATTAGTTGTGTATAAACATCCTTATCACTTATGTTTAGATGTCTGACAAGATTAATGGGTCATAAATATATTACTTTATGTATGCCGTAAGTTTCACCAGTCACAAATATTCCTTAGAAAACTCCAATGTCTATTACGTTGGGGGCGATCGCCCCCCCCCCCAACCCTCAAGACCTTTGTGTTAAAAATCGACAATATATTATTAAATTAGGACTTTCTATTAAATTAGACTATTACTTATGTTAATTCGTCTTTTATTGTAAATAAAAAATAAAATATTAATTTTTAATTTGAAAATGTGACGCGTTCCCTCGGCATACCCTCGTAAAAGTCTAAACGTTTTCACAACAGATAGCGCTAGTGAAGCTTAGTCTCGAACATATGATTTTCATAAGGTGATCCAAGCCTCCAGAGTTCCTGCATGATCTGTCGCGGGATTTTTCCTGGCAGGGTTTCTTTCTTGCCAGGTTTTTTTCATCCCGCTCTTAACGCGACACTTATTGTACTGTTTCATTTCACTATCTCCTGATTCTCCATGGAAAGAGTTTATGAGCTTGGTACATGGGCAATCAATCCCGTTTCCTTCACTCGTGGTAGGGATACTAACCGCATGCGCATGTGAGACGGAGGTAGCTCGCTAGAGGTTGGCTGCCACGAGGGCTGGGCATGTTTTGGGGGCTCAAACCCAGGTAATTAAAAAAAAAAAAAAAAAAAAAAAAAAAGATTTTTAATATGTAATTTTGCAAGCTTAATATTTGCAGTTGACTCCGGAATTGTTCGTGTTGGAAGAATAACTACTTATATTAATTAATACACCATTTTTATAATAATAGCTTATTATGAAATTAATAATATTCTCTAGCCATAAGTGTTATCGAAACTGGAATAATTATTTATTAAAAAGTCTAATTTGCTACGAATCTTTATCACTTTACCGATTTTTAACGCAAGCGTAGAAAGAACTTTTTCTGTTCTATGTTTTTACATACACGCCTGAGCACACACACACACACACACATATTTTATATATATAAAATGCATCGATCGCCCCCCCCCCCCCCCAAAGCAAGTCGCTGGATACGCGCCTGGGTTGTCACCACATTGATCTAGATATGAGGGGGTTTTACTATATTACTGTTAATTAGAAGTCCTATTTATTCTAATGCAGAGTCTTGGTTACATTCACCTTGACTTATCGAGACTCTACTGTACTAACAAAATCAGATGACTTTTAGTAAGAAGTCATAGTAGGAGGTTTTGTCAGGAACATAATATTATACCAATTTACTGTTTAATTTCCCACATTCATATACGCTCTATACCCATTCAGGGTATACGAGTGTGTACTGAGACGGCCAAAACCGTCTCAAAGTTAAAGATTTTGCACTTAGGCAAAATGTTTAAAAATATTGTTTCTAAAAAAAGTTTTAAAAATGGAATCAGAAAATAAAAGTAAAGGATCACCAAAGTTTAAGAAAATTTTAAAGGCCAATAAAAGCATAATATAATAAAATAAAATTAATTAACAAAAACTATTAACAAATTTAATTATTAAAAAGAATTGTGATTAATAAATGGTTTAATAAATGCTCCAAAAATTTACACAAGTCTTCGAGGGAGAGTTCATTAGGACATTTGTTTACAAGTAAAAAGAAAGTTAAATGTGGTCAAGCTGTTGGTAGGGTGTGGAACGTGAATATCGGGGAATCTCTCACTGAGACGGTGCAAAAATTTTTGGCCGCGGTAGTACACGCTTGTTATCTTGGTTTTTGTTTTGTTTTTGTCATCTTTTTATTTTTTTAAAATATATTTTATCCTTGCAAGAAAAACATTTTTTTAAAACAATTTTTAAGAAATTTACATTTCTGTTTCAGTTGAGTATTTTACTCAATGGCATTGAAGTGGACGAACTCAGTACCATAGTGCATGTTACGAAAGCAGCTTCAATTGGGAAACGTATGTGTGCTAAATTGTTGGATATTATACCTCGACAGATGTTTCAGGTATTTCAACTTGATTAAGTTGATTAACTTGATATATTTGATTAAAAGTTCTTAGTTTGCTCTAAATTTTATGAACACACTTTATAAAAAATGACTCTGAATTTATAATTTAGGTAAATTTATGAAAATCTTGCCTAGATACAAAATTTTTGATTGAGCTAAGCGATCTTCATCACTATCTAAATTGGTTGCTAGGAACTGTTGCTGAGCCAGGCAGTAATGGTTTTAAAGGCATGTGATCTATAATGTAGTAAAAAATTGCATGTGGATTATATTGGGTTTGTTCATTAATTATGTTTTTTATGTTTGTAAATTTCATATTGCTTTACAGTATATAAAGCAATGTCTACTTTCTGAAGTAGAATTTTCTGTTGTGGAATATTTCTAGGTAATGATTGATATCCATGTAAGTGTGGCCTGTTTCTATTACTTGATTGACAAGAAATAGATCAGTGTATTATTCAATACAGTGTAAATATGTGTTCTTTGAATTTTTGATTAAATTTGGACTTTATTTTTAAATATATAGTTTATTGTAATCTGTGCAGTTCAATTTGTGATCATAGTTTATTATTATTTTTTTTTCTGTTGCATTGTATGTTGTGTTGCAGTTTGTTGTTAGTTGCAAATACTATCATCAACAATATATTTTGGAATTTTTAAAATCTTATTGGAGGTTTTGTTTAAGTATGTGAGTGTGATAATTTTTATATATTTGTCATAGGTTGCAATTATTTTTTTACAATATCTATTTCTGTGTATTAGGTATTTAATTCTGTTGATTTATTTATTGGTGTTTTCAGTATATATTTGTACTTCTTTTAGCCAATAGAGTATGCATCATAAGTCCATATTTATGGGATGGTTTACAAACAAATCTGTGGCATGTTTATGGGAGGTTTGGAGTGTTATGGATGAGTGAAAAATGTTTAAAACATAAACTAACATTAAAAACTTGAATTAAAAGTTCAGTATGTCATTATTTATAAAGTAAAAACGTAACAGTTTCATCAATTGTTATATGAAACAGTATGCACAAATCTAAGTTTTAGTCCTAAAAGTTTATGTAAAAATAAAATTTGATATATATCCTTATTCAATCTTCATATTTGTTGATTCCATCTTTACGTGAGCTACTAGTTTTTAACTAAAACCACTTGTATATATGTTACATTTACCTATAGTAGCACTTAATTTTATAATTGTTGAAGACGGCCGTTTTGGGAGACATATCCCATTGTCAACTCAGTCTGTAACTGACCTCAAGGTTTTTGTAGGGTGGGATATTAGGGTTTTGAGGTAAGTAACTCAACATTATAACTCATATATACTTTTCAACATCATAACTCCTGAAACTCACCACTCACCAAAATATACCTACATCTCCACCCTAATATCTCACCCTCACCCTAACCTAAAAACCCCTAGGTCAGTTACAGTTTGAGTTGACAATGGGTCACATTTCCTGAAGCAGTTGTGCAGTCCACAACAATTATAAAAATTTGTGCTAATATTGGCAGGTGTTTCTTTTTCAATCTTTATTAATAATTTTGATCCAACTTAATCTTTATCGTTATTAATATTGGACAAACCTTGAATATTAAACATAAACCAGGAACTAACAGATATGCACAAATATATTACAAAATATGGCTTTGAAAATCACAAGTAATGAAAGATGAGAAGGAAATTAAAAATGGAACACAGTTAAATAGGTGAAAAACTCAGTAATTGAAAAATTCAGTAAACTCCACATTACTGGGTTTTGTTAGCTAGAATAAAGCTCAGAATGGAAGAGTTGCTTTATTTAAATTATTTTTCTCTCTACTGAACATTATCTTTATAACAATATTATCTTTATTTATTGATCTGAGATGGCTTCACTGGATATATTTAACTTTCTTTAATATTATAATTTAAATATAGATTTAACAGTATAATACAGAAATACGAATGACTGATCCTGTGTACATTATCTTTCTTTATCTGGTTAACTGGTTAGGCACTTGTTTTTATCCTGATTGAAAGGCCCTACCCATCTGATTTCATAATTGTTCCCTATTCCCAGTACCAGATGAGCATTATGTTTTTTCCTTAATCCTGGCTGATTCCTACCTGATCCTTCTTTTTACAAGAGAATAGACAATCTTTTATAACCCTGATAGAAAATATTTCTATTTTGGGTATGCGATCCTGCTTGTGTAATGCCACTCTATATCCTGTGCCAGAGGGTTTATGTCACTGCCTTAATTTTACCAATATTCATAATTATTTCCTATCCTTCATAGTCATTTTGGCCAATTGACTTGATACTAAAAGGAAAAAAATCTTAATTATACGAGGGGTGTTAAAAAATTATCAGATTTTCCTCACTCCCTTATGAACAAATAAAGCACTGGTGACAAGACTTTCTGTAGATGGGGGAGGGACTGTTAGGCTTTTAGTGTAGACCTATGCTTCGTGCTCATCAGATTCTTTAAAGTGTTGGTAATTCGTAAGTGTAAACAATTTACAAGTTTCAACAAACTTTTGAAGAATCTGTTAAGAGAAATACTTGAATAAATGTGTGGCACAATAAATTCAAAGAGGTTGAACATCAGTGGAAAGTGAATCGTGTTCAAGTAGACCAAGGGAGGTGGTGGATCATGAGTAAGCACCACACGCCAGACCATCACAAAAAAATACTGTGTGTATGTCCTTCTTGGTCTACATGATTGGATCTGTGGGCAACAAAAACTTGGATGCTTCATCACCATAGTACATCTGTCAATTCTGTGTATCTCATACATTCTTTTCTCAGCAAATACAACATTCCTGTGATTCATTAAGCTCTCTAATCCCCCAATATGGCTCCCTGAGACTTGTGGCTATTTCCTAAGCTGAAAATAACCCTGAAAGGAACTCGCTTTTAAGAAAGAGGAAGATATGCTAAATGCAAAGACAACCTGAACACCATTCTGCAAGAAGACGTGTTCAAGAAATGTTTCGAACAACGGCAGATTTGCTGGGGCAAGTGTGTGCATTACTAAGATGATTATTTTCAAGTGGATTCTGTTTTTCTACCTCTAGTTCAATAAATGTAGTTCTAGCTGAAAAAATTCTGATATTATTTGAACGACCCTTGTATAAGCTCTTCTTAATTTCATTGGTGTCTTTATTTAAATCAGAGATTTTTTCAGTCTACTTTCGTTGAGTTTTTATTTTCTGTTTTACTATATTATAGTAGTAAATTATTGGATTTATTTTTAAGGTTTCAATTCAGGCTTCAGTTGGTGGGAAAATTTTGGCCAGAGAGAATTTAAAAGCATACAGGAAAGATGTCACAGCTAAGCTGGTAAGTAATTTGTTATTGTCTATGATTATTAATAATAATGAATCGTTGTAGTATTAAGATAGCTTAGAAGATATAAGAGTAGAGTGTTCATATGGTATCGGCAGAGCAGTCATGTGGCATTTATGGAAGGTAACACAGCCAACATTACCACACATTATTACCCTTAAGTTTCATTTTCACAGGCAGTGTTGAAATGTGGGCTGAAACCCATTTACAAATCCATTATCTATCTATAAAACTTCATTAGAATAATTATGATATTGATTTATAATATTTATTTATGAAAATTAACACAATTTTCTAAAAAAGTAGAAGAGCCGAAATTGAAAAGAGGACATCTAAAAGAAATCAAACATTGGTTGTGATGTTTTCTTGCAGAATGCTATCATTTTTGTAAACTTTCTAAACTAACCTTTCTAAACAAAGCTAGATTTTCTAAACTTGACCAAGCTTATTATTAATAGATTTCCATTAAGATTCCAATTCATACTTGTGTTTTCAATAAGATTACTAAAACCATCACCCACACACTTACTGCCAATATTTGTCTCTTGAGAAAGGTGTTCATAAAACTGTTTTCAAGATTGTCAGAAAAAAGAACTCTGTTACTAACAAACTCTCAACTGGCTGAGCAACTGAACAATCAGCCTGATTTGCTTCGCAGAGTAGAAATCAACTTTCGAAAAATATTGGAAGTTTGTACGTGTAAAAATAGGAATCACCTCAGGGGCATAATTTTGCATGTCTTTATCTAGAATGGCATCCTGTAAAGTAAATTTCTATATAATAAACATGTTTTTCTTGAAAATTGGTAGTTTTACGTATTTCAGAACAATTTATCTTCCATGCTTCAACCTGTAAATAGCTTTTATAAGGGGTTGTATTCATTAATTTGTGCTAAATGTTTATTGTTATTAAATTCCTTCTGCTTTTAGGAGTATTTTTAGGAGGGAGGAGATTGTGATACCAAAAAGGGAGGAGATTGTATTGGTTGCCAAAATGATGACACACAAAAACTTATTAAATATACAGATATTTCAAATTTTACACAATGCTATTCATATGCATTTTTTAACATAATTATCCCCTAAAATCTCATAGAATCACCAATTGTAGTGTCCACACCTCCTTCCTATCCATAAAAACCGATTTGTGGTCTTAGTTGTTAAAAGGCAACATCTCCTGAAACTGTCATCCTCATTTCACATCAAAAGTAACATGTATAAGATTTAAACTGTTATATTTACAAGGTTACTGAAAACTAAAACAAGATCATAAATTCTAATTGAAACTTGATGTTGCAGTATGGAGGTGATGTGACGCGGCGTATGAAGCTGTTAAAGAGACAATCTGAAGGCAAGGAGAAAATGAGACGTGTAGCCAATATTGAACTGCCTCGTGAAACTTTTATTAATGTTTTAAAAAAATAATATTTGTATTATTACATAAAAAATGTATGCATTTGTGAACATATAAGTTTTGTAAATACATAGTAAATACCTAGATATGTATACATCCTTTGACTTTTATTTAAATGATTATTTAAACATTTACAAAGTCAATACACTCTTATTTAGCAATTATTGTCAGTGTTTATATATATACATACACAGTAGAGTCTCGATAATTCGAGGTAGATGGGACCCCAGACCCTCTCGGATTACACGAAAATACGTTCCTGGGCCATTAAAAAAATGAGTTTTAATGAACTCTAATACTGCAATTAAAAATGCACAAAATAAGTTTATAGATCTTTATATGAACATTTCTTGGAAGCCCGACTCATTTACGTTTTGCAAACCGTATTAATATAAATATTTTTCGGAAGCCCGATTCATTTCCTTTGCGTACCGTATTGTTACAGATATCTGGGAAGCCTAACTCATTTTCTTTCCATACCGTTTTGATATAAACATATGTTGGAAGCCCGGCTCATTTCTTTTGCATACTGTATTAACATCAACATTTCTTGGAACCCTGACGCATCATTTTCTTTCAAATGGATGAAATAGGAACAAATATAAATAGGCTCAAATTCAATGGAAAGCTCGAATTTTCCAGACTCAGAATTTCGAGATTCTACTGTGTATGTGTGTGTGTGTGTGTGTGTGTGTTTTGATGTGTGTATATATATATATATATATATATATATATATATATATATATATAGATTTTTTGGACTAGGAGACTGACAGACTTACCTTGGTAAGAGTCCACACTGTAGTCTTGAAATAGAAACACATAAAAGCACTTAAACAATGATATATTTCAACCACACAGTGATCTTTATCAATCGAAGAGAAAACACAAAAAGAAATATGAGAGAATGAAATAAAAAAAAAAAAAAAAATATATATATATATATATATATATATATATATATATATATATTTAGGTTAGTTTTGGTTGGTAAAGATTATTTAGATTTTTTGGACTAGGAGACTGACAGACTTACCTTGGTAATAGTTCACTCTGTAGTCTTGAAATAGAAACACATAAAAGCACTTAAACAATGATATATTTCAACCACACAGTGGTCTTTGTCAATCGAAGAGAAAACACAAAAAGAAATATGAGAGAATGAAATAAAATAATTGTAATCACAGATTGTGTAGAGTAGAAATCAGATGTCACAGATGCACAGATTAAAGATCTATATATATTGTTTCCATGAGCATATGAGTGATTATAGTTTATATAAGTCTGTCAGGGAAAAGAGATAAGGCTATTAGGGAAAAAAATATAATATACAGTCAACTCCCGATTATCCGGGATCGCATCAACCGGGTTGCGGATCAACCGGGATCGTCAGCTCCACTTGAAGCAGTGGGGTGGGAGGAGTCAAATGTGAACGCGGCGGACGGATGCGAGCGCGGGCGGTCGTTGGGGCGTACAGTAACCTTTACGAGATAATTTATAGACTGCCCTCAGTCGCCACCCCGTGTCCTAAATCCTTCCTACCTGTTTCCGTGCAACGCGCACTCGCGGGCAGAGTTTCGGTCAGCATGTCTGAGTTTACGTTATATTTCTTGTTGTCCTTTAAAAATTCACGCGGTTCTATGACGCGCGAATCCCTAATTACGCGTTATCTCCAACGTCCAATCAGATCAGAGCACATCGAAGCATCGAACGTGATGCATGGAGGTGCGATAACCCCGAGCACGAGCGGCCGTTTTTCGGTGAATTACGCGATCGCTCGAGTCGAACGTAAACACTACCCTTCCTCAGTGGTCAGTCTATGCGTTGTTTCTGATCAAAACGAACTGTACAGTAGTGACGGTACAACAGGAGGCGGTACTATTTATCAGCTGTTTTTACAGTCATTGGGTAGAAGTAGGGCTGTGGATATTATGGTATTTGTTTTAACCGTGATTTCGCATTATCCGTGACGGCCCTGCCGGTAATTATCCCGGATAATCGGGAGTTGACTGTATATAATCCCTCCACCTGGTAGACCAAAAATTGCTGGCTGCAATTCAGTAACGGAAAGAATTTCAGCTTTCCTCGACTCACACCTTCAACCCTTAGTAAAGAACCTTCCATCACATACCCAGGACACCAACCATTTCATAGATCGACTCTCACAAATATCTGTACCTCTACTCCCGGTAACTATTTTGGTTACCATAGATGTCACCTCTCTCTATACCAACATCCCTCATGCACACGGCCTATCTGCAATAGAGAATTTTCTAAACAAACGCCCAGGCAAGCCTTCTCCCACTACACCTTTTCTTGTGAACCTGACCAGGTTCATCCTCGAGAAGAACAACTTTCAGTTTGAGGGAAGGAACTACCTTCAAATAAAGGGAACGGCAATGGGCACCAGAATGGCACCATCGTACGCAAATCTGTACATGGGATTGTTGGAAGAAAGTTTTCTAAAGACAAACATTTGTATATATATATACAAGGAACACTGTTTTCTTGTATTCACTTATTACTTACAATATAATGTACTTGAACAAGTAAGATTTTTGTTTGGTTTAAGTACATTATAGTGTAAGTGATATATATATATATATATATATATATATATATATATATATATATATATATTAGTTCTAGTAGAGCTTATAACTTATTTAGGAATTTTTGGACCTGATAGGAGACTGACAGACTTACCTAATGGCAATAGTCCAAAACTGCAATCTCTTGGAAATAAATAAATAGAGATCGCTATTTATTTATTTCCAAGAGATTGCAGTTTTGGACTATTGCTATTAGGTAAGTCTGTCAGTCTCCTATCTAGTCCATAAACTCCTATATATATATTTATAGATATTTATGTATACTTAGGTTATTAACACATAGGAATCAAAAAAACATTTAGAAATAATCTAAGCATATTTCCTTAATTCTGGTAACTTAATAAATAAATACATCTAATAACAAAAATATAAACAGGGAGGACTCCCAAAAACGTATACTTTGGTTTGAAATAATAACACTAAAAGTGTGTGTAACTTAATAGCCCTTTCTAAGTTAAATTTATAATAAACTCTTGCATAAAAAAAAAAAATATGTTACACGACAAAAGTAGCACATATAATATACAAATATACACAGATAAGTAAATGATTGATTGTGTATAGGAATGTTAATATAGTTTACGCATTTAATCAATTAATCAAAAGCAGTAATAAAATTTCTTCAAATTTCCATTCTCTGATTCTTAAACATCTACTGTTCGGGGTTCATAGGTATTTTGTTTTTATTAAACCTCAGCCAGACCTTTTTAGATACTATGGAAGATTGATTATCCAAATACCTATCAACCAAAACATTGTTTTACTGAAATATCATTTCAGCCAGAGTATTCATCAATGCTGTAATGCTTTGGCAAAAGTGGCATTAGTAACATGAGATGGCTTTGTTGTACTGTTTTATAATTATGGTTGTGATAAAATGTAAACCTGTTATTTTCCCAGTTTCGATAAATTCACAGTAGTATACTTGTTATAAAAACAGAGTTAGTGGATCAAGCTTAGCTCGTAAATGTGGAGTTGGAAATGCAAGAATATTGGGCATTAAATCTTTGAACAAGATTTAACAGCAAGAAAATTAATCTCAGTTCTGAAGCAAAAGAAAATTTTGGAAAACTTGTTTCCAGGCCGAACACAAAATTAGTTTTGTAATACAAATGTATTAGATACTACTTTTTGTATGTATGGTGTTTGTAAGACAATATACTGAAGACAGTATTTGTGATAAACAATATAGGCAATTTTATGTTTAATACATCATGTTTCTTAGTTTCATATTGGTTATATAGTATTACAAATTTTCCATAAATTATGGTTATCTGAAAAATCATCTGTAATAATTTTTTCAGATAATTGTTTGTTGTACTGTAATTCTGTATTACAATAAACAGTCAATTTGCCAACCGGCATTTGACATAAAAACATAACTTAATAAAATATTTTTCACTTTAAAATTTTTCAATCATACTACTTCAGTTCAACAACTTTCCATGTGTAGATTTAGTTCAGTAAATAGCCTAACTGCAGAACTTATAAACAATAGCATTTCATTATGTGCTATTATACTGTAATGGATTATTACCAGATTCCAACTGATTTCAAGTTTTTTAATAGTGTTAAATTTTAATTTAATTCATATTTTAAAAATAGAAAATAGTATCAATAAAAAAAGTTATGTTTGAATTTATATTGTTGTGTCCTTATGTAAAAAACATTTTTTTTGAAAATTTTAGGTATTTTTTAGTGTAGTATGATGAAAATACTATTCATTAACATGTCCAGAAAGGCGTTTGTTGTATTCACTTGTCCGGCAAACACCTACTTTCCCGACTTGAAACATAATATACTATTACCAAAACTTAACATTTTTTATGTTATAGTTAGCTACTCAAAACAAACTGAACTATTAATAAAAAGATAAGTTTTGTTTCAGACATGATTAATATTAAATTAATGTTTTCCAGATCATAAAATTTCAAAACATAATTTACAAATTAATCACAAGAGAGGTATGTTTTGTACTGATTTTAAAATTTTAGGACATATATTCTTACATAAAATATTCATAGAGCTTGCCAGAAATGACTAGCACTTGATTTTATATATAGAAATATTTCACAATACACAATATCAAGAGCACAGTGGTACAATATATTACAATAAAAATATTGAAAAGAACCCCAATACCACAAAAATAATCAAAAATAACGAATAAAACAAGTTACTTAAGATTAAACCCTTATGTACATTTCGATGACCATGTCATCATCATCAGAGGGTCTTGTTACAAAATACAATCTAGCAGACAAGAAGTGATTATCATTCTAGTTTGTAACTTCTTGTCTGCTAGATTGTATTTTGTAACAAGACCCTCTGATGATGATGACATGGTCATCGAAATGTACATAAGGGTTTAATCTTAAGTAACTTGTTATTTTTGTGGTATTGGGGTTCTTTTCAATATTTTTATTGTAATATATTTCACAACTTTATATAGATGTATATTTGGTCACCTGATGAATGGGGACAAAATCTGCTTACACCAATAGTATTCTTAACATAACCACTAGATAAATAATTCTCTTTGAATCTTATAAGAGATATAAATTTGTATTTTTTTAAAACTAAGTATGTGTTAAACTAAGTAGACATTTCCGATCAAGATTTAAGGAAATAAGCCCATTCAGGCTATCACTCCCTAGAGTCCTTTGGTTCTTCCTGATGTTATTTAAAAGCCATCTACATTAAATTCGTGTGAATTACTTTCTGGTGGACCTTGTGGGAAATGTTTTTCTAATAATTTCCTTGGTGATACCTAAAATATAAAATATTGGTGGTTAGAGATACCATAATAAATATCATTTTACATAAAAAATGTGTACAGAGAAAAGTTAAGATGGTTATATACCCAGTGGCGGCAATAAGGCTCACTAGGAGGGTAGAAAAAAAACACAGGATATCTGAGCACAGTAAGTTAAGGTAGGAAATTTGCCTTTTTCAACTACTTTTCAAAACTCATAGTAAGCTTTATAATGGTTTCCTTAAAAAAAACCATTGACACCAAACTACTTTTTTATTCCTAACAGTCTGAGGGCCACAAAAACCATTTTCAGGGCTGCAAGCGGGCCGCGTAGTGAGGATGCCAGAGCTAGACATTTATGAAGATTGCTTAGAGCAATTCTCAGTAAGCTATACATAAATTATATGTTCGCCAAGTAGTTTCAAAAGTTTTGCTGACCATACTAAGCAACACAATCTACAAGAGTTGTGGTTAGTCTATTTTTTTTATTGGATACATTGATTATTTACAACTATAATTTCTGTTATGAATTTTATTTGTATTCTGAATTTCAAGTGAAATAAATGCTAATAATACCAGTAAATGGTTTTTATTAACCTGAACTGATGTGAAAAACAATGTACTTGTTAAAAAAAAAGCTTGTTACTTACACACAGCCTTGCAGTATATGCAACATCCAGGTTAACCATGTAACCTGAATCCATGTTGGTAGAAACTTTTCCTAATTTGATAGCACTGAAAGATTCTAAAATAATTTACTTTGAACATACCAAATTTAATAGTGGTTTCAATACTTTTGCAAGCAAATAATTATCTTTAAGCTATGAAATCATGTTAAAAAAAACTCACCCATCATAATCAAATTTGTTTTTCTATTATATCTTGCTGGTGAGAAATACAGCAGGACTATAGTACAAAATGAAATCTTAAAGCCCCAATAAATAAAACCCTACTTGTAGATCACTGATTGGCACAAAAATCATTTTCTTCTGAATTGTGAAGGAATAAATCAATTTGTATCACAAATAATAAAATTTCGAATATATAGAAAACATTTTAATAGCTGACTTTATTGAGTGAATAAAATAATTTACTTCTTTGTGTTTATTTGAATTTGAGAAAACCGTGTATTTTGGTTAAAAATAATGTTTTGAATTTGAGAAAACAGTGTATTTTGGTTAAAAATAATGTTTATAGAAAACTTTCTACAATGTAATGTATTACAGTTTTTTTTTTAATTAATTATTTTTGTACTATAAGATTATTTGTAGTAATTCATCTTAACACTAACTTAATGTTTAAAAATCCTAAAGTTTTAAGGAATGAATTATACTGACACTGCCAGATCTGAGTAACCTCAGACATGATTTGAGTCTGGGGGCTCATACAGGAATGAATGTGATGCCACTTTGTATGTGGATGAGTTGGGAGCTGGACACCTGACTGCTAATATCTCTATTAATTTTTTTAAAGACTTAAGCCTTGGCAGAGGAAATATCAGTTCCTTTTTGAAAAAGCTTCAATGACAGCTGTAGAGTTGTATAGAATATGTCTTTGCAGAACTGAACCTTAGACCCAGCAAGAGACAGTTGTGACCAAGCAAGACTTCTAACCCTCCAAACACAGTCTCCAGTCCGGAGACTGTGTTTTACAAAAGTCTATGTTCGAATCAGGAGAAAGTAAGGGTTAACTCTGGACAATTATGAATTAATGGAAAGTTGAACACACATGTATAATTTGGAAAAAAAACAGTGACACCCAATTAAATTTGCCTGACATTGGGTCTGAGTGTATGAATGTCAGAGGATATCTAGGGGATTCTTCTATTCATTCTTAGATAGGCTCCTATGAGTGATTCCATTACATACATTTTCTCTAAACACTTGTAAATATTTACAAATTTGCCTATAGTAGCACTTACTCATATTTGTTTAGGACGGTTGTTTCGGGAGATGTGTCCCATTGTCAACTCAGACCGTAACTGATCTCAACATCTCCCGAAATGGCTGTTCTCAACAAATATACGTAAGTGCTACTATAGGCAAGTTTGTAAATATTTACAAGTGTTTAGTGAAAACTAGTAGCTCACGTGAGGATGGAATCAACAAATATACATCTACTCATCTATATATTGTGTAGCTACAGTGTTGTATGATATAACACAAATACACACAGTTGAAACATAATATAATAATAGGCAGAATAAAGTGACAAAAATATATTACAAACAGTTATTGCTATAACAAATGTACATTAAATTATAAGTTTTATTTGTCCTTTATAATAACAATATTGTAAATATTGAAAAAATTAACTTTCAGCTTGATTATGTTTGCTATAAAACAATAAGTTAGAATAAAAATTTAGTTCATGTTTTTCAAAATCCATGTTCCTACTAACTTAAAGAATTTATTTAAAATATGTTCATGTAAACATGAATTTCATTATATCATATTGGCTTTTAATTTCCTAGCCGAACATTCAGCAATGTAGTAATTATATACAATATCCAGAGCACAGTGGTACAATATATTACAAAAATATAGGTGAAAAATTAATCAATAAATAACTAAAATAAGTTACCTAAGATTAAATCCTTATGTATACTTCAATGACAAAGTCATCATCTTCAGAGGTTCCTACTACAAAAGTACAATCTAGAATACAAAGAAATTAACAGGTCAGTCTAGTTTGTTAATTTCTTTGTATTCTAGATTGTACTTTTGTAATAGGAACCTCTGAAGATGATGACTTTGTCATCGAAATGTACTTAAGGATTTAATCTTAGGTAACTTATTTTAGTTATTTTTTTATTAATTTTTGGGGTTTTTCACCTATATTTTTGTAACTTGCATAATTAGTTTATTAATTTCAATAGAAATAACTAGAATCCATTATCATAAATCATTTAATTTCAATGAACTAACCTTTTTCGCCCTTGCATCAGCAAAATTAAAGCCTTTGTAAAAGGAAGTATTTTGTAGAGTTAACAAGGACCTCAATCGTCGTTGTGGATTGTGTTGAAGCAGTTGTAAAATCAAATCTTTAGCTGGAAGACTACAACATTCTTGCAGAATGTCCTGAAATAAATGCCCATGTTTTAATAAAACCATGATTTCTGCTGTTATATAGAAAATTATATTGCATATGCATTGTCTATACAATAATAGTAATAAAAAAATAACTACTTGGACAAGTAATACAAAAGAGGTGAAGAGAATATAAGAATTCAGAAATAGTTAAATAGATAAGTAGTATTAAAGTGAGTGAAAGAGGAATAAAAAGTATGTAGCATTGAAAACAGTTAAACAAATAGTATTAGCAAAATGGTATATAGAAAACAGTATCAAAAGCAGAAAATAGTCTATCACTAAAGCAATACCTGCTAAGAAACAGGTATATAGTCAAGTAATATTAAGAAAAAGATAAATACAATGAGGTAATTGAAATCAAGCAATAGACTTTTTATTAAGAATCTATTTACTAGTATATGGACCAGTAAAATTAAGAAACAGGTAAATGCACAAAAACTATTAAGAAACAGACGAATAGACTATTAATATTAAAGAGGCTTCTAATCATCTTGAATACACTGAATTAAGTAATATTCACTGAATACAAGCCAAAAATAATTATTTGAGTAACTAAATAGAATCTATTAACTTACCTGCTGACACGTTTAGAAATAGTCGTTTCATTGACAAAGTTAACCCGCTACCCAGGAGTTAATATAAATATTATTGGACTCCAACTTGGATATCGAAATCTTGTTGCTGTTTATGACGAGCTGGTTGTTAATTACTTACACTTTTGATAATACTTCCAACTTGAACTTGAGCTACTAGTTTTTTACTAAAACACACTTTTATTAATATGTCACACTCATTTATAGTAGCACTTAATTTTTTTTTTAATGAGGATGACTGTCTTGAGAGATGTATCCCATTATCGCCTTCAGTTACTATCTGAGTTGACAATGGAATACATCTGAAACAGTCGTCCTCAATAAACAAAAAAGTATGTTCTACTATAGGAAAGTTTGAGAGAAAATAATATGTGTTCAAGTGTTTTAGTGTACACTATTAATGTTAAAGGTAAATAGATTTGTAATAGGCAAAGAGGTAAGTAGCAAGGATACAGTGAAGTGTATATCCTCCTAGACCTTTGGTTCCCAAACTGGGTGGCACAACCCCTTGTGGGGCTTCAGACCAGTTGGAAAATAGTAAGATAAATTCTCATTTAGTTAATATTGAACTACACAATTTTTCAAAATTTAAAACTAAATTAACACCTCAGATTTTTTTAATTAGGTAATTTTATTGAACATGATGTTCAGATAATTTAAATGAAATGTATGCATTTATAAAAGAAATATAAGTAAAGGTTGTGCAAAATTTGAAATTAAATCAACTTGACTGTTTAAAAAGAATAATAATAGTACAAAAGTATTGCAAAAGAAATGATTGCTGTTTAATGTGCCAGTGGACAAATCATTTTGGATAATTTACACAGGGAAATGGACTAGTAGTAATAAGAAATAGATTATAAAATATTAGGAAACATAAATGTAAAAAAAAAATATTAGGAACCAGGAAAGTAGACTATTAACACTGTATATGATATTATACGGCACATACATAAGTCTTGAATTTTGTAGTCCATTACGCTCGGTGAATCTTATTAATCACTTAAACATAGTTTATGACTATCCGAACTTTAAATGTAGTAAATTTGTTTTATAAATAAGTTTTAACAAATATACTAAATTTAAAGTTCGGATAGTCATAAACTATTGTTTAAGTGATTAACAAACATAAGAGTATTATATGTACAGTACAATAATGTGACCAAGTTATTTTACAAAAGGGGTAGGTAAAAAGTAATAAAAAGAAACAGGTAAATAAAAAGTATGGTTTTAAGAAGCATCTTAAAGTTATTGTGTTAACAAATACTATTAAGAAACAGATAAATAAATATTTTCAAGACAAGTAATTTAAAAAGAAAATTGTCAAGTAAATTCCTACTGAGATTAACAACAACAAATTTTATTTTAGTTACCCTAGAGCACTATTTATTATATTTTGTAGTAACCATGGCAACAGTTTAAGGTTGTACAATGAAGATTTCGAGGACAACCAGACAGGAGGAAAAATTTATATACATCTTTGAAAAATATATTTCTGGGCATTTGGAAAGTTGGGGACAGTTAGACTTCGAACATGAAAATCCTCAGTTCGAATCTGGCTGGACCCCACAAATGTTATAATTTAGTTATAGAATAACTATTTGAAAAAACTGTTATAACATCAATTGTCTTCCAATATAGGTTTAAAAAAAGGAATTTGAACTTGATTGGAAGAATAACAAAGTATTTTATTAAAGATTAAAAATTTATACAAGATATATATATATATATATATATATATATATATATATATATATATATATATATATCAGGAGAGTGTGAGCTAATAGAAAGAATTTAATAATAATGTAAATAAAGAAGTGACAATATAAATCAAGTAAACAACTAGTTTTAAGAAATAAATAGCATTGTAAAATGTTTTCAATAGGAAAAAGTAGGTATATATCAATTAGTATTTAGAACAAGTAAATGAATATGTAAACAGAGATGTTATATTGAGAAATGGGTAATTAATAGAATAAGTAATCAACTACTTACAGGAAATGTGTCTGCTTGGCCTCCTTGAGTATACATGGACATTCTCTTCAGAACTTCCACTGGATACTGAAAACAATTAAAAATTTTAAACATCATTTCAAAATTGAAGGAGGAAAGTAAAAGTTAAACAGGTAATAATAGTGACAGAAGATAGCCGACACTGAGTCACCAAAGGAGCCAGCTTAGCTGCCACACAAGACAGTAATCACATACAGCAATCATCCATTACATGTGCTTATATTAAAACGTAATTTACATATAATATTAGGAATCCTCATGGTAGTCACCTTGGAGGTCATAACTTTTCAGCTCATTCTGTGCCATGTAAGGTGCTTTGGTTTGTTTAAAACACAAACACAAATACAATATAATCAAAAAACAATAAAAAAATTAGGAACTATGCAGTGTAGGCCTACATGAGATAAATTTTAAAGACTTTAAACACGTCATAACAAATTCTTCCTTAAATAAGAAAAGGTCTACTTAGAGATTTACGACTGGGATAAAAAATACAACTTTGAAACTTGATTACCAACTTATTTACCTCGATTAGTGTAAAATGATGTCAGGGGGTTTGGGGACTAACATGTTTGTTGCGCCATTTTGTGATTCAGTGACACTAACTTATCTAATGTCAACAACAGCTTTCCATCTACTTCCTCAAGAAAGCCAATGTATTTGTGAGAAAGTTGGTTCAAGGATCTTGCGAGGGACAGACTTTAGCGGGCCGCCAAGGTGAAGGCCAGGTTGCCTCACAGCGGTCAATGACCCCACCGCTCTGCCATTTTATCTATTTTTATCCAAACATCAGGAATGCTGTATTTCCAGATATGCTGATTTTGTATCTCCGGTCGTCGGTATGTAAGTCTGACTCACAATAAAAAGTTTATCCTTTTAAGTCACTAATAAGCTATTTAAAGGGAAGACTGCAAATAAAATCTGAGACCGACCATATCTCGATACAATTTATTTCCCGTCATCCTTCGCCAAACTACGTAGTACCGTATATAAAATTTATCTGACGGCAAACTAAGAATTTGCATATATTTCTGCATTCTGCTAATTTAATTAAAATAAAATTTTATTTAACAACTTCAGAGAAATGATATCGTGTTTATTTCGCAGAAACGAGAAAATGTATAGGCCTATAGATATACATATACATTTAGGTTGTCGATTAATATGAAAATTTCTGTTTTTAAAAACTGAAAAATGCAACTGATTCTGTCGTGCGATACGGTCCCACCAGACGATATCTCTTGTTGTATCAACTACTCAATATTTTTGCGCTAAAGTAAAACCCTAACTTTATAAAATTAACATTTTTCTTCAGTAATGAAATGGGCTTCTATTCGAATAAAGTTGCGGTATGAAACACTTCTTAGAGCAAAAGGGCACCAAAAACTGCCAAAAGAAGAAAGAATTTCTATAACTAACGAGTAGTATTAGCAATACACCTTCTTACTCTCTCTAGCGCTATTACTTTTGGAAGGTTCGTTATCGAGTCAACACAACTCTCCTCTGTGCCAAAGCACTGCATTAATTAATATCCTCCAATTCTAGGAAGCATGACAAATCATAGCTTACGTAACAAGGTAGTATAACAACACTTTTAGTACATCTAACTCTACACACAAACAATATACAGTACTTTAGCCTACATCTTTTCAAATTGTTAGTGCTGGTATCCATATATTTTTAAAGTGTAATTCTTATTGCACAGCATATATAAAAAACTGAGTAGATGGATAAGACACCATCATTTAGAAAGTGTGCAAAGCATTTTGTCCCGACGTTTCCGAAAACAAACATGGCGGTTAACGCTAACAGCTGCTTTCGTCTTCACTTAATTACTGTAGGTTATTTGATTGTCTCTATTGTACATTAGCAGTTAAATAGTACGTTTTACGGAGATGAGATTTCGCTAATGTAGGAACGGTAAATATAATTAATTTAATATACTGATTTATTAACTTTGTTATATTTATTTATTGTAATTACTCAAATCTTTTTTATAATATTTAAAAGTAAAATTTAAAAAAATTATAAACATGATAAATTATACAATTTCAAAATATATAGTTATAATAATAGATTAGGTTATGTAACTTTCTATAATGGATAAGTTTTCCTTTTCTATACGGTTTTAGAGTATACAATGAATATCTAAAAAAGATTTAAGTACTATATAGCCTACTTTAATAAGGTTATATTGGTTTTTCATTCTATACATATTTTAAAAATTGTATTTAATAAATCAAATTATTTAAGTCACACTTATAATGTAATCTCAAGACCTCCATGTAAACGTGTATTAGAAAAAAAGATTTTTACCATGGTGCTGGGCGATTTGAACTTTTCATATTTATACGCATGTCGATTTGAAACAGATAATATCAAGTAGGTGACGGACAAGGGAACGATGTAATTCTGTCCTTGTATGTAAGGTTAAGATCGTACTATGTTGTAGTGTCCGGTAATACTGCCAAAATCATATACAAATAGTTGCAAATAATTACGTTCGTGGCAGCATTTGGAGAATCTGATTTGTGCACAGCCATGGGCCCAAGAGCATTCACATGGTAACAAACAGCACGCTATACAATTTCTGTACATTTTTGTAGACCTGTTAAGCCACCAGATCACCCAGAAGCGACTCGTGTACATGAGTTTCTCCGCGGTCATGTACCCGCGGAACGATACTCTCGGGATCTGGTCGTTTCGTTTGTTATCCAGTGGGAGCCACGCTATGCTGGAAATCACGACGCAATCCTGTAGACATACAATTGTTGACTTATGATACATTGGTCAGAGGGCTGAAGAGGAAAAAACATTCTCAACGTCAGAAGCGAGATTTGTTCAGAAACCTAGAATAATTTATCAAATGCGGCGTGGTAGGAACAAATATTGTAACGCCACTGGCCATTCTATGCGAAACAATGCAGATATGTCGCTCCGATAAACATGTTTTTTTTAAATTTTGGCGAAAAAAAGGTAATTGTTATAATCTAAAAATTACTAAATTTAGATTAACCTAAAACATAAATAGTAATATTAACAATAACAATTAAAACAATTCCGAATTAAACTAACAGAACGTAACAAAATAATACGTACTAAATTAAGAAAATTAGGATGGCGTAAGAAGGCAATGACACGGTCAGTGACATCAAGTTGCATCGTTCCCTAACAACACTTTAAACTCCATGAAAGACAGTAACGGTTATAAAAAACGGTCAACTCATCACATCCAAGCAGAACATTCTTGACTATGACGGTACCTCCACAAAACTGACGTTGTTTCGGATCTTCGTGTCGCAACAACCATCCATGCATTAACAAAGAGTGGCCGATGCGAAGACGAGTAACCACTATTTCCTTTCTACGACTCGAACAAACTAAAGACCTCTATGGCAGTATGGTGTTCTTGATTTCTCTCAGCTTGTTTACTTTCATAGTTTGCCATTCTTCATTCCCAGTAATGGTTCGGATTTAACGTTGCATAAGAAGTCAGATGCCAACACGTTGTATCGTACTTGTAGCCAATTTTGCTTTTTCATCTGCTTTTGTGTTTCCGAATATTCCACCATGACCGGGCGCCCAGCAAAACGATATTCCTACACCTCGATAAACACGTTGGCCTATATACGCCTCTACAACTCTCTAACGAACATCAACCTCAGAAAGAATACTCGTTCGATTCAGTTCAAACTTCATGTTTAGCGACCCCAGTGTTGAAAATAAGATTTGAGGTTGTTTTGTGAGTCAGTGCTTATTTAGTACTACTAAGGAAAAGCACAATAATTAATTTTATTATTTTAATGAGTTATATTCTACTTTTCGTAAAGTGTATTTCCAATCACTGATGATGACATTATATGTTTGTGTTTGTATGTCACTATACTATGACCCAAATATTAGCTATAATTTCTGTTATCTTTGTGTCTGCCCACCCGGCGGTGATGAGTCCATTTGGTAACGACGCATCTTAAGTGAGTTTTAATTTAAGAAATAGGTCCAAGTATACGCCTCTAGACAATTTAATGTTTTACTTGCATAATACTACCAAATGTCACAAAAAAAATAAAATTCCAATTGTTTTGAAGTGGCGCCAAACAACAAAATAATAATAATTGATATATTAGTTTTTTAATACAATATTAATTAATATAGAAATTAAACAAATTTAATGTATGCAATTGTAAAATAAAAACGCTATTTTAGACTTAAAGAAATACATACGAGTATAATATGAATAACTTGGTGTTTTTGATCTGTGATTATTAATACCATCTACGCAGGATAAGAAAGGATTGCGAATGAAGAAGGATTAGGAAAGGAACATAAATCTCCCTGATAGGGTGTAAAGAAAGTATCACGTATTCATAAATCCTCCTAGTAGAGACTTTAGGAAGTATCATGACGAAATATTATACAGAGCACAGTAGCGTAATTGTGATAAATAAATAACAATAACCCTTGCTACAAATATTTAAACACCCTTGATGTACATTTCGCCAACACAGTTAGCATCATCAGAAGGTTACAAACATTCTTAGATAGAATGTTTGTAACCTTCTGATGATGCTAACTGTGTTGGCGAAATGTACATCAAGGGTGTTTAAATATTTGTAGCAAGGGTTATTGTTATTTATTTATCAAGTATCATGACATAAATCCTCCTGGTAGATACATGGAATAGGGAACATAATGACATCACGAAAATTCCCCATGGTAAAGAGTATAAGGAGTATCATGGTATCTTGACATAAATCCTCCTGGTAGATACATGGAATAGGGAATATAATGACTTCACGAAAATTCCCCATGGTAAAGAGTATAAGGAGTATCATGGTATCTTGACATAAATCCTCCTGGTAGATACATGGAATAGGGAATATAATGACTTCACGAAAATTCCCCATGGTAAAGAGTATAAGGAGTATCATGGTATCTTGACATAAATCCTCCTGGTAGATACATGGAATAGGGAATATAATGACATCACGAAAATTCCCCATGGTAAAGAGTATAAGGAGTATCATGGTATCTTGACATAAATCCTCCTGGTAGATACATGGAATAGGGAACATAATGACATCACGAAAATTCCCCATGGTAAAGAGTATAAGGAGTATCATGGTATCATGACATAAATTCTCCTGGTAGATACATGGAATAGGGAACATAATGACATCACGAAAATTCCCCATGGTAAAGAGTATAAGGAGTATCATGGTATCATGACATAAATTCTCCTGGTAGATACATGGAATAGGGAACATAATGACATCACGAAAATTCCCCATGGTAAAGAGTATAAGGAGTATCATGGTATCATGACATAAATTCTCCTGGTAGATACATGGAATAGGGAACATAATGACATCACGAAAATTCCCCATGGTAAAGAGTATAAGGAGTATCATGGTATCATGACATAAATCCTCCTGGTAGATACATGGAATAGGGAACATAATGACATCACGAAAATTCCCCATGGTAAAGAGTATAAGGAGTATCATGGTATCTTGACATAAATCCTCCTGGTAGATACATGGAATAGGGAACATAATGACATCACGAAAATTCCCCATGGTAAAGAGTATAAGGAGTATCATGGTATCATGACATAAATTCTCCTGGTAGATACATGGAATAGGGAACATAATGACTTCACGAAAATTCCCCATGGTAAAGAGTATAAGGAGTATCATGGTATCTTGACATAAATCCTCCTGGTAGATACATGGAATAGGGAACATAATGACATCACGAAAATTCCCCATGGTAAAGAGTATAAGGAGTATCATGAAAAATAATTTCCTGGTAGGTAGATGACTAAGGACTAACACGACATAAAGCACCCTTGTAGTGGGTATAGGAAGTATCATGGCATCAATACATAAATCCCTCTGGTAGAGAGTATAGGTAGTATGGTATCATGGCATAAACCTCCTAGTTAATAGATGGTATGAGAAGTGTCATGGTATCATGACATAAACCCTTGGTACGTAAATGGTATAAAAAGTAGCATGGGTCCATGGCATAAACCCTTTGGTATAGAGTTTAGAGATTATCATGACATCAAGAAAAAATCCTTTGGAAGAGGATATAAGGGTATCATGTTGTCGTAACATAAACCCCCTTCGTAGATAGATGGTATAGGGAATATCATGGTATCAAGACATAAATCCCCCTGGTAAGTAGATGGTATAAGAAGTGCCATGGTATCATGACATAACTTCCTGGTAGATAGGGATATTGCATTATTCCCCCTGGTAGAGGGTATAGGGATTTTCATGACCAATGCTCCTGTTCCTGGTAAAGGGTTTAATGAGTGTTGTAATGTCAAGAAAAATTCGTTTTAAAGAGGATGTAAGGAGTATCATGGCATAAATCCCCCAGGTAGGGGATATAGCACTATCATTGCATCACGTTTGGAGGGTTGCATACCCTCTATCGGGGTCATTAGAAAATGTCTAACCTTTACATCCCGTTGAATGAAAAAGTATGCAGAATGGTATATGGAAAGTGAAGAGGTAGGTAGGACTGGGAAAGGACATAATGCTGCCCTGGTGTGGTGCAAAGGGGAAGTTATTGGGCGTTATACTACGAACGCACGGTCTCTTCATCTCTTCTCAACCGCGATGCAGAAATACTACTAACCGTTACAAAGTGATGCTCTTGGTTATATTGACATTTGCGTCATCACTATGTATGTAACTGGATAAAATCTCTGCACCCCCCCCCCCAACTTACTAATATATTTAGCATACGCGTTTCGCACTTGGTCACTACATCTTCAATTACTACCAGTCATGTAGAGAAATGTTCAGAAAGGTGTGTTATTACAAAATAAAATGAAGAAGAGATGAAAATATTTCGGAATCGGTATGGCTTTATTTATTTATTAGTCTACAGTTGAAGGTTAGAAACCTACTAGCTGTTTAATAGCTAAAAGAAAAGAATATATATATATATATATATATATATATATATATATATATATATATATCACTATAATGTACTTATACGGGAGTGAACTTTCGAGGAATAATTACGTGTCCTAATTTTCGAGCATCAACACGCACGCACGCACGCACGCACGCGCGCGCGCGCACACACACACACACACACACACACACATATATATATATATATATATATATGTATATATATATATATATATATATATATATATATATATATATATGTATATATGTATGTATGTATATGTAACATAAAGCAAACAATAATGTTTGTAATATCTGCTAATATTTCAATTACTCCTAGTAATTCACTCTCTCCATACGTACGAGTATATCATGTTCAAAGTTACAATCATTAATAAAATATATTTTTTATTCATTAGTTCAAATACATTTTTTAAAGCTTGTGGTAAATGACACTTGATGTTCGTACAGTTTTAATCATCAATTTAATTAGTTAGTTTTTTTACTGCAAATAATATTTCAATGCATGGTTTTCGTTTTGTTTTGAACTTCATATCGATTAAAATTTAATAATACAATTTATTAAAATTTACCAAATATAAAAATACTGGATCATTCTGCATGTGCTGGAAAAATTATTTTTTATTATTATTTTCTTTTTTCAATTCTTTTTATTTGTTCACATTCTCCGAGTGAATACGAGATTTTGTTCAAATTTTCAATTCTTAATAAAATACTTTTTATTCTTCCACTCAAGTTCAAACGCATTTTTTTTTAACTTGCAGTGTATGACACTTGACGGTATTACAGCTTTTTCAAATATTAATTAATTAATTAAATTAATAATTAATTAATTTTAGTTATATATGGGAGAAAACCTTTACACAAAGGGGCAAGGTATGCAATATAGTTTCTTCGTTCAAATAGGCCTAAAATAAGTGATAACATTAGATTTCTTAAAACAGCTGACTTTATGTTTATGATTATGTGGTAGAACAGCTGTTTTAACGCACAGGCTATGTTACTTTACTTATATTAATAGTAATTATTTAATAAAATGTAACTAAAATAATTGTTTTTTCTTTGTTGACCTAAATAGCAATTGACTTTAAAAGATTTATTTATATACTTGTTTTCCAAGCAGATTAACTCAAAGGATTGAATTAAAAAAAACCAACAACAATAAATTTATATTCAAATTTGTACAGAATTGACAAAAACTGAAAAGCCAGTCGTTTAGTTGAACACAAAATCTTGGGCTCCCCGTTTCAACGCTTAGAGAGAAATGAGGGCCGGATATAGGAGTTTATCTGTAAGACTTGTTTGTACGTGAACCTGAAGAAGTCTGCAAGAGCCGCTCCGGGCAACGAGCTCTGGCGCCATGCACCTGACCTCTACGCCACTCTGTTTACCCGACATGTCTAACACACAGTCATTTAGTTTTATAACAGTGACCGCTTGTTATTAGCTGCATCATCCGGCCGCATTAAGGGAGGGATCGGACACATAATGAGCGGCGCGCTGTAGTATTACTGATACTCGGTTGGACGCAAGCATCGCTTGTTAAACTGGTGGCATAGCATTCTTGCGTTCAGCCTATTACAATTACTTGCACTGTTCTATTTCTGGACCCTCTTCCACGCGTCTATACTGACATGGAGTAGAGTTTGTGCGAGGTAAAATTAAGGCAATAATAATAAGTCTATCATCCCTTAGAACTAACCCTCAGAGAAAAAAGAAATCTTGTGTAAATTACCAATTTTTAATTTTTCTCTTGTTTTTTTATAAATAATGATTTAGACGCCTCCAATTATGGAAGAACCTTTTGCAGGAGTGGGTTCCAATAACTTCCCAAAGTTTCATGTCGCTGGGATAAATGGTTTACATTGTACAGCAAGGCAGATGACAACTTTGTTTATTTCTTATGGTAAATTTCTACCCGGCTTTTTTTTTATTTCTAACCCGTAAAATTAAAATTTTGCTAAATCTTTTCTAAATAAAGGACCCCTCTACATTTCAAGTCTGTATCATTATTAGTTTCGCCTCTGCGTCGATCGTCAGTCAGTCAGTCAGGACTTCAATTTTTATATATATAGATATACAGGAGACACAGTTCCCATCCGAAAAGCGCCAAGGCCCTTGCCATTAGCGGCGCCGTAAAATGCTACCCCATCACTTTGAAACACCAGAACCAGCTCCAACCAGACGTGCTGATTGTGCGATAGTCAGAATACACTCTCTTTTATATGTTATAAGTAAAGCACTTTTTGGTGTAAATGTAAAATATTTTCTGAAATATCCAGCTGTTTAAACCGGAATATGATTTGATTCATAAGTCAACAGTTGCTTGAACTTAAAATACCATTTAACTTTTACTTAAATATTTAAAATTTTGTTGGAATATAATTGAAGCATAACAATATTAACCTAAATGATGCTGAGGTTTATCCTTCAAAAATGGCGGACTGTGGTAGATTTTGACCCTCAAAATAAAATGAAGTTATTTGTATTGAGAATTAGAATTAAAATAAATATATTTGTTCATACAAGTTTTTGTTCTTTAAAACTGAATTATAAACGTAACCAAACATTCCCTAATCTAGCTTGAATTGTAAAATGAAAAATACAAAAATAGTTTTGACATGGGACATTATATGACGAAAATGTCATCAACTAATGTCCATGGTTTTGAGGTTTTTCAATAATAACTTTATAACAACTTAACATTTCTAGACCATCACTCGCAGCATTGAACTATGCACTGACTAAGAAATATCTAACAATGTGGGTCTGTTGAGAAATACCAGTAAGTAGTGGTTTCTGCAAAACTTAATTAATATGTAAGTGTTTTGTCTCGATTTTTTTAAAAATATTTCTGCTCATACTTAAATTTACAGCAGTTTATACTCTCAAGTTTAAGAGTCCTACATTTGTTCTTGGGCGATTTCGAGAGTTGAGTAACTGACGCGAGTAAGGTCAGTTTTAAACTCCTGGCGCGATCAATATTTCTGAGATTTAGGTACGTATAGCTCGTAAGGCGAGTGATGAAATTTTTTAGGGAAACAAGAGGGCAAGGAGAAATTGGCTCATGCACGGAACAACTGCTCGGACCAACAAAACTCTCTGATTTATGTCTCGGTGCTTGTCGTTTGTGTTGTGGCCTTTCCAAAAACATTTCGGTGATGTAAAGGGGGTGTCTTCAGGATCTCTGAATCACCATTTTCACTTAGCACCTCAGCAAGTAAGTGTGTGTGATAGAAAAGTGATCCATAGTCAGAGCAAGAAGATTATTAGCCTCCATAGGGAAAGACGGATGTTCGGCGAGTGGGTAGTAGAACAGTAGCCAACCCACCTTGGCTGAGTAAATCTTCTCTCAAACTGTTATCTCCCTCCCTATGTGCAGAGAGAGTTTATCACTCGTGTCACTACCTATAGCAAAAGACTAATGTCGGCGAGTGGATAGTAGAACAGTAGCCAACCCAATCTGGTTGAGTAAATCTTCTCTCAAACGGTTACCTCCCTCCCTATGTGTAGAGAGAGTTTATCCCTCGCATCACTACCTATAGCAAAGGATTAATGTTCGGCGAGCGGGTAGTACAACAGTTGTCAACGCACTCTGGTTGAGTAAATCTTCTCACAAACTGTTACTTCCCTCCCTATGTGCAGAGAGAGTTTATCCCTCGCATCACTACCTATAGCAACGTTCGGGGAGTGGGTAGTATAACAGTAGCCAACCCACTCTGGCTGAGTAAATCTTCTCTCAAACTGTTACCTCCCTCCCTATGTGCAGAGAGAGTTTATCCCTCGTATCACTACCTATAGAAACGTTCGGGGAGTGGGTAGTATAACAGTAGCCAGCCCACCTTGGCTGAGTAAATCTTCTCTTAAACTATTATCTCCCTCCCTATGTGCAGAGAGAGTTTATCACTCGTGTCACTACCTATAGCAAAAGACTAATGTCGGCGAGTGGGTCGTAGAACAGTAGCCAACCCACTCTGGCTGAGTAAATCTTCTCTCAAACTGTTACCTCCTTCTCTATGTGCAGAGAGAGTTTATCCCTCGTATCACTACCTATAGAAACGTTCGGGGAGTGGGTAGTATAACAGTAGCCAACCCACCTTGACTGAGTAAATCTTCTCTTAAACTGTTATCTCCCTCCCTATGTGCAGAGAGAGTTTATCACTCGTGTCACTACCTATAGCAAAAGACTAATGTCGGCGAGTGGGTCGTAGAACAGTAGCCAACCCACTCTGGCTGAGTAAATCTTCTCTCAAACTGTTACCTCCCTCCCTATGTGCAGAGAGAGTTTATCCCTCGTATCACTACCTATAGAAACGTTCGGGGAGTGGGTAGTATAACAGTAGCCAACCCACCTTGGCTGAGTAAATCTTCTCTCAAACTGTTTCCTCCCTCCCTATGTGCAGAGAGAGTTTATCCCTCGTATCACTACCTATAGAAACGTTCGGGGAGTGGGTAGTATAACAGTAGCCAGCCCACCTTGGCTGAGTAAATCTTCTCTCAAACTGTTTCCTCCCTCCCTATGTGCAGAGAGAGTTTATCACTCGTGTCACTACCTATAGCAAAAGACTAATGTCGGCGAGTGGGTCGTAGAACAGTAGCCAACCCACTCTGGCTGAGTAAATCTTCTCTCAAACTGTTACCTCTCTCCCTATGTGCAGAGAGAGTTTATCCCTCGTATCACTACCTATAGAAACGTTCGGGGAGTGGGTAGTATAACAGTAGCCAGCCCACCTTGGCTGAGTAAATCTTCTCTTAAACTATTATCTCCCTCCCTATGTGCAGAGAGAGTTTATCCCTCGTATCACTACCTATAGAAACGTTCGGGGAGTGGGTAGTATAACAGTAGCCAGCCCACCTTGGCTGAGTAAATCTTCTCTTAAACTATTATCTCCCTCCCTATGTGCAGAGAGAGTTTATCACTCGTGTCACTACCTATAGCAAAAGACTAATGTCGGCGAGTGGGTCGTAGAACAGTAGCCAACCCACCTTGGCTGAGTAAATCTTCTCTCAAACTGTTTCCTCCCTCCCTATGTGCAGAGAGAGTTTATCCCTCGTATCACTACCTATAGAAACGTTCGGGGAGTGGGTAGTATAACAGTAGCCAACCCACTCTGGCTGAGTAAATCTTCTCTCAAACTGTTACCTCCCTCCCTATGTGCAGAGAGAGTTTATCCCTCGTATCACTACCTATAGAAACGTTCGGGGAGTGGGTAGTATAACAGTAGCCAACCCACTCTGGCTGAGTAAATCTTCTCTCAAACTGTTACCTCCCTCCCTATGTGCAGAGAGAGTTTATCCCTCGTATCACTACCTATAGAAACGTTCGGGGAGTGGGTAGTATAACAGTAGCCAGCCCACCTTGGCTGAGTAAATCTTCTCTTAAACTATTATCTCCCTCCCTATGTGCAGAGAGAGTTTATCACTCGTGTCACTACTTATAGCAAAAGACTAATGTCGGCGAGTGGGTCGTAGAACAGTAGCCAACCCACTCTGGCTGAGTAAATCTTCTCTCAAAGTGTTACCTCCCTCCCTATGTGCAGAGAGAGTTTATCCCTCGTGTCACTACCTATAGCAAAAGACTAATTTCGGCGAGTGGGTCGTAGAACAGTAGCCAACCTACTCTGGCTGAGTAAATCTTCTCTCAAAGTGTTACCTCCCTCCCTATGTGCAGAGAGAGTTTATCCCTCGTATCACTAGCTACAGCAACGTTCGGCGAGTGGGTAGTATAACAGTAGCCAACCCACCTTGGCTGAGTAAATCTTCTCTCAAACTATTATCTCCCTCCCTATGTGCAGAGAGGGTTTATCCCTCGCATCACTACCTATAGCAAAAGACTAATTAATGTTCGACGAGTGGGTACTAGAACAGTAGTCAACTCGTCTCACTACCTATAGCGTGTTTCGGATTGGCAGATACTGGGGACAAAGTAGATATAAGATGACGCCAAAATGTCTTTAAATAGTTCTAAGGCGCTAAATTATATTGTTTTACATAATATGGTGGTACTAGCGGAAAGTCCAACCCACGATATTGTACCTTAATCCAGCCCATGTTTCGCTGGTTCATAACCCCCTTAATATTTTATTGAACCTGATTAGCTTAGATACTTGAGTTGTGTACGTTCCGCTAGTACTATGAGTTTAAGATCTCTATGATCATTAAATGATAATGATTGATCTGGAGCGACATCTACCACGGGAAGGCCTGACTCTCTCTTTCATGTCTGACGCCCCACCTCGCCTTCGGACGGTTCATCGTTATCAGTAAACAATACAACTTGGAACATGTTAATCATTCCAGAATACACTTCTTACCGCGATAAAACGGGACCACCAGCACACAGATACATGCTGGTGCGTGCTTGGAAATACGTACTCACGGGTGTGTTCACTAATGTTTCTCTTTCGAGAATTCCTTCGTAAATTCTTGCAAACATTTTAATCCATTCATTCCTAGTGAGATTTTGCTTGCTCCTACAAAACCGCTTCACCATTTAACAATAAATATTTTTCTTGTGAAGTAAAACGTCGTATAGGGGACCTTATAGAAAACTGAGTGAATATGTAGAACACGCATTCCAACGAGAAAGAGTAACAATCCGAAGATCGACGAATTGTTCCGATGATATCTGAAAGTCAAACAAGGCAGTTACCATAAAGTCTTTTCTTCTACACATAGAGGTTACTTGAAGCTTATGATGAGAAGCCCCCCCTCCTCTCCAAACGAAGTCCCCTTCCTATAAAAACCAAACCCCTCCTGTTCCTCATGCTGATTCGACCGGTCTTTACCTATGCCTCCTCCGTTTGGTGGCCAATTCTAAAGAAGTCCTGCCGAAAAAACCTCGAATCCATCCAATCCCGTACCTTACGTTCAATTTCCGGCAGCCCCTTGTTTGTTTCAAACAGCACAATCAGAAACTCCTTCGTCTGTTACCTCTCGGCAGGGCTCTTCGGCAGAGACGAGAGTTCAGCCTACCCTCACATCCGCGACATCAGTGACACCACTGGACCCCCTTCTACATTCCGACCGCGTCCTAAAGTGCTGTTGGACCCTCCATAGCACCCCCAAACAAGCTCCCCCTCCCCCACGGTGCATCATTTAATTAATGATACTGATAGATTAAGCGTAAAGATATTTTAGCTTTAAGTGATACGCCAACAGACAATTTAATATTTGATGTTTCTTTCATATCTTGTTTAGTATAAGTTACCACTGCCGTGGGATAAGTGAATAGCCTGTAGTTCTTAAGAAATCAT
This sequence comes from Prosapia bicincta, assembly GCA_036971475.1. Classification (NCBI taxonomy): domain Eukaryota; kingdom Metazoa; phylum Arthropoda; class Insecta; order Hemiptera; family Cercopidae; genus Prosapia; species Prosapia bicincta. The sequence continues at coordinate 245,358,105 of JBAIZL010000001.1, forward strand.
GTTAGATATAAGTGATTTAAGACGTAGCATAAGTAAACCATGTTAGTCTTTAAGGTAATATTGTCATGTATTTTTAAGTGATTTATGTTAGAATAAGTACTTTCTATGTTAATTTTAAACCAAAGCAAGCCCTGTTAGTCTTAAGTCACTGTTCATGTTAGCTTTTAAGGTTAGATGTTAGATTTAAGTATGTAAACTTTGTTTTTGAGATTTTCCCACAGAAATATGCAATGCCTGCCAAGAACATCTAGCAATAACGTCAGTCAGTCATTATCCTTAACAAAAATAGCTCACCCTACCACCAACACAAACCTCCGTCCTTTCATCAAACAGTCGGCAAAAAATAATGCTGTAAACACATTGATATTAGCAGCCAGTGTTAAACCCACGGGGGCCACCAAGCCCCCTTCTTCCTAATGACTGACTGACTATGATGAGAAGTTTTAAAACGCAATGTTCTATATATTTAAAAGTATTGTATATTTGATTAAATTATATCGTACCGTATATGATTCCTCTGTATATTCATCAATATTGTACATCTGACTAAATTATAAAATAGTATAATTTATAATATAATAAACTAGCTGACCCGGGCTTAAAGGTTCAAGTTAGTGATACTAACTTCGTATCGCCTAAAAGTCAATGAATGGTGTGTTAACATTGGCTAAACTTAGTTAAATCAAATCACGGTTGATGGGTGAGTCAAAGAAACCTGATTTATTAAGAATCTGTCAACGTTTCGACGACGAAATTGGCCTGAATGAGGACGACAATTTAGTCGTCTAAACGTTGCCAGATTCTAAATAAATCAAATTTCTTTGACTCACGCATCAACCGTGTGTTTATTTAACAAAACTTCTGTGAGTGTACACCTAATCATAAACTTAGTTTAGTATTTTTATTGATATAATAATAGCAGAACTTATAGCAGTCGATCGAGAAAAATGTGACAATAAAAGTTTTTGATTGAATGTTATTTATTGAAGTGCATTCGGATTTAAAATATTATTTTGTATATTGTTTGAAATGTGTTGGAAAATAATTTTATTGTTGAGTGTTGCCTAGCAACCAAAATGTGGAATGAACTCAATGAAATATTTTAAGATAAAATTAGAAAATCATATTTTATGCTATTTTGGCACTTAGAAATTACTTGTTGAAAAAAACTGTTATGTTGTCGGGAAGCTCTTTTGATAAAAACCTAGCGCTGTTTTATAGGTTGATATTTTAATGCTAAAATTAATAGGTTTGGAGGAGGTCACGTGTCCCCTGTGCCGCCTGGCTACGCCCCTGAGACTTACTATGCCAGAAACCTTCCTACGAATGTACTCAACAATTTCCCAAAGTTTCATGGTGATCGGATCAAGGTTTAGTAATGCATAAGGTTCATACATACATACAACATACATACATACATACAAACATTCATTTATGCATATATATATATATATATATATATATATATATATATATATATATATGCTGATACGTATTCCTTCACGGATGGAAAAATATGATGAAGAGTTATTATCTGGAGTACATCCGTTCATTCTGCAGTCCATAAATTCGCAGTGCCGACGTTTCGCTAGAATCTCATCCAGCACTGACGAGGTGAACCCAACAACAGAAGAAGAGCGAGACGTTTTGCTGGATGAGATTCTAGCGAAACGTCGGAACTGCGAATTTATGGACTGCAGGATGAACGGATGTACTTCAGATAATAACTATTCATCATATATATATATATATATATATATATATATATATATATATATATATATATATATATATATGTATCACTTTCACTATATGTACTTAAACAAGAATCTTACTTGGTATTTATGCGAGCTAACTTTCAAAGATTGATAATATCTCCATCATCAGGCATCACTGACCGTGGGTTGTAGTAGACAACAATAGCAGTTGTCTATATATATTATAGAGATACGAGGTGAGGCTAGAAAAAAACCGAACTAGCACAGGTAAAACAATAAAGCGAATGCAATAAGGCTGAAAGTCGCCTGGCCTGTCACGTGACTCTTGCTCCGCCTACTGCTCGAGTTTCATCTGCCTCCTGCACTCAGTCTGCCCCTGGCGTCTGTTCTAAGTAGTTGACGTTTTGTCTGAGCGTCGGAAAAATGTTGAGTGTACAGAAAGAACAGCGTGTTAACATCAAATTTCTTTTCAAACTTGGAAAATCTGCAAGTGAAACGTTTGTAATGTTGCAACAAGTGTACGGCGATGATTGTTTATCGCGAACACAAGTGTTTGAGTGGTTTAAACGATTTAAAGATGGCCGCGAAGACACAAGTGATGGCGCTGGCAATGGCAGACCATTGTCAGCAAAAACTGATGCAAACATTGAAAAAATCGGTAAACTTGTTCGAGAAGATCGCCGTTTAACAATCAGAGCAATATCTGAGTTGACAGGAATTGACAAGGAAAGTGTTAGGCAGATTCTTCATGAAAGTTTCAACATGAACAAAGTGTGTGCAAAAATGGTTCCAAAGTGTCTCACAATTGAACAGAAGGAACGCGATCCCACCTTTTTACAAAATGTTATTACTTGTGATGAATCGTGGTTTTTTACTTACGATCCCGAAACCAAACGCCAATCGATGCATTGGAAATCTCCTGATTCTCCACCACAAAAAAAGCACGAATGTCAAAATCGAAATCAAGGCAATGATGATTGTTTTTTTTTTATGTCAAAGGGATTGTACACATTGATTGGGTACCAGAAGGACAAACAGTGAATTAGCATTACTACATTAGCGTCCTGACTACCCTACGTGAGCGAGTACGGAGAAAACGGAACGATTTGTGGAAAAAAAGACATGGATCCTGCACCAAGACAATACCCCAGCTCACAATGCGTTGTCAGTGAAGACGTTTTTAGCCAATCACAACATTCCCATCTTAGACCATCCACCCTACTCACCTGATTTGGTCCCCTGTGATTTTTTTCTTTTCCCTAAAGTCAAGTCAGCTTTGAAAGGAACTAGATTTGAGAGTGTTGAAGCAGTAAAAGAAAAAGCGACGGAAGTAATGTATGGACTTACCGAAAATGATCTGCAGCATTGCTATGAACAGTGGAAAATTCGTATGGAGCGGTGTATATACCGAGGAGGAGAGTACATTGAAGATACCAACAAATTGTAAATAATGGAAAATAAAATTTTTTTATAGCATCAGTTCGGTTTTTTTCTAGCCACACCTCGTATCTATTATTTTTATTAACATCTCTCTCTCTCCCTCTCTCTCTCTCTCTCTCTCTCTCTCTCTCTATATATATATATATATATATATATATATATATATATATAGGCCTATATATATATATATATATATATGTCTGGATTAAAAACGAGACACTTAGCTAGTAGGCAAACCTCTTATTAAACATTTAGGAAATCTAATAAAGCAAATTAGAATCCAGAATCATCACCCTTCGATCCTTATTGATGATTCGAAGATAAATTATAATAAACAATTCAAGGACATAGATTTAGAATTATATATGTAATTGAGTTAAATACGTACACAACTAAATCAATGAGGTTACACAGAAATCCTCTTAAACAGAGAAATACGTCAAGGTAATGAGTCTTTATTGGAGACCTGCAAATATATTCATGCAAGGAAAAACCGGCAATTACTGCAAAGGTCACTAGGTCGCGGGAATTCTGGATTTATATTCCGACCGTTACGAGGTGCTACAATGTGGAGAGCTTTAAAATGTGCATATCTTGTTTGTTACCTTCTTCAACTCGTTCTAGTTTGTTATACTTTTGCATTTCCAATATATATTAATATGCAAACATTTCCCTATATTATCTCCTATGTTTTGCCTAAATAAGGACAATTATTTCAGGAGAAGTGCTTCATTATAAACTCGGACCGTCACGGATTGACAATGGAGCACCTCTCTAGAAACAGCTGCCCTCATTTAGGCAAAAGGTATGTGATACTACAGTCAATGTGATCATATATTATTAAGTAAAATTGTACAAATCCGATTTTTCCTATGGGGTTGCAGCAGTGGCAACGCTGCATCTTTGCTCACCCAGATTTCATAAAGTCTGCTAACAAGTGGTAGGGCGTCTTTGAGATCAATGTGGCGGAGAAGTTGAAAATGAATATAAAAGCCAACAGAAGTGAAAACGTTAACGAAAAATACATTTTATTAATAACATTTTATAAAGAATTTCCCAAAATTTACTTGAACATGGCTCTTAAAGACGTTTTCATTTCCGAAACTGGAATGCAAATTTATAACTCAATATCATTTAACTGAATTCATAATAAGATTTGTTAAAACAAAAATTAATACCTTTATTAGTTGATAAATAATATTGAATAATGTGCAGTATAGGAAGTAACATAATCTATAAGTAACAAAAACAGCTTTTGTATGGCATCATACGTTATAATTTAATTTGATAAAAAGATATTTCTAAATGTATAGGAAACTACAACCGTAAAGGGTTTACACATTACCTCCAAATAACCCCTAAGTCCTGACAAAACTGCTGTTAGCTTTAACCGATCCCAAAACGATACGCGTTTCCTTTAGGTTATTTTTCGCAGCTATCCGTTACAGTTCAACTTAAAAACATGCAATATAAAAAGTAACACAATCTTCTAATAATAAAAAAACAGATATAAACATACTTTATCGCTTAATTTAATAAAGTCGTTATTTCTGAATAAATTTAAAGCAAACTGCATTCGAGAAAGATTAAAACATATCCTCCACATAACGTCTATGTGACAAAAAGTGCTGTTAGCGTTAACTGACTATATTACAATGCTCGTGTTTGTGTTCGGTAATTTTCGGGACAATCCGGCGGAAAACATATTTTCTCATGAAGCTGACTGATTATTCCTCACTTAAAAATTGCCAGAGTTGAAATTTTCATTCCAAAAACAAAGAAATAATATGGACAAAACGTACCGTGTCGCCTTGCAACTTTATGTTGCGTTCACGATTTAGTATACGCTTAAACATATGCTTTTTGTTTCAATACGACACGTGAATAAATAATATATATATTAATAAAAACCTTTTAAGCCAACATTGTTTTAATGTAAACCAGGCCACTGTTTACAAGCAAAACAACATTTGATAGATGTTTGTATATAGGTTAGATGAAACCGAGGCTCTGTCAGGGCTAGTTAGAGTAACAAATGGGTCTTCGTTTTGAGGAAATATTCTCTTTAACTCAGTTGAGCTAATCAGGCAATATAAGTGATAGTTTCCATTAAAAAAAAAACTGTATAAAATCAATCAATGTAAACGCGCCGTAACAACTCAATGATGAAGGAAGTGTTGCATATGTATGATAACTCAGGCGCTACGGAAGGTATACAATCTCTAAACTGTACGTTTTACGCACATAGCCTTTCGCTTCAGCATCACTGAACATTCAAACTATGGACTTTAAGTAACAATTTCCTCTGTAAATACGTCTTGTACCAAGACATAAGATTCTCTCGAAACCGAACGGATCGCTCGGCACGGTCACGGGAAACGAAAATGCTCGAGGAATATTAAATGTTCGTTCAGAGCGATTAAGGCAGGAGCGCAGGAAGTCGGACGAGGAAGGAAATGATGACAAGTTAGTTTATTTTTAGACCTGTTCACCAGTGTATCGCAATATATAGCTGTACTATCTGTATTTAGCGTTGATGGTAATAGTTGACCAAATGGTATTCAACCCTTGTTTTATTCTTTGTTCACATTATGTTACACAAACATATTTTCTAAAAAAGAAACAGGTGATTGCAAGCAATACAACCATAAACACTACTTAAGAAGTTAGAGTGGAAACATAACCTTACTTTACAAACATAATCCAGTAAAAATAATTATTTACGTAGCCTATAACCGGACTTTGTTCTTTATAATTACCTGTATTAAAATATAGCTACAAAGTATCTGATTATCAACGATGTGGTTATAAAAAACTAAAGGATTCTCTTTCCGAAAAGTAGCATTAATAGGTGAAACAAGGGCTCCATTGCCGGACATGAATATTCAATAGTGCTCCGTCTGCTGTTGTACGTAAAGGTACGCAGAGAGTCGATTATCCGAACGTCAATTATCCGAAACGTCAATCATCCGAACGGAAAATAAATACATAGATTACAGAAAAGAAGTATCCGTCAGTTGTACTAGTAACTGAGGAAGAGGAGGAAAGTGTTGTGGAATTTTCTCAAAAACGTAACATCAAAGACTGGCGCTACGTGCTAGTTGTGCATCTTTAAGTAGGGAAAACCTGAGCAAAGCCTGGAATAAATTGACTGAGAAAACAGCTGAAACCACAACATTGAAGACAAACCATTGCAGAGCTGTGCCAGGAGATTCTAGGCTTTTCTGATTGTGACAGAGGATAATGAGTGTTCAGGGAATGACAATGATCCACGGTCCCAAATTTTAAATGTCCGTCTTACGGTAAGAATAAGAAAGTGCTGCTGTGATGAGGAGGATAAAGAAGAATTCAGTGAAAATTACTTTATCCACGAAGATGCAATGAAGGCTGTAGACACAGCAATGTTATGGTTTGAAAAGCAAGAGGAGAGAGATTCTGCGCAACTCATGTAGTTAAAACGATTAAGTGATTTGGCTGCCAAGAAAAGAAGTTCAAATTTAAAACAAAAAAACAAGAATTATTATTTCCTCAAAGTTACAAACAAGGCAGAACAGTAAAACTAAGGACACCTGAATAGTTTGTGTAAACATTTTTAATTCTGAAATTACATGTGTTTACTTTTTAATAACGATGCTGTAGTTGATTTAAAATTGTGGGTTATTATTCTCTCCATCCTTCTATGAATTACTGTGTTTTGTAAATATTGATTGATTGACCGAACTTTTGATTACCCTCCGGTCCCAATCAAATCAGATGATTCACTCTCTACTGTATAGGCCTATAGTTGCATACGTATTTGAAAATTTCCCGATTTCGGTATTGTCAATAGGCTATTTGAGTTATTTTTTTTAATATTACCTTGTACTTTGTAGGTATACTGTAACATTGACGTGCGATGTGTACATTACTAGGTACGGGTACATAAGAATAAATAGTACTAGTAATAACAGAAACAGAAATAATAGGTTCGTAGCCACGTGTATATTAATTTGACATAAAAATACATTTACTTCATACAGTTTTGTGTTGTGTTGTTATAATGAAGTTAAGTTTCACATTTTGCAAACTTTAGCAGTATTTATGTTTTGTGGCGCTTTAAATCACCTGACCTTGTTTATAACATATGTTTGAGTAACATATATAATCGTGGTTTCGGAATTTCTCCTATTCCAATGCTGATATTGAAACAGTGCGTCATTATTTCTTTTGACTTTTCATGTACTATTGATTTTTTAAAAAATAAACTATAAGCCTATTATATTAAAAATTGGTTTTCTGAACAGGAAGTATCGGATATAAAGAACTTTTAAATTCACGCCTTGGAAGATTTTATAAAACAGTTGTATTCTGGAGAGTATCGAGAGGTTCGATACAGAGCCGTTATCGATTTTTTAACTATAACGTTCTTGTTGTCAATGGCTTACTTACCTCTACAAGAACCTGCCTGATGTACACAATATAAACTTATCCCAATGCAGACAGGTTAGGTTAAACTCCAGCACCGCACGTAAACTGCTACCTAACTTCAGTTGTAACTCCACGTTACCTGGAGGACTATCTGATGAGAACAGGGTAGATTCGGGCTGGCTCTTTACAGGATCTCCTCGATCGACTACTTTTTGTAAGCACAATATTTCAGTTACGACATTCAAAACTACATGTTAAGTCTAGAACCTCTTTTTGTACAATGATTTGTAAACGTTTAGCTGTTATCGCTGAAATATGTGCGTATTATAAGTTATGATATAATTCTCTCTCTCTCTCTCCTACTCTATCTATTTCTATCTATGACTACCTTCCCATCCATCCGTATCTATCTGCTTTTATCCGTGCCCATGAAGCTATCTTTATGTCTACCTACTTAACCATATGTCTTTTTCTCTCTCTGTAACTATCTACTTTTATCTATATCTATAGAACTACCTATCTATATGTGTAGCAGCCCATCCATCCATCTTTTTCCTTCAGTATATATCTACTTTTATCTATTCCCATAGAACTATCTATCTTTATGTCTACCTACCCAACCATACGTCTTTCTCTCTCTGTAACTATCTACTTTTATCTATATCTATAGAACTACCTTTCTCTATGTCTACCTACCCCACCATACGTCTTTCTCTCTTTGTAACTATCTACTTATATCTATATCTATAGAACTACCTATCTCTATGTCTACCTACCCCACCATACGTCTTTCTCTCTCTGTAACTATCTACTTTTATCTATATCTATAGAACTACCTATCTCTATGTCTACCTACCCCACCATACGTCTTTCTCTCTCTGTAATTATCTACTTTTATCTATATCTATAGAACTACCAATCTATATGTCTACCAGCCCATCTATCCACCTTTTCCCCTCCGTATCTATCTATTTTTATCTATTCCCATAGAACACTATATTTTTATATCTACCTACCCAACCATACGTCTTTCTCTCTCTGTAAATATCTACTTTTATCTATATTAGAACTACCTATTTATATGTGTAACTGCTCATTCATCCATATTTCTCTTTCTGTATCTGCCAACGTATCTTTATCTTTATAATCATTCGCCTATACACCCCTTTCTATCACTATATCTGCCTATCTATTCTTATCTCTATCGCCTTGTGTATAAATCAGTTTATCTATCTACCCATCCACTCGTCTCTCCCTCCTCTCTCCCTGACTATCTATATTCCTCTATAAAACATTTCCCTGATTCAACCACTTGTTATTCCACAAATATGTTCGAGTTAATGACAGTTCTCATGTAAATAAGGGCTCCATATTCACTCTTTTTGTAGGTTTAGTAACATAATTTTCCCCGCTGATAAGACAATACTCTTTAGTTAGCGATATTAATGGTACATACAAGTTATTATTATTATCTTTCTACTTCCCTCTTCCTAAGCAGATATGACGTCATAAAGTTAGGATAGAGACTCTTCCACAATTCGTCAGGCGCGTACCTTGCTCAACATATCTCCCACGTCCTTATCAGACTTTCGCTAGAAACGTCAAACGACCTCTCCGTACATGGGTCAGAGTTATGATACACAGCTTTAGATGTTAATCGTTTCTAACGAGAATATTAATAAAGATTTGCTAATTGGGAAATTCTGCTGACAATATAGGCCTGAGTGTGCTAAGTGGACAGGCCAAGGTCTAATGGCAATAATTGTTAAGTGTTAAAACAGACGTTAAAATGTTAACAACTTGACGTAAGTTAATAAACGTCACCTCTCGCATTAGCCAATGGGAGGACGTTATGTTTTCTGGTCTTGAGAAGAAATGGAGGAAACTACAAACCATGACTAGGGGTTTGTGTTTTTTGTTTTAAGGCTATTAACCACATCTATTGTCTGCAAAAAGTAGAGTGTATAGGGAGGATCATGGTAGCACGTGTGCAATGTCACGTACCTGATCTATACTCTATATGACCTACGGATCTACCGTATATAAAACGTGGTCGTACAATGTTGTCAGAATGTGCGTAGGAATGTGATCAAGAACATACACGTGAACGCCTAAAAGCCAATAGGATGAATAGTCTGCAACATCGAGAAGCCATCGTAACAGGAGTTCTGCGTCCGTAGCTGAGTCAGGTCATGTGATCAAGAAGACACACGTGAACGCCTGAAAGCCAATAGGATGAATAGTCTGCAACATCGAGAAGCCATCGTAACAGGAGTTCTGCGTCCGTAGCTGAGTCAGGTCATGTGATCAAGAACACACACGTGAACGTCTGAAAGCCAATAGGATGAATAGTCTGCAACATCGAGAAGCCATCGTAACAGGAGTTCTGCGTCCGTAGCTGAGTCAGGTCATGTGATCAAGAACACACGCGTAAACGCCTAAAAGCCAATAGGATGAATAGTCTGCAACATCGAGAAGCCATCGTAACAGGAGTTCTGCGTCCGTAGCTGAGTCAGGTCATGTGATCAAGAACACACACGTGAACGCCTAAAAGCCAATAGGATGAATAGTCTGCAACATAGAGAAGCCATCGTAACAGGAGTTCTGCGTCCGTAGCTGAGTCAGGTCATGTGATCAAGAACACACACGTGAACGCCTGAAAGCCAATAGGATGAATAGTCTGCAACATCGAGAAGCCATCGTAACAGTTCTGCGTCCGTAGCTGAGTCAGGTCATGTGATCAAGAACACACACGTGAACGCCTGAAAGCCAATAGGATGAATAGTCTGCAACATCGAGAAGCCATCGTAACAGGAGTTCTGCGTCCGTAGCTGAGTCAGGTCATGTGATCAAGAACACACGCGTGAACGCCTAAAAGCCAATAGGATGAATAGTGTGCAACATCGAGAAGTCATCGTAACAGTTCCGCGTCCGTAGCTGAGTCAGGTCAGACGAGAGACGTAAACAACTATCAGCTGTTTTCAGAATGGCTTTGGGGTACATTCAAGGAACTTAAGTAATAAAACTATTGAAAACTGAACCTAAACCAGTAATATAACTTTTTTTAAAGTCTTTTCCTATTGAGGTCATAAATTACAAATGTACTGTCGACATTGTACTAAACTACGTATGCAAAGCAAGTATTTAAAACCTTTAGTTCTTTGTTGTTCCCTGTATTCGTTTTACCTTCTCTTACCTTACACAGCGTGCTTGATAACCTTTATTCCTCTAATACAAAAAAGTATAATTTTTGTTTAACATTTTTTTTTACATAGATTTTCCTGATTTGTAATCCCCATGTGATCCTTTTTTATTTGCCAAGAACGTTTCTCAGAAATAGATACATTTTCCCCTTCAACAGAACTTTCGCTATGTTTCATTCTGTCTGTCCATTCCACAGGTGAGTAGGTGGGAAACACCGCTCTCCCGGTTGAGAGCAATCTACTTAAGGTAACCAACCCTCCCTTACGATGCTATAACTTTCTTCTATTCTCAGTACCAAGAGATCATCCATGACGAAAGCATCCCTTTCCTTATTCCTACATAATTCGATCTACCCTTTTTCGTACAAGTCTACACCCCTTTAGTATCCCAAAGGAGGGTAGTTCTACTTGGGATAAGAGTTGCTCCTCACACGATGCCATAATTCTCTCCTATTTTTAATACCATAGAACGTAACGACTTTTCCTTATTTCTACCTATTTCCGTCTATCCTTCCTCACCCGTCTTCTTACAAAGTGATATGACTCCTATATGATCCCAATAGAGTAGGTCTCCTCCCGGTACGTGACCCTGAGGATGCCGTGATCCGTCTTATATCCTCTACCAGGGGCCTTTATACCCCTTCATAATTCTACCCATTTGTACGATCTTTTCTGTCTTTCGTACATTATATTAGTTCGGGCTGATCGTCTTGTAAAATTGTTTGTTACTTATGGTTTCGATTTGTTTTGGTTAATATCACAAACTTCGTAAATAATACACTCTGTCATAGAACCAGTGTGACGTTACACCGACCAGTAATGGTAAGCATTGTATTCAGTAATAGAGAAACCATTTACTAGCATTTTTTTATAATCTGACGTAAATTGTTACTATCTCGCATTCGTAGCTAAACACACTGGTATCATTGCCCGGAGGGTAGGGCAGTGGGAACGCTGTTCTGATTGACGCGGCAAGACCTCCCCCTATTAAGGAGAACCGGCGCTCGGCGGGCAGCTCGGGCAAGTTCGTTTAAAGAGCACGGACGACTTGCATTACAAAAATAATGAGTACAATGCAATCGGAAAAAGCCTGTTGCGAGTGTATAATGAACCCGTCGCGCTGAGCACGGCAAGCCCAACGCCTACTGGGAAACGTGTTTTGTCGGCAGATTCCGCGTGGCGACTAAAAATAAGCTACAACTAGACGCTGCAGCTACTAGACCACACGCCGGGGTAATGACCAGCCGAGTGTAGTGACCTCGGGCCTTGCTTACGGTCGCTTACTTTTAGTACGATGCAACTCACTTTTCCCCCGAACAGGAAGCGCGTAATGTTTCGATGATGGTAAAACCAAGGTCAGCGCAATGACTGGCCAGAGTGCCGTTGTCCAGGATGAGTCCCTTAGGGAGGGGTAAAGTCCTATTAGGACTAAATCTCTTGTAATCTAAACCCTTTGTAAGACTAGATTCTTTAGGGAGGAGTAAAAAAGGGACATAAGCCCTTGGTATAGGATATAAAGGAAATCACGTGTGTAGGATCGTATTCCTACTCTCTATTGGGGACAGAAAGAGGTGCCTGCCCGCTACATCCCCTTCCGATGGTAAAGAAGGAAGGTATGGAATTACGTAATATCATAGAAAGGAAATAATGATATCCTGGTAATGGAAATAGGGAGAAATTATAACGTGGGGAAGATCTGAAGCGAATTTGCTGTCATCGAGGGGAAGAGAGGTGTTTCACAGCTGGCCTAATTAATAAAGTGTATTCCAAAGCTAGCATTAGGAGATGATACTCAATAAAAGTATCTTAGGCGGCAATCTTAGTTCGTAATACTCTGATGAAACTATTACTTCGATGCATGAATGCTTACTGTAACCGAATACATGGATGCTTACTGTAACCGCATACATGGATGCCTACTGTAACCGAATACATGGATGCCTACTGAAACCGAATACATGGATGCTCACTGTAACCGAATACATGGATGCTTACTGTAAACGAATACATGGATGCTTACTGTAACCGAATGCATAGATGCCTACTGTAACCGAATACATGGATGCCTACTGTAACCGAATACATGGATGCTTACTGTAACCGAATACATGGATGCTTACTGTAACCGAATACATGGATGCTTACTGTAAACGAATACATGGATGCTTACTGTAAACGAATACATGGATGCTTACTGTAACCGAATGCATAGATGCCTACTGTAACCGAATACATGGATGCCTACTGTAACCGAATACATGGATGCTTACTGTAACCGAATACATGGATGCTTACTGTAACCGAATACATGGATGCTTACTGTAAACGAATACATGGATGCTTACTGTAACCGAATGCATAGATGCCTACTGTAACCGAATACATGGATGCCTACTGTAACCGAATACATGGATGCTTACTGTAACCGAATACATGGATGCTTACTGTAACCGAATACATGGATGCCTACTGTAACCGCATACATGGATGCCTACTGTAACCGAATACATGGATGCCTACTGAAACCGAATACATGGATGCTCACTGTAACCGAATACATGGATGCTTACTGTAACCGAATACATGGATGCTTACTGTAACCGAATACATGGATGCCTACTGAAACCGAATACATGGATGCTCACTGTAACCGAATACATGGATGCTTACTGTAAACGAATACATGGATGCTTACTGTAACCGAATGCATAGATGCCTACTGTAACCGAATACATGGATGCCTACTGTAACCGAATACATGGATGCTTACTGTAACCGAATACATGGATGCTTACTGTAACCGAATACATGGATGCTTACTGTAAACGAATACATGGGGGCTTACTATAGCCGAATAAATGGATGCTTACTGTAACCGAATACATGGATGCTTACTGTAAACGAATAAATGGGTGCTTACTGTAAACAAATACATGGATGCTTACTGTAAACGAATACATGGATGCTTACTGTAACCGAATACATTGATGCTTACTGTAAAAGATACATGGATGCTTATTGTAAACGAATACATGGATGCTTACTGGTACCGAATACATGGATGCTTACTGCAAACAAATATATGGATGCTTACTGTAACCATATAAATGGATGCTTACTGCAACCGAATACATGGATGCTTACTGTAACCGAATACATGGATGCTTACTGCAATCGAATATATGGATGCTTACTGTAAACGAATACATGGATGCTTACTGCAAACGAATATATGGATGCTTACTGTAAACGAATAAATGGATGCTTACTGCAAACGAATATATGGATGCTTACTGTAAACGAATGCATGGATGCTTACTGCAAACGAATATATGGATGCTTACTGTAAACGAATACATGGATGCTTACTGCAAACGAATATATGGATGCTTACTGCAAACGAATAAATGGATGCCTACTGTAACCGAATATATGGATTCTTACTGTAACCGAATATATGGATGCTTACTGTAAACGAATACATGGATGCTTACTGCAAACGAATACATGGATGCTTACTGCAAACGAATATATGGATGCTTACTGTAAACGAATACATGGATGCTTACTGCAAACGAATACATGGATGCTTACTGCAAACGAATACATGGATGCTTACTGCAAACGAATACATGGATGCTTACTGCAAACGAATACATGGATGCTTACTGCAAACGAATACATGGATGCTTACTGCAAACGAATATATGGATGCTTACTGTAAACGAATACATGGATGCTTACTGCAAACGAATATATGGAAGCTTACTGTAAACGAATACATCGATGCTTACTGCAAACGAATATATGGATGGTTATTGCAAACGAATACATGGATGCCTACTGTAACCGAATATATGGATGCTTACTGTAAACGAATACGTGGATGCTTACTGCAAACGAATATATGGATGCTTACTGTAAACGAATACATGGGTGCTTACTGCAAACGAATATATGGATGCTTACTGACACCGAATACATGGATGCTTACTGTAAACGAATACATGGATGCTTGCTGTAAACGAATACATGGATGCTTACTGTAAACGAATACATGGATGCTTCCTGCAAACGAATACATGGATGCTTACTGCAAACGAATACATGGATGCTTACTGCAAACGAATACATGGATGCTTACTGCAAACGAATACATGGATGCTTACTGCAAACGAATACATGGATGCTTACTGCAAACGAATATATGGATGCTTACTGTAAACGAATACATGGATGCTTACTGCAAACGAATATATGGAAGCTTACTGTAAACGAATACATCGATGCTTACTGCAAACGAATATATGGATGGTTATTGCAAACGAATACATGGATGCCTACTGTAACCGAATAAATGGATGCTTACTGTAAACGAATACGTGGATGCTTACTGCAAACGAATATATGGATGCTTACTGTAAACGAATACATGGGTGCTTACTGCAAACGAATATATGGATGCTTACTGACACCGAATACATGGATGCTTACTGTAAACGAATACATGGATGCTTGCTGTAAACGAATACATGGATGCTTACTGTAAACGAATACATGGATGCTTCCTGCAAACGAATACATGGATGCTTACTGCAAACGAATACATGGATGCTTACTGCAAACGAATACATGGATGCTTACTGCAAACGAATACATGGATGCTTACTGCAAACGAATATATGGATGCTTACTGCAAACGAATACATGGATGCTTACTGCAAACGAATACATGGATGCTTACTGCAAACGAATACATGGATGCTTACTGCAAACGAATATATGGATGCTTCCTGTAAACGAATACATGGATGCTTACTGCAAACGAATACATGGATGTTTACTGCAAACGAATACATGGATGCTTACTGCAAACGAATACATGGATGCTTACTGCAAACGAATATATGGAGGCTTACTGTAAACGAATACATGGATGCTTACTGCAAACGAATATATGGATGCTTACTGTAACCGAATACATGGATGCTTACTGTAAACGAATACATGGATGCTTACTGTAAACTAATACATGGATGCTTACTGTAAACGAATACATGGATGCTTACTGTAATCGGATACATGGATGCTTACTGCAAACGAATATATGGATGCTTACTGCAAACGAATACATGGATGCTTACTGCAAACGAATATATGGATGCTTACTGTAAACGAATACATGGATGCTTACTGCAAACGAATATATGGATGCTTACTGTAAACGAATACATCGATGCTTACTGCAAACGAATATATGGATGGTTATTGCAAACGAATACATGGATGCCTACTGTAACCGAATATATGGATGCTTACTGTAAACGAATACGTGGATGCTTACTGCAAACGAATATATGGATGCTTACTGTAAACGAATACATGGATGGTTATTGCAAACGAATATATGGATGCTTACTGTAAACGAATACATGGATGCTTACTGCAAACGAATATATGTATGCTTACTGCAAACGAATATATGGATGCTTACTGTAAACGAATACATGGGTGCTTACTGCAAACGAATATATGGATGCTTACTGTAAACGAATATATGGATGCTTACTGACACCGAATACATGGATGCTTACTGTAAACGAATACATGGATGCTTACTGCAAACGAATACATGGATGCTTACTGCAAACGAATACATGGATGCTTACTGCAAACGAATACATGGAGGCTTACTGCAAAACGAATATATGGATGCTTACTGTAACCGAATATATGGATGCTTACTGTAACCGAATACATGGATGCTTACTGTAAACGAATACATGGATGCTTACTGTAAACGAATACATGGATGCTTACTGTAACCAAATATATGGATGCTTACTGCAAACGAATACATGGATGCTTACTGTAACCGAATATATGGATGCTTACTGCAAACGAATATATGGATGCTTACTGTAACCGAATACATGGATGTCTACTATAACCGAATACATGGATGCCTACTATAACCGAATACATGGATGCTTACTGTAACCGAATATATGGATGCTTACTGCAAACGAATACATGGATGTCTACTATAAATGAATACATGGATGCCTACTGTAAACGAATACTTGGATGCTTACTGCAAACGAATATATGGATGCTTACTGTAACCGAATACATGGATGTCTACTATAACCGAATACATGGATGCTTACTGTAACCGAATATATGGATGCTTACTGCAAACGAATATATGGATGCTTACTGCAAACGAATACATGGATGCTTACTGCAAACGAATATATGGATGCTTACTGTAACCGAATACATGGATGTCTACTATAACCGAATACATGGATGCTTACTGCAAACGAATATATGGATGCTTACTGTAACCGAATACATGGATGTCTACTATAACCGAATACATGGATGCTTACTGTAACCGAATATATGGATGCTTACTGCAAACGAATACTTGGATGCTTACTGCAAACGAATATATGGATGCTTACTGTAACCGAATACATGGATGTCTACTATAACCGAATACATGGATGCTTACTGTAACCGAATATATGGATGCTTACTGCAAACGAATATATGGATGCTTACTGCAAACGAATACATGGATGCTTACTGCAAACGAATATATGGATGCTTACTGTAACCGAATACATGGATGTCTACTATAACCGAATACATGGATGCTTACTGCAAACGAATATATGGATGCTTACTGTAACCGAATACATGGATGTCTACTATAACCGAATACATGGATGCTTACTGTAACCGAATATATGGATGCTTACTGCAAACGAATACTTGGATGCTTACTGCAAACGAATATATGGATGCTTACTGTAACCGAATACATGGATGTCTACTATAACCGAATACATGGATGCTTACTGTAACCGAATATATGGATGCTTACTGCAAACGAATACATGGATGTCTACTATAACCGAATACATGGATGCTCACTGTAAACGAATACTTGGATGCTTACTGCAAACGAATATATGGATGCTTACTGTGGACGAAGTAATAAGAAGAATGATACTGTAAACGATACACGAATACGGACTGTGGATGTTTAGCAACGATATTCCACCATAAATATTTGGAAGGAAGTTTGTAGAAGGGATAAAGAAGGGTTTACGGCCATGTTTACTTCACTTGATAAACATGGGAGGTGTTTAAATAGTTTTTAAAATTTCCAATAAAATGATGAGAAGGGACGGGACATATATTACTTTCAAAATGTCCTTAGGAGGTAATTAGGGACAACTGAAACTACCCGATGCCAGGCATTTGTCTACTTTCTGGGTAGCAATGAAATATGGAAACAGCCGAATGAAATGAGCAACACGAAAGAAATTTCTTTTGGAAAACCTTTCCTTTATAAAGGAGACAGTCTCAAAATGCGCCTGAGTTTTCAGGATAGACTTGAAAAGAAGTAAAACAACAAAGCTTTCAAGAACATCAAACATGAAATACTCGAAACACCAAAAACTTTTTAAAAAACATAGAATCAGAGGTTAGCTCTACTATTCCTAATATTCTCGATTTGGGGGAGAAACTAAGCCTGCGGTAGGGGAGTGTTAGGAGACAATTGTGTTTCAATCCACATTATAGCCTATCTCTTATAGCCTGCGCCTAATGTGATAGTGCCTCTATTAATGCAGTTGCGTTTGAAATACATACAGCTATGTGACTTAGAAATAGTGATTTTATAGTTTAGACATGTGGACTGCTTTGAGTAGTTTTGGATTTGTTGGAGATTGATTAAATTTATTATTCATCGGCGGTAGTTAGTAGACCAAGCGCAGTCCTTTCTGTGCCAAATTGGGCAGAGTCGATAAATCGAAAAGCTCAGACGAAAGCATGCAAGACCTATAAAGGAAACAACCTTGACACCGAGTTTTTAATAAGATGCAAACTGCTCACCGTCTGACCGTGAACATCTGCAAAATGTATTCAGTTTGTCGTAAAGCTCAACTAAGTGTTTCACCGACGTAGTTCGAGTGAGAGAGAGAAAGATGGATGGATACATAGTCAGAAAGACATATAGGTAAACACAGAGAAAGATGGATGGATAGGTAGCAGATAGAGATAAAGATAATAGATAAATAGATAGATAGATAGAAATAGAGAGAGTGAGACAGAGAGAGAGAGAGAGAGAGAGAGAGAGAGAGAGAGAGATGGATGAATGGATGGCAGACAAGATAAAGATAATTGATAGATAGAGAGATAGATAGATAGACAGAGAGGGAGAGATAAATATGGATGGATAGATAGTCCGAGAGACATATAGTTAGATACAGAGAAAGATGGATGGAATGATAGCAGATGGAGATAAAGATAATAGATAAATAGACAGATAGACAGATAGACATAGAGAGTGTGAGACAGAGAGAGAGAAATATGGATGAATGGATGGCAGATAATATAAAGATAATGGATAGATAGATAGATGTAAAGAGAGAGATAGAGAGAGAGAGAGAGAGAGAGAGAGTGAAAGAAATATGGATGGATATATAGTCCGAGAGACATATAGGTAGACACCGAGAAAGGTGGATGGAAAGATAGCAGATAGAGATAAAGATAATAGATAAATAGATAGATAGACAGACATAGAGAGAGTGAGAGAACGAGATAGAGAGATATCTGAATGAATGGATGGCAGAAAAGAAATTTAAAAAATTAGATGGATAGAAAGATAGCTAGATAGATAGACGTAGAGAGAGAGATAGAGAGAAAAATATTGATGAATAGATATGAGGTAGATATAAAGATAATAGATAGATAGACGTAGAGAGAGAGATAGGGATGGATAAATAGCAGATAGAGATAAAGATAATAACTAGATAGAAAGATAGCTAGATAGATAAACGTAGAGAGAGAGAGAGAGAGAGAGAGAGAGAGAGAGAGAGAGAGAGAGAGAGAGTGAGAGAGAGGGAGAGAGAGAGAGGGAGAGAGAGAGAGACAGACAGACAGAGATGGATTGATGGATAGATAGCAGATAAGATAAAGATAATAGATAGATAGAAAGATAGCTAGATAGACGTAGAGAGAGAGAGAGAGAGAGAGAGAGAGAGATGGGTAGATAGATAGCATATAGAGATAAAGATAATAGATAGATATGGAGGTAAATAATAAGACACAGAAAAAGAGAGAGAAAAATATATGGCTAGATAAGAATTATAGAGAGAATTAAGTTTTAAAATAACCTAAACATAACCTCCAACCTGTTAGGGATCTGGAAGAGGTTGTTAGCGTTAACCGAATTCATTTAATGTTCCGTGTTTGTACAAAAACTGTGAAGTACAAGAAGAAATACATAAGCACACACAAGGAAAATATGAAATATAAACTCCTTAAGGTAGGTCTAGAGCCTCATTTTGATGTTAGTAAAACTGTATGAGCATGAACATTTGTAACATGTTTATTCGTCATATTTCCTAAAATAAACGAAATGTTTTGAAGATTGTAGAAAGTCAAACAAGACGACGGTAACACCAACAGCTATTCTCCCCTCCAATTAGAGATTATTTAGAGGTTAAGTTTAATAATTTTCAAATACAATTTCGTACATATTTAGAAAAATACACATGTTTGATTTAATTAAGCGATAACGTGTGTGGTTGTATACAACTGTTATTACTCATGAATTATGCTATTTTTTGTATTTTACATTATTATCTTTAAAACACGTAGGGCATATTCTCATTCATAATGTACTACATTAACGGCAAAGAAGTTTATATCCTTATCTTGTAGTTAAGAACGCCCTGGTGGTCTAACTTCCTAATTCTATGAAATGTACAGTTTACAAGCACGCAAGCGCGCCCAACACACACACTCATCATGTTTAAAATTGTTTTGAGACTAAAACAAACAGTTTGTGCCTTTAAGAATTACATTCAACGTAAATAGTAAACTAATGGCCTCACTATTTATAAATACGGAATTAATCTGAAACCCGGCTAAGCCGCTGTCCCGTTGCTCACTGCAAGTTTTTATGGGCCGCATAAATTAATATAAATACCTGCCAGTAAGTGAAGCAGTGGCGAGGTCGCTCTGTCGCAGATTAACCTACTGTGGTATGCAACATGTGTTTCTTCCATTTACGCGATGATCAGCTGAGCCACGTCACGACGACGTACGTCGTAAGACACCTTTCCTGGTGGTTTAAATATCTTACATAAAAACTGACCATACGAAAAGAAGGTCTTACTAGTAAGTAGAGAATTCTAGTAAGGAAAGCCGTTTAAGGGCAAAGAGGATAATTAGCAGAACTTGGCGTTGTGTTGCTTAATGACGAAGAACACATGGGAAAACCCGTGAAGACTTATTGTCTTCACACAACATAAGTCATGGTCTTCTCCCACTTCTGGTATCGCAGACGAATCATATTCTATCTTCTACCTTCCAATTATTCTTACAAAGGGAGGACAATGGGACAACCATTTATGGCGCTGAAAGAAGGTATGTCGACCATGTGTAAAGTGACTTGTCAAAGTGAGTTGTTATCCAGAAATAACACTCACCTTAGTTTCGATCCACCCTAGCGTCCAAATGCAAGTGTTCTTGGACGCCAATAGCTTCGGCCGCCGCGTCACGATTACGTTTGGGCATCGAGGCTTACGATTCATAAATCATACGATTCACCAGTGGCGGCTCGTGGTTGTATACCAAACCAGAGATCAATAGAAAAATAAATAAATTTATTATGTAAGAATTATTGTTATGAGATATTATTCACTACATGATATGATCCATCTTCATAAATATTAATAAAAACGTCAGAAGCGATGGTTTGACTGTTCGCTCAGTCCCAGGCAGTCTCATTCGGCCTGGTTGCATGGAACCCAGAGAAGTCACTCCTGATGGAGAAAAAGCAATGGAATATCCTGACAGAGTAAAACAGCGAGGCAGCGCCGTAAGGCGCCTTAGGTTGTACACTTGCTGCAACCTCGGGAGTGTCCGGTCAAGATCGTCTTCGTCCGAAAAGAATCATGTGCTCTTCGCTTCGAGTAGTCAAATGACTGTTTTATTTTTATTGCTTTAATCATTTGGAATTTAACATAATTTGTTAACATTAACAGTTAAGAATGAATTGAGATTGAATAAATAAACCCATGACTTGAGATTTGGTGTCTTGAATAAGTAAAAATGAAATAAAAAATGGCAAAGTATTTCCTTCGCTTGAATAATTCACAAAGTATTAAGCCGAATCTATTTATTATCTGTATAACAGACCGTTAAGTTGGTATGATTACGATTTCTTTGTCTTATAAAAATATAACTTTTGCGGTCTGCACCCCCCCCCCCCGCCTATAGGTTTTAGGCACCAACCGACACGGCGATTCACGCCTCTGCAGAGTAGGTGCAAAGAAGACCCATCGCTGGAACCATTACATTCCAGTACCACTGCATATCCATGCCTCTACCTATACACTACAAAGTTCTAATCTAAATGCATGAAGAACATTTCATTATATAAGATTGTAATGAAATAATTGTTGCATGTTATATATCATTAATTACACCCTTTTTTAATTTTCGAATTAACTCGGGTTAAAAATTAAGTGGTGTTTATGAGAGATTCTTCTCGGCTTATTATACGAAAAAACAGTTTTTCAATAATTAAGGCAGTTCTAATTAGAGGATTAGAAATTCATTGAATTTTTTGGGAAAGAAATGTGAAAACAATCTGTAAGTTAATGAATGATTTTACCAACTAGCTACTCTTGATGGTATTAGCAGCTGGCAGTGGTGGGTTGACTGTCACTGCGTTCGATCAGACAACACCGCATCCCTAACCTACCACAAACCCATTCCTATTCTACTTTAAATCAAAGTATAGTCATACCGGATAAACAACTCATCCCTTCTCGAAGAAGGTACCCTATGAATAGATTTGCTTTAACACAAAACAATTCCCCAGCGTCTGCAACTCTTACTGGTTGTGAAAAAGCACATTACTTCATTGTGATTAAACACTCTAGGAAACAGTGTACATTAGCTTCAACATCCCGCTTCTGTCCTACCAGTAAAACTTGATAGGTCCTTATATAAAGAAACTTTTGTTTTTTTTCTAACCTAACAGGGTAGTTTATATTTGTATATATACACCCACAAGTCTTCATATTAATAAAAAGCGGTTGATATATGATTCAACATTTATTTTCAAAATAACGGTTACGTTTAGACAGCTAGTTTGCCATCTTCATCAGGCCACACTGCACTCAGTAATGAAGATGGCAAACTAGCTAAACTTCACCGTTATTTTGAAAATAAATGTTATTAACTCATATATCAACCTTTTATTAATATAAAATCGATTATAATTTAGCGATATTACAATTGGTGTGATTTATAAAGGAATCTAGGATTTTTTTCTCATTAGCTTTAACAATAAGCAACAACAATCTAAAACAAATAACCAAAAACGAAAACATTACACAAGCCAAAACACAAACATTTTATTGTTATTTTACGAATTTTAACCAAATATAAAACCTCTTTATAACAAAAATATTTTAAAAACATTTTTCGGTTAACAATATTTTTTAATTTTCAGCTAATTGTTTATAAAATGCTCGTACGACGCAGGAAATGAGTAAGTATGCAGCAATAAAACAGTGACAGGCCGAGAAGTAGGCTGCATGTGAATTAACTCACAGATGCTTTCATCATTTAAAACTGACTGTATTAATCAATCACGTTTTTTACGCCATTAAATTAAAATACAGGTTTAAGGATGTAGGTTACCCGGCAAATATAACGAGATGCTATCAGGAATGGAAGCCTGCCAATATGAGCGCTCTAAACAAACAATAACCTGTTGAGTATTTTACATTATTATTGTGTACGTACAGTCAATCAAATTGATATTGTACGATCATGTCTTCAAGCCAGTTTGGAATTATGGCTTACAACTTTCGCGTTTTGCCAGTGAAAGCAGTAATATGTTAATTCAACTCATCTAGAAACACGATAGAGGCCGTTTGGTACGACACGAATGGTAGCATCAAAGATCTGGCTGGGCTTGAGGCTAATGCACTATCTCTACACCACGCTCGTAGTTTAGTTGGCAATACGTCGCTTATAGAGGTTATCTGCACTACTATGCGGGCTGAAAATATCGTGTTTTATATACAGGCGTTATGTATGTGTATAAGAATCATTATCCTAAGCGACTGACTGAGAATCAACGTAGAGTCGAATCTATAAAACGTAAAGGGTTGAAATTTTCAGGGTACATTCCGTTCTTAACGTCGAGTGAATGACTGAGAATCAACGTAGAGTCGAAACTATAAAACGTAGAGACTTAAAATTTTCAGGGTACATTCCATTCTTAACGTCGAGTGAATGACTGAGAATCAACGTAGAGTCGAAACTATAAAACGTAGAGACTTAAAATTTTCAGGGTACATTCCATTCTTAACGTCGAGTGAATGACTGAGAATCAACGTAGAGTCGAAACTATAAAACGTAGAGACTTAAAATTTTCAGGGTACATTCCATTCTTAACGTCGAGTGAATGACTGAGAATCAACGTAGAGTCGAAACTATAAAACGTAGAGACTTAAAATTTTCAGGGTACATTCCATTCTTAACGTCGAGTGAATGACTGAGAATCAACGTAGAGTCGAAACTATAAAACGTAGAGACTTAAAATTTTCAGGGTACATTCCATTCTTAACGTCGAGTGAATGACTGAGAATCAACGTAGAGTCGAAACTATAAAACGTAGAGACTTAAAATTTTCAGGGTACATTCCATTCTTAACGTCGAGTGAATGACTGAGAATCAACGTAGAGTCGAAACTATAAAACGTAGAGACTTAAAATTTTCAGGGTACATTCCATTCTTAACGTCGAGTGAATGACTGAGAATCAACGTAGAGTCGAAACTATAAAACGTAGAGACTTAAAATTTTCAGGGTACATTCCATTCTTAACGTCGAGTGAATGACTGAGAATCAACGTAGAGTCGAAACTATAAAACGTAGAGACTTAAAATTTTCAGGGTACATTCCATTCTTAACGTCGAGTGAATGACTGAGAATCAACGTAGAGTCGAAACTATAAAACGTAGAGACTTAAAATTTTCAGGGTACATTCCATTCTTAACGTCGAGTGAATGACTGAGAATCAACGTAGAGTCGAAACTACAAAACGTAAAGGGTTGAAATTTTCAGGGTACATTCCATTCTTAACGTCGAGTGAATGACTGAGAATCAACGTAGAGTCGAAACTATAAAACGTAGAGACTTAAAATTTTCAGGGTACATTCCGTTCTTAACGTCGAGTGAATGACTGAGAATCAACGTAGAGTCGAAACTATAAAACGTAAAGGGTTGAAATTTTCAGGGTACATTCCATTCTTAACGTCGAGTGAATGACTGAGAATAAACGTAGAGTCGAAACTATAAAACGTAGAGACTTAAAATTTTCAGGGTACATTCCGTTCTTAACGTCGAGTGAATGACTGAGAATCAACGGAGAGTCGAAACTATAAAACGTAAAGGGTTGAAATTTTCAGGGTACATTCCATTCTTAACGTCGAGTGAATGACTGAGAATCAACGGAGAGTCGAAACTATAAAACGTAAAGGGTTGAAATTTTCAGGGTACATTCCATTCTTAACGTCGAGTGAATGACTGAGAATCAACGGAGAGTCGAAACTATAAAACGTAAAGGGTTGAAATTTTCAGGGTACATTCCATTCTTAACGTCGAGTGAATGACTGAGAATCAACGTAGAGTCGAAACTATAAAACGTAGAGACTTAAAATTTTCAGGGTACATTCCATTCTTAACGTCGAGTGAATGACTGAGAATCAACGGAGAGTCGAAACTATAAAACGTAAAGGGTTGAAATTTTCAGGGTACATTCCATTCTTAACGTCGAGTGAATGACTGAGAATCAACGTAGAGTCGAAACTATAAAACGTAGAGACTTAAAATTTTCAGGGTACATTCCGTTCTTAACGTCGAGTGAATGACTGAGAATCAACGTAGAGTCGAAACTATAAAACGTAAAGGGTTGAAATTTTCAGGGTACATTCCATTCTTAACGTCGAGTGAATGCCTGAGAATCAACGTAGAGTCGAAACTATAAAACGTAGAGACTTAAAATTTTCAGGGTACATTCCGTTCTTAACGTCGAGTGAATGACTGAGAATCAACGTAGAGTCGAAACTATAAAACGTAGAGACTTAAAATTTTCAGGGTACATTCCGTTCTTAACGTCGAGTGAATGACTGAGAATCAACGGAGAGTCGAAACTATAAAACGTAAAGGGTTGAAATTTTCAGGGTACATTCCATTCTTAACGTCGAGTGAATGACTGAGAATCAACGGAGAGTCGAAACTATAAAACGTAAAGGGTTGAAATTTTCAGGGTACATTCCATTCTTAACGTCGAGTGAATGACTGAGAATCAACGGAGAGTCGAAACTATAAAACGTAAAGGGTTGAAATTTTCAGGGTACATTCCATTCTTAACGTCGAGTGAATGACTGAGAATCAACGTAGAGTCGAAACTATAAAACGTAGAGACTTAAAATTTTCAGGGTACATTCCGTTCTTAACGTCGAGTGAATGACTGAGAATCAACGTAGAGTCGAAACTATAAAACGTAGAGACTTAAAATTTTCAGGGTACATTCCGTTCTTAACGTCGAGTGAATGACTGAGAATCAACGGAGAGTCGAAACTATAAAACGTAAAGGGTTGAAATTTTCAGGGTACATTCCATTCTTAACGTCGAGTGAATGACTGAGAATCAACGGAGAGTCGAAACTATAAAACGTAAAGGGTTGAAATTTTCAGGGTACATTCCATTCTTAACGTCGAGTGAATGACTGAGAATCAACGGAGAGTCGAAACTATAAAACGTAAAGGGTTGAAATTTTCAGGGTACATTCCATTCTTAACGTCGAGTGAATGACTGAGAATCAACGGAGAGTCGAAACTATAAAACGTAAAGGGTTGAAATTTTCAGGGTACATTCCATTCTTAACGTCGAGTGAATGACTGAGAATCAACGTAGAGTCGAAACTATAAAACGTAGAGACTTAAAATTTTCAGGGTACATTCCATTCTTAACGTCGAGTGAATGACTGAGAATCAACGTAGAGTCGAAACTATAAAACGTAAAGGGTTGAAATTTTCAGGGTACATTCCATTCTTAACGTCGAGTGAATGACTGAGAATCAACGTAGAGTCGAAACTATAAAACGTAGAGACTTAAAATTTTCAGGGTACATTCCGTTCTTAACGTCGAATGAATGACTGAGAATCAACGTAGAGTCGAAACTATAAAACGTAAAGGGTTGAAATTTTCAGGGTACATTCCATTCTTAACGTCGAGTGAATGACTGAGAATCAACGGAGAGTCGAAACTATAAAACGTAGAGACTTAAAATTTTTAGGGTACATTCCATTCT
Organism: Prosapia bicincta; assembly: GCA_036971475.1. Lineage (NCBI taxonomy): Eukaryota > Metazoa > Arthropoda > Insecta > Hemiptera > Cercopidae > Prosapia > Prosapia bicincta. The sequence goes on from JBAIZL010000001.1 coordinate 245,385,297, forward strand.
TAACGTCGAGTGAATGACTGAGAATCAACGTAGAGTCGAAACTATAAAATGTAGAGACTTGAAATTTTCAGGGTACATTCCATTCTTAACGTCGAGTGAATGACTGAGAATAAACGTAGAGTCGAAACTATAAAACGTAGAGACTTAAAATTTTCAGGGTACATTCCATTCTTAACGTCGAGTGAATGACTGAGAATCAACGGAGAGTCGAAACTATAAAACGTAAAGGGTTGAAATTTTCAGGGTACATTCCATTCTTAACGTCGAGTGAATGACTGAGAATCAACGTAGAGTCGAAACTATAAAACGTAGAGACTTAAAATTTTCAGGGTACATTCCATTCTTAACGTCGAGTGAATGACTGAGAATCAACGTAGAGTCGAAACTATAAAACGTAAAGGGTTGAAATTTTCAGGGTACATTCCATTCTTAACGTCGAGTGAATGACTGAGAATCAACGTAGAGTCGAAACTATAAAACGTAGAGACTTAAAATTTTCAGGGTACATTCCATTCTTAACGTCGAGTGAATGACTGAGAATAAACGTAGAGTCGAAACTATAAAACGTAGAGACTTAAAATTTTCAGGGTACATTCCGTTCTTAACGTCGAGTGAATGACTGAGAATCAACGTAGAGTCGAAACTATAAAACGTAGAGACTTAAAATTTTCAGGGTACATTCCATTCTTAACGTCGAGTGAATGACTGAGAATAAACGTAGAGTCGAAACTATAAAACGTAGAGACTTGAAATTTTCAGGGTACATTCCATTCTTAACGTCGAGCGAATGACTGAGAATCAACGGAGAGTCGAAACTATAAAACGTAAAGGGTTGAAATTTTCAGGGTACATTCCATTCTTAACGTCGAGTGAATGACTGAGAATCAACGTAGAGTCGGAACTATCAAACGTAGAGACTTAAAATTTTCAGGGTGCATTCCATTCTTAACGTCGAGTGAATGACTGAGAATCAACGTAGAGTCGAAACTATAAATCAACGTAGAGTCGAAACTATAAAACGTAAAGACTTGAAATTTTCAGGGTACATTCCATTCTTAACGTCGAGTGAATGACTGAGAATCAACGTAGAGTCGAAACTATAAAACGTAAAGAGTTGAAATTTTCAGGGTACATTCCGTTCTTAACGTCGAATGAATGCCTGAGAATCAACGTAGAGTCGAAACTATAAAACGTAAAGGCTTGAAATTTTCAGGGTACATTCCGTTCTTAACGTCGAGTGAATGACTGAGAATCAACGTAGAGTCGAAACTATAAAATGTAGAGACTTAAAATTTTCAGGGTACATTCCGTTCTTAACGTCGAGTGAATGACTGAGAATCAACGTAGAGTCGAATCTATAAAACGTAAAGGCTTGAAATTTTCAGGGTACATTCCGTTCTTAACGTCGAGTGAATGACTGAGAATCAACGTAGAGTCGAATCTATAAAACGTAAAGGCTTGAAATTTTCAGGGTACATTCCGTTCTTAACGTCGAGTGAATGACTGAGAATCAACGTAGAGTCGAAACTATAAACCGTAGAGACTTAAAATTTTCAGGGTACATTCCATTCTTAACGTCGAGTGAATGACTGAGAATCAACGTAGAGTCGAAACTATAAAACGTAGAGACTTAAAATTTTCAGGGTACATTCCATTCTTAACGTCGAGTGAATGACTGAGAATCAACGTAGAGTCGAAACTATAAAACGTAGAGACTTAAAATTTTCAGGGTACATTCCATTCTTAACGTCGAGTGAATGACTGAGAATCAACGTAGAGTCGAAACTATAAAACGTAGAGACTTAAAATTTTCAGGGTACATTCCATTCTTAACGTCGAGTGAATGACTGAGAATCAACGTAGAGTCGAAACTATAAAACGTAGAGACTTAAAATTTTCAGGGTACATTCCATTCTTAACGTCGAGTGAATGACTGAGAATCAACGTAGAGTCGAAACTATAAAACGTAGAGACTTAAAATTTTCAGGGTACATTCCATTCTTAACGTCGAGTGAATGACTGAGAATCAACGTAGAGTCGAAACTATAAAACGTAGAGACTTAAAATTTTCAGGGTACATTCCATTCTTAACGTCGAGTGAATGACTGAGAATCAACGTAGAGTCGAAACTATAAAACGTAGAGACTTAAAATTTTCAGGGTACATTCCATTCTTAACGTCGAGTGAATGACTGAGAATCAACGTAGAGTCGAAACTATAAAACGTAGAGACTTAAAATTTTCAGGGTACATTCCATTCTTAACGTCGAGTGAATGACTGAGAATCAACGTAGAGTCGAAACTAAAAAACGTAGAGACTTAAAATTTTCAGGGTACATTCCATTCTTAACGTCGAGTGAATGACTGAGAATCAACGTAGAGTCGAAACTACAAAACGTAAAGGGTTGAAATTTTCAGGGTACATTCCATTCTTAACGTCGAGTGAATGACTGAGAATCAACGTAGAGTCGAAACTATAAAACGTAGAGACTTAAAATTTTCAGGGTACATTCCGTTCTTAACGTCGAGTGAATGACTGAGAATCAACGTAGAGTCGAAACTATAAAACGTAAAGGGTTGAAATTTTCAGGGTACATTCCATTCTTAACGTCGAGTGAATGACTGAGAATAAACGTAGAGTCGAAACTATAAAACGTAGAGACTTAAAATTTTCAGGGTACATTCCGTTCTTAACGTCGAGTGAATGACTGAGAATCAACGGAGAGTCGAAACTATAAAACGTAAAGGGTTGAAATTTTCAGGGTACATTCCATTCTTAACGTCGAGTGAATGACTGAGAATCAACGTAGAGTCGAAACTATAAAACGTAGAGACTTAAAATTTTCAGGGTACATTCCATTCTTAACGTCGAGTGAATGACTGAGAATCAACGTAGAGTCGAAACTATAAAACGTAGAGACTTAAAATTTTCAGGGTACATTCCATTCTTAACGTCGAGTGAATGACTGAGAATCAACGTAGAGTCGAAACTATAAAACGTAGAGACTTAAAATTTTCAGGGTACATTCCATTCTTAACGTCGAGTGAATGACTGAGAATCAACGTAGAGTCGAAACTACAAAACGTAAAGGGTTGAAATTTTCAGGGTACATTCCATTCTTAACGTCGAGTGAATGACTGAGAATCAACGTAGAGTCGAAACTATAAAACGTAGAGACTTAAAATTTTCAGGGTACATTCCGTTCTTAACGTCGAGTGAATGACTGAGAATCAACGTAGAGTCGAAACTATAAAACGTAAAGGGTTGAAATTTTCAGGGTACATTCCATTCTTAACGTCGAGTGAATGACTGAGAATCAACGTAGAGTCGAAACTATAAAACGTAGAGACTTAAAATTTTCAGGGTACATTCCGTTCTTAACGTCGAGTGAATGACTGAGAATCAACGTAGAGTCGAAACTATAAAACGTAGAGACTTAAAATTTTCAGGGTACATTCCGTTCTTAACGTCGAGTGAATGACTGAGAATCAACGGAGAGTCGAAACTATAAAACGTAAAGGGTTGAAATTTTCAGGGTACATTCCATTCTTAACGTCGAGTGAATGACTGAGAATCAACGGAGAGTCGAAACTATAAAACGTAAAGGGTTGAAATTTTCAGGGTACATTCCATTCTTAACGTCGAGTGAATGACTGAGAATCAACGGAGAGTCGAAACTATAAAACGTAAAGGGTTGAAATTTTCAGGGTACATTCCATTCTTAACGTCGAGTGAATGACTGAGAATCAACGTAGAGTCGAAACTATAAAACGTAGAGACTTAAAATTTTCAGGGTACATTCCGTTCTTAACGTCGAGTGAATGACTGAGAATCAACGTAGAGTCGAAACTATAAAACGTAGAGACTTAAAATTTTCAGGGTACATTCCGTTCTTAACGTCGAGTGAATGACTGAGAATCAACGGAGAGTCGAAACTATAAAACGTAAAGGGTTGAAATTTTCAGGGTACATTCCATTCTTAACGTCGAGTGAATGACTGAGAATCAACGGAGAGTCGAAACTATAAAACGTAAAGGGTTGAAATTTTCAGGGTACATTCCATTCTTAACGTCGAGTGAATGACTGAGAATCAACGGAGAGTCGAAACTATAAAACGTAAAGGGTTGAAATTTTCAGGGTACATTCCATTCTTAACGTCGAGTGAATGACTGAGAATCAACGGAGAGTCGAAACTATAAAACGTAAAGGGTTGAAATTTTCAGGGTACATTCCATTCTTAACATCGAGTGAATGACTGAGAATCAACGTAGAGTCGAAACTATAAAACGTAGAGACTTAAAATTTTCAGGGTACATTCCATTCTTAACGTCGAGTGAATGACTGAGAATCAACGTAGAGTCGAAACTATAAAACGTAGAGACTTAAAATTTTCAGGGTACATTCCATTCTTAACGTCGAGTGAATGACTGAGAATCAACGTAGAGTCGAAACTACAAAACGTAAAGGGTTGAAATTTTCAGGGTACATTCCATTCTTAACGTCGAGTGAATGACTGAGAATCAACGTAGAGTCGAAACTATAAAACGTAGAGACTTAAAATTTTCAGGGTACATTCCATTCTTAACGTCGAGTGAATGACTGAGAATCAACGTAGAGTCGAAACTATAAAACGTAGAGACTTAAAATTTTCAGGGTACATTCCATTCTTAACGTCGAGTGAATGACTGAGAATCAACGTAGAGTCGAAACTATAAAACGTAGAGACTTAAAATTTTCAGGGTACATTCCATTCTTAACGTCGAGTGAATGACTGAGAATCAACGTAGAGTCGAAACTACAAAACGTAAAGGGTTGAAATTTTCAGGGTACATTCCATTCTTAACGTCGAGTGAATGACTGAGAATCAACGTAGAGTCGAAACTATAAAACGTAGAGACTTAAAATTTTCAGGGTACATTCCGTTCTTAACGTCGAGTGAATGACTGAGAATCAACGTAGAGTCGAAACTATAAAACGTAAAGGGTTGAAATTTTCAGGGTACATTCCATTCTTAACGTCGAGTGAATGACTGAGAATAAACGTAGAGTCGAAACTATAAAACGTAGAGACTTAAAATTTTCAGGGTACATTCCATTCTTAACGTCGAGTGAATGACTGAGAATCAACGTAGAGTCGAAACTATAAAACGTAGAGACTTAAAATTTTCAGGGTACATTCCATTCTTAACGTCGAGTGAATGACTGAGAATCAACGTAGAGTCGAAACTATAAAACGTAGAGACTTAAAATTTTCAGGGTACATTCCATTCTTAACGTCGAGTGAATGACTGAGAATCAACGTAGAGTCGAAACTACAAAACGTAAAGGGTTGAAATTTTCAGGGTACATTCCATTCTTAACGTCGAGTGAATGACTGAGAATCAACGTAGAGTCGAAACTATAAAACGTAGAGACTTAAAATTTTCAGGGTACATTCCGTTCTTAACGTCGAGTGAATGACTGAGAATCAACGTAGAGTCGAAACTATAAAACGTAAAGGGTTGAAATTTTCAGGGTACATTCCATTCTTAACGTCGAGTGAATGACTGAGAATAAACGTAGAGTCGAAACTATAAAACGTAGAGACTTAAAATTTTCAGGGTACATTCCGTTCTTAACGTCGAGTGAATGACTGAGAATCAACGGAGAGTCGAAACTATAAAACGTAAAGGGTTGAAATTTTCAGGGTACATTCCATTCTTAACGTCGAGTGAATGACTGAGAATCAACGTAGAGTCGAAACTATAAAACGTAGAGACTTAAAATTTTCAGGGTACATTCCATTCTTAACGTCGAGTGAATGACTGAGAATCAACGTAGAGTCGAAACTATAAAACGTAGAGACTTAAAATTTTCAGGGTACATTCCATTCTTAACGTCGAGTGAATGACTGAGAATCAACGTAGAGTCGAAACTATAAAACGTAGAGACTTAAAATTTTCAGGGTACATTCCATTCTTAACGTCGAGTGAATGACTGAGAATCAACGTAGAGTCGAAACTACAAAACGTAAAGGGTTGAAATTTTCAGGGTACATTCCATTCTTAACGTCGAGTGAATGACTGAGAATCAACGTAGAGTCGAAACTATAAAACGTAGAGACTTAAAATTTTCAGGGTACATTCCGTTCTTAACGTCGAGTGAATGACTGAGAATCAACGTAGAGTCGAAACTATAAAACGTAAAGGGTTGAAATTTTCAGGGTACATTCCATTCTTAACGTCGAGTGAATGACTGAGAATCAACGTAGAGTCGAAACTATAAAACGTAGAGACTTAAAATTTTCAGGGTACATTCCGTTCTTAACGTCGAGTGAATGACTGAGAATCAACGTAGAGTCGAAACTATAAAACGTAGAGACTTAAAATTTTCAGGGTACATTCCGTTCTTAACGTCGAGTGAATGACTGAGAATCAACGGAGAGTCGAAACTATAAAACGTAAAGGGTTGAAATTTTCAGGGTACATTCCATTCTTAACGTCGAGTGAATGACTGAGAATCAACGGAGAGTCGAAACTATAAAACGTAAAGGGTTGAAATTTTCAGGGTACATTCCATTCTTAACGTCGAGTAAATGACTGAGAATCAACGGAGAGTCGAAACTATAAAACGTAAAGGGTTGAAATTTTCAGGGTACATTCCATTCTTAACGTCGAGTGAATGACTGAGAATCAACGTAGAGTCGAAACTATAAAACGTAGAGACTTAAAATTTTCAGGGTACATTCCGTTCTTAACGTCGAGTGAATGACTGAGAATCAACGTAGAGTCGAAACTATAAAACGTAGAGACTTAAAATTTTCAGGGTACATTCCGTTCTTAACGTCGAGTGAATGACTGAGAATCAACGGAGAGTCGAAACTATAAAACGTAAAGGGTTGAAATTTTCAGGGTACATTCCATTCTTAACGTCGAGTGAATGACTGAGAATCAACGGAGAGTCGAAACTATAAAACGTAAAGGGTTGAAATTTTCAGGGTACATTCCATTCTTAACGTCGAGTGAATGACTGAGAATCAACGGAGAGTCGAAACTATAAAACGTAAAGGGTTGAAATTTTCAGGGTACATTCCATTCTTAACGTCGAGTGAATGACTGAGAATCAACGGAGAGTCGAAACTATAAAACGTAAAGGGTTGAAATTTTCAGGGTACATTCCATTCTTAACGTCGAGTGAATGACTGAGAATCAACGTAGAGTCGAAACTATAAAACGTAGAGACTTAAAATTTTCAGGGTACATTCCATTCTTAACGTCGAGTGAATGACTGAGAATCAACGTAGAGTCGAAACTATAAAACGTAAAGGGTTGAAATTTTCAGGGTACATTCCATTCTTAACGTCGAGTGAATGACTGAGAATCAACGTAGAGTCGAAACTATAAAACGTAGAGACTTAAAATTTTCAGGGTACATTCCGTTCTTAACGTCGAATGAATGACTGAGAATCAACGTAGAGTCGAAACTATAAAACGTAAAGGGTTGAAATTTTCAGGGTACATTCCATTCTTAACGTCGAGTGAATGACTGAGAATCAACGGAGAGTCGAAACTATAAAACGTAGAGACTTAAAATTTTTAGGGTACATTCCATTCTTAACGTCGAGTGAATGACTGAGAATCAACGTAGAGTCGAAACTATAAAATGTAGAGACTTGAAATTTTCAGGGTACATTCCATTCTTAACGTCGAGTGAATGACTGAGAATAAACGTAGAGTCGAAACTATAAAACGTAGAGACTTAAAATTTTCAGGGTACATTCCATTCTTAACGTCGAGTGAATGACTGAGAATCAACGGAGAGTCGAAACTATAAAACGTAAAGGGTTGAAATTTTCAGGGTACATTCCATTCTTAACGTCGAGTGAATGACTGAGAATCAACGTAGAGTCGAAACTATAAAACGTAGAGACTTAAAATTTTCAGGGTACATTCCATTCTTAACGTCGAGTGAATGACTGAGAATCAACGTAGAGTCGAAACTATAAAACGTAAAGGGTTGAAATTTTCAGGGTACATTCCATTCTTAACGTCGAGTGAATGACTGAGAATCAACGTAGAGTCGAAACTATAAAACGTAGAGACTTAAAATTTTCAGGGTACATTCCATTCTTAACGTCGAGTGAATGACTGAGAATAAACGTAGAGTCGAAACTATAAAACGTAGAGACTTAAAATTTTCAGGGTACATTCCGTTCTTAACGTCGAGTGAATGACTGAGAATCAACGTAGAGTCGAAACTATAAAACGTAGAGACTTAAAATTTTCAGGGTACATTCCATTCTTAACGTCGAGTGAATGACTGAGAATAAACGTAGAGTCGAAACTATAAAACGTAGAGACTTGAAATTTTCAGGGTACATTCCATTCTTAACGTCGAGTGAATGACTGAGAATCAACGGAGAGTCGAAACTATAAAACGTAAAGGGTTGAAATTTTCAGGGTACATTCCATTCTTAACGTCGAGTGAATGACTGAGAATCAACGTAGAGTCGGAACTATCAAACGTAGAGACTTAAAATTTTCAGGGTGCATTCCATTCTTAACGTCGAGTGAATGACTGAGAATCAACGTAGAGTCGAAACTATAAATCAACGTAGAGTCGAAACTATAAAACGTAAAGACTTGAAATTTTCAGGGTACATTCCATTCTTAACGTCGAGTGAATGACTGAGAATCAACGTAGAGTCGAAACTATAAAACGTAAAGAGTTGAAATTTTCAGGGTACATTCCGTTCTTAACGTCGAATGAATGCCTGAGAATCAACGTAGAGTCGAAACTATAAAACGTAAAGGCTTGAAATTTTCAGGGTACATTCCGTTCTTAACGTCGAGTGAATGACTGAGAATCAACGTAGAGTCGAAACTATAAAATGTAGAGACTTAAAATTTTCAGGGTACATTCCGTTCTTAACGTCGAGTGAATGACTGAGAATCAACGTAGAGTCGAAACTATAAAACGTAAAGGCTTGAAATTTTAAGGGTACATTCCGTTCTTAACGTCGAGTGAATGACTGAGAATCAACGTAGAGTCGAAACTATAAAATGTAGAGACTTGAAATTTTCAGGGTACATTCCGTTCTTAACGTCGAGTGAATGACTGAGAATCAACTAAGAGTCGAAACTATAAAATGTAGAGACTTGAAATTTTCAGGGTACATTCCGTTCTTAACGTCGAGTGAATGACTGAGAATCAACGTAGAGTCGAAACTATAAAATGTAGAGACTTGAAATTTTCAGTGTACATTCCATTCTTAACGTAGAGTGAATGCCTGAGAATCAACGTAGAGTCGAAACTATAAAATGTAGAGACTTGAAATTTTCAGGGTACATTCCGTTCTTAACGTCGAATGAATGCCTGAGAATCAACGTAGAGTCGAAACTATAAAATGTAGAGACTTGAAATTTTCAGGGTACATTCCGTTCTTAACGTCGAATGAATGACTGAGAATCAACGTAGAGTCGAAACTATAAAACGTAAAGACTTGAAATTTTCAGGGTACATTCCGTTCTTAACGTCGAGTGAATGACTGAGAATCAACGTAGAGTCGAAACTATAAAATGTAGAGACTTGAAATTTTCAGTGTACATTCCATTCTTAACGTCGAGTGAATGCCTGAGAATCAACGTAGAGTCGAAACTATAAAATGTAGAGACTTGAAATTTTCAGGGTACATTCCGTTCTTAACGTCGAGTGAATGACTGAGAATCAACGTAGAGTCGAAACTATAAAACGTAAAGGCTTGAAATTTTCAGGGTACATTCCGTTCTTAACGTCGAGTGAATGACTGAGAATCAACGTAGAGTCGAAACTATAAAATGTAGAGACTTGAAATTTTCAGGGTACATTCCGTTCTTAACGTCGAGTGAATGACTGAGAATCAACGTAGAGTCGAAACTATAAAATGTAGAGACTTGACATTTTCAGTGTACATTCCATTCTTAACGTAGAGTGAATGCCTGAGAATCAACGTAGAGTCGAAACTATAAAATGTAGAGACTTGAAATTTTCAGGGTACATTCCGTTCTTAACGTCGAATGAATGCCTGAGAATCAACGTAGAGTCGAAATTATAAAATGTAGAGACTTGAAATTTTCAGGGTACATTCCGTTCTTAACGTCGAATGAATGACTGAGAATCAACGTAGAGTCGAAACTATAAAACGTAAAGACTTGAAATTTTCAGGGTACATTCCGTTCTTAACGTCGAGTGAATGACTGAGAATCAACGTAGAGTCGAAACTATAAAATGTAGAGACTTGAAATTTTCAGGGTACATTCCGTTCTTAACGTCGAATGAATGACTGAGAATCAACGTAGAGTCGAAACTATAAAACGTAAAGACTTGAAATTTTCAGGGTACATTCCAATCTTAACGTCGAGTGAATGACTGAGAATCAACGTAGAGTCGAAACTATAAAACGTAAAGGGTTGAAATTTTCAGGGTACATTCCGTTCTTAACGTCGAATGAATGACTGAGAATCAACGTAGAGTCGAAACTATAAAACGTAAAGACTTGAAATTTTCAGGGTACATTCCGTTCTTAACGTCGAGTGAATGACTGAGAATCAACGTAGAGTCGAAACTATAAAATGTAGAGACTTGAAATTTTCAGGGTACATTCCGTTCTTAACGTCGAATGAATGACTGAGAATCAACGTAGAGTCGAAACTATAAAACGTAAAGACTTGAAATTTTCAGGGTACATTCCATTCTTAACGTCGAGTGAATGACTGAGAATCAACGTAGAGTCGAAACTATAAAACGTAAAGGGTTGAAATTTTCAAGGTACATTCCGTTCTTAACGTCGAGTGAATGACTGAGAATCAACGTAGAGTCGAACCTATAAAATGTAGAGACTTGAAATTTTCAGGGTACATTCCGTTCTTAACGTCGAGTGAATGACTGAGAATCAACGTAGAGTCGAAACTATAAAATGTAGAGACTTGAAATTTTCAGGGTACATTCCGTTCTTAACGTCGAATGAATGCCTGAGAATCAACGTAGAGTCGAAACTATAAAATGTAGAGACTTGAAATTTTCAGGGTACATTCCGTTCTTAACGTCGAATGAATGACTGAGAATCAACGTAGAGTCGAAACTATAAAACGTAAAGACTTGAAATTTTCAGGGTACATTCCGTTCTTAACGTCGAGTGAATGACTGAGAATCAACGTAGAGTCGAAACTATAAAATGTAGAGACTTGAAATTTTCAGGGTACATTCCGTTCTTAACGTCGAATGAATGACTGAGAATCAACGTAGAGTCGAAACTATAAAACGTAAAGACTTGAAATTTTCAGGGTACATTCCATTCTTAACGTCGAGTGAATGACTGAGAATCAACGTAGAGTCGAAACTATAAAATGTAGAGACTTGAAATTTTCAGGGTACATTCCGTTCTTAACGTCGAGTGAATGACTGAGAATCAACGTAGAGTCGAAACTATAAAATGTAGAGACTTGAAATTTTCAGGGTACATTCCGTTCTTAACGTCGAATGAATGACTGAGAATCAACGTAGAGTCGAAACTATAAAATGTAGAGACTTGAAATTTTCAAAGTACATCCCTTTCATAACACAAACGCACTAAGAAAAGATTTTGCAAAATGTTGATTTTAAATACAAGTATTGCAAAATTCCGTGGAAAGAATACAAAAAGTATACACACACAAAATATAATTTCAGAGACTATGCTTGTATTTTAATTAGTATATCTTTTTTTTACGAGAACACAGCCATTGCATAATCATTATCAATTATAGTTGTTTTTTGAAATTTTATAATTTAACAATATATTTAAATCCTTGAATGAATTTCTTTTTCTTGTTTTATATTTACACAATTAAATGACACTTTCATAAACAAGAATTTTTTGTTTTAGTTTTCTTCATACATTGAAGCTTTTCGCTGATTGGCAGTATCAGCACTTCAAAATTTTCTAAGTACCTTATAGTTCTGAGACAGTCCAGATGTAGTCATAGAACTATAAGGCTCTTAGAAAATATTGATAATGCTGATATTGGCAATCAGCGAAAAGATTCAATGTATGAAGAAAACTAAAATAAAAAATTCTTGTTTATGAAAATTTCATTTAATTGTGTATATATATATATATATATATATATATATATATATATATATATATATATATATATATAAAGAGAGAGAGAGAGAGAGAGAGAGAGATACAGTTACTATGTAAGTAATTTACATTAAAAACTACATTATATTTTAAAAATTAGGAATAACAAAAACATAATTTTAAATGAGCTGGAAAAATTGATTATTTAAAAGTCACTGCTTGGAAAATTATTTTCAAACATTTTTAATCATTGGACAACATTATAATTAGATTTTAAAAGCAGCCCCAATGTACTAAAAATAAACGTTACCTTAAAATTGCTCATCCTTGCGTTAGCTTTAAATATAAAAGCGGGTTTGAAAACGTTGAAGAAACAACGTTGGAATAAAAGTATTATTTCCTTTAATTAAAACGTATTTTTATTGGAAAAGAATTTTTAATTAGTAATTGTGGACATGAATTAAGCAATGATTGATTTCCAAAGCGGGAGTCGAATTACTGTAAATATGTTAGTAGAACGGCTAGTAGTGCCGAAAAACCGCATGAAATACAGTGCCAACTAAATAGCGAACAAAAATTATGAATAGACTCCCTGTCGTTACAAGAATGTCGTGGCTAAATTAGACAAAAGGGATCGAGCCCACTGCTTTTACGTTATGAACTGAATTCGTACAGAGCAGAATACATATCAGCCTTATAGCATAGACCTGCGGTTCCCAACCTGTGGTATGAGTACCCGCAGGGGTACGTACAGTCGAATCACTTTGTGAAATATCGTGGTGTTAGATGCGCACTACCAAAAGGCGCCAGTGCGCATGCGCGTTAGGGCGACAGCTCTGAGTGACACTTTAGTGAAAGCAGCAGGTGGTGGATCTACACCACCTTTCCGGTGTTTTGTTTTATTTTTTATGTTATCTTTTGTATTTCATAATGTACGTGTTTTTAGTTTCTTTAACAGATGATGCAACCGGGTACTACCCGGGTTCTTTCTCTTAAAGTACACAAATGAATCAACTCAGCTGAAAGTATGTAGTCAGGCTAGTAGCGTTTCTACTTAGAACTTTCTCTTCCTCCTCTCCCTCACAAGCGGCCAAACCTCACCCCTTACCCCTACATGCCAGCGTGAGGATATTTTTATTACTGTATAAACTGTAGAAGGCTGTGGGGTGATACGCGAAAATACTAACAGTAATGCCGAACATCAATGTATTGTTTCACACTTCAGATTTGAAACAAATTCAAGGTTAAACTAGTTGTTGATAAGATAGTTGATCGAAAATTGCGCGAACATTGAATGTTTGTGTGCGACTGAAAGCACAGAATTGAATTACATTGGGAAACATCTATTTCAGATTTATGTGTACAATACAAATGCAGGAATGTGACTACTATTTGGTGATATGAAACTTCAAGGGAACCGTCTGTCGTGTTGCCCACACAAAAATATCATATACACAGCCGGTTGCCCCCGTTCCAAGCATTCGTACAAGCCAGTCAGGCAACCACTCTTTGTCTTAACCACGTTGAGGAAAAACATTTTTAGAAATACGTAAAATGAAAAAGGTTGGGAGCCACCGGTATAGACTATAGATGTTGGAAACTGAAGGAATACTGCTGAGTTGGACTTTAGCTCAATATGTTTAGATTAGCTTACCGACAGGTTACTAATTGTTCAAAAAGTGAACAAGATGTTCATAAATATAAAATAAAAAACCGTATTCGCTAGGTTTAAAGTTTGTAGAAATAAAACAACTGGTTTGTGAGTCAAGCATTGTCTTTATGGTGATTAATATTTTTAAAATTCATATTTATTCTTCAGGAGCAATTTGGGTTTTTACCTTATTTTACCCCTGAAAATGGTAACGAATACGTTGTCGAAACGTCGCCACTAAATTATTAAATGACATTGATTGACTCGCAAACCAGTCATTTTATTTCTACAAAAAAAAGAAACTAATCACGGAAATGTAAATTTGAAGTCCTTATTTAACAAATCCTCTTTAGTAGATTTTAATCTCGGTATGGCATAAATACTGGTCCTTCTGGCTACTGTACTACAAGGCTCAGCTAAGGCAGAGACAGCATTGTTTCAACAGATGAACATTCACAGATTAAGCAACAAGTTATTTCTACTATTTATCTCGTTAAAATATTTTAATTTTAGAGCTGTCCTTACCGATTCCGGCAACTATCTATTATTTGTCCCACCCCTTTTGTTCCACAGTACCTTCTTGGACCTAAAAACTTCGGAAATAGTGCTCTCCAGGATGACTACTGAATGTTTAGTAATAAGGTAAAACAGGTAGCGTTTGAGAGCAGACTCCACGTAAGCAATCCTGTTTGCGTGATGTCTTAACTTTTCTCCTATTTCCAGAACCAGGAGATCAGTATGTCCTTTCTCTTAGTTCTAACAAATTCCACCTACCTTTCCTTCTTCTTACAATGAGTTGTAACAGGAAGATTCGTCTTTGTGACTCCGATAGAAGTATATACTTAAGGATTCCTTGCATAAGTGATCTTAAGACTCCCACTACATCCTACCAAGGTTTGTATGTTTCTACATTAAACCTACTATATTCACATCCTTTACTCATCCTTCAAAGACAATAATAGTCCTGCTGTCTGATCTCTTGAAAACTATATACGAAATCCTACAAGTCACTTTCGAACTCTACCAATGAGATTATAACAGTTTATTAAATTTCTTTCAATTACACGAATAAAATATTTAGATCTACGAATGCCTAAACGGTGTTGAATCAAAAGATAATGTTTAGATTTTACGTCCTCATCACCTGCTATTTCCATCGTAATCTGAGTTAACTTTGTATATAATCTTGAATTACCCTTCTACCTTTATTGCGTGCTTTAGCTCACAACAAAAACAGGTTCCCGGCGATGTCGTGCTCACAGATAATAGCAATTAAAGAGAATTACAATGTCTGAACGTGTTAATGGTTTCAAGGACACACAATCACACCTACACGTAATAATAGTCCCGTCTGCTAGCTCCTATTTGACAACTGAAAGATTTGTTGATTGTGCAATCTGTGAGTCACAGATGACGTTTCCAGGAACACATTATTTCATCTTTTTGTTTTTCTTAAATCAAGGTCGGCTAATTGCAGCACACGTTTTCATCGTAACAGGTTCAGTGAGTTTTTATGCGGATGATGAAAGCAACAGATTATACTGAATGGTAGATGTTTGGATCTGTGACTTAGCAACTGCACAGATTAATCGTCATTCTTGTCAGTGTATTAACATCTGAGATATTCTTCCTTGAAAACAATTTCACTAGTTTAAAATTTTTAATTTATGTTCAGAAGAAATCTTCAGTTCGTAGATTTTTTTGTCCATAAAAATAGAAGAAACCTTTAACGAACCAAAAAGAATAACGACTTTCAAATTTACTGTTAAATAAATTTGTGAACAACTTTCTGAGACATACCGTTTTCAATCGCATTAAGTGATCGTTTTCATATATCTCATCAAACACTGACGGAGATCGATTTTTGCGATCGAAAACATTAAGCCTCCGTACGTACGTCTTTCATAAATTCATTTATATAAGTTCAGAAGTCGTTATTTTGTTAAGATTAACATTGAAATCTTTCATGTAGCAATTTATGTTGTTACTAGCATGAATTCAAGGGCGAATGAAAAGTTCTTCTAATTTCAGCTACTTCTCTAGATTAAAATGAATCTGCAGCAGTGGTGAATTGGAGCATTAAATTCCATTACTAAATTATAAATAATACACGAGTTTGTCAAATAAAATTATGACGCAACATTAAGGCCGCATACAGAAGGCAACTGGTGATAGCAAC
This sequence comes from Prosapia bicincta, assembly GCA_036971475.1. Taxonomy (NCBI): domain Eukaryota; kingdom Metazoa; phylum Arthropoda; class Insecta; order Hemiptera; family Cercopidae; genus Prosapia; species Prosapia bicincta. The sequence continues at coordinate 245,401,208 of JBAIZL010000001.1, forward strand.
GCAACGTAAATTTGAGTTGCTATTAGAAAAGTTGCTAGACGGTTTACAAGATTGTACACATAACGTTGGAAGTTTAGTTGTTAGTTATGTCGTCGTCAGAGGAAGATTGTCTATATTTTAAGAAAGATACTATAAAAACTTTACAAAAAAAGACAATTCAGTGCAAATAGGCCTACACCTCTATAACGTTATTCATGCGAGACAAAGTCAATATATTGCTGTGCAAAATTCACGAAATTACCCAGACCAATTTTTTAATTATTATCGTATAAGCATTAGCAGTTACGACTACCTTTTAAGTAATGTATTTTAGAACATCAAGAAAAAAACAAATATTTGGCAGAAATATGGAGAAATAAATTCCAGTTGGAGAAAGATTAACAATAACACTCAGCTAAGGTTAATTGCTCATTTATGTATTTATTTTGTTGTATAAGTGCAAAACTTAAAATAACGTTACATTGCAATGAAATAAAAACTAGTTTATAAACAAATGAAATTTTATAGTACAAACCCGATATTATATATTTTTACCAAATTGTTGGTAATCATTCGTATCGTCTTGATGTTGGATACACAAAGCATGACCAGAACCGGCAATATTTTGTTTTTCTGACGCACTATACCAGTATAATAAAATACTATTCAAAACAACTGAAATACAAATTATACAAATAAAAATAATAATTATTTAAATACGATATCAGTCTTGGGAAACGCATACACAACACAACAACTGCTGGCAACTGAGAAACTGTGCAACGAGTTTACAGCAGGCCGTGACTGGAGCAACTCTAGTTTCTGTGTCACTCGTTAGTCGCGTTGCTATCACCTAACTATAAACGCATAACACACTATGCATTCAATTATATATGCTGTGAAAAAGCAACTCAAGTTTGCATTGCCTTACCGTCACCAGTTGCCTTCTGTATGTCCGCAGCCTAAGGGTTATTAAGAGGAAAACAGTTCATCAATAATAACTTTCTACTATTACTAGAATACACGCTGTATGTCCGGCTGAAGGCTTCACGTTCAGTCGAAGAACTAAAGACTTTAGAAAAGGAAATCTTTAGGAAGGTTTCGAGCGAATTCAAAGAAGGGTAAAAAAACATTTAGCCCTGAGCTACAAGATTAAGAGGGGATATGTAAATTATACGAATAAAAATACAGTGCCTTCTTGATACTTGTTTAATACATTAAAGTCATGAGCGTTACAATTATTTCTGTAAATAATGAAGTCAAAATTTACTTTCATATACGAAGAAAAATGAAAATATTCTAAATATTAACACATTTTACTCTAAAATACATAAAGAAAACGAAAATTTTTAGCGTATTTTGCAACGTTTTTATTTATTTGTAATTAGTTTTTAATGATAGTAAAAACAACGGAATAAGAGAGAAGGAGGGAAAAAGAAAATAAGAAATAGCTTTCTTTTTGCTTATTGCAAAAACGTAGAAGAGGTGAGAACCAATGAAAACGTGTTTAATAATTTTAAGGATTATGCGATGGCGACAGGCAAAACAGGTGGTGGCACGAAAAATGCGTACAGCGAAATATGCGTACATGAGAAAACAATAGCAATTGACAAGAGTAAGTCGTAAATTTGACAAGCGAAAAAAGCGTACAAACCAGACTCCAATTGTCAACCCAGTTCATCTTCCCCTAAACTTTCATGGTTTTGGATTTTCCCAATCAAAATGGGTCAAAAAAGGGTTTCCACTTTGTCAGTGGCCACTTTGCTTTTAACTGTCGTGGTGATAGATTCGATTTAATCGAAAGAGACTTATCAAAAGAGGCTGAAATTTCAAATCTTATGCACATCAGACTGGAGGAAATAGAAGAAAAACAAAGCACATTAAGTAGGACGAAAAATTAGAAAAAAAACAGTACAAAAATACCTAGAAACTGAAAAGTAATTTCTTCTTTAAGATTTCTTTCATAAATCCAAAAAATGGATTAGATTAGCGCCAAGAAATCGGATGGTAAAATCAAACAAACTGGTCAAGTTGTAATACAGATTGAAAATAACAAAATTCTGTAAAATGGAAAAAAAATAATTGAGAATATAAAACAACAACATAATTACCAAGGCTAAGAGTTGATTTTAAACACGCCAAAATGATAGCTCAAGATATCTCTATAATTTAGCCAGTCCAAAGCCTGGAAAAGTGTGATGGAAATCAGGTATAATAGATAAAGTTTTAAGGGATCTCCAGTCCCGAGAAACTAAGCAACGCCTATGTTTAGCTCAGAGGTTAACTTATTTACGTAACTCAATGATTCTAAAAGATCCGTGTTCTCCTAAAAGTTGTACGCAAATTTCGTCTGTCACAATGATCTGACGTCATAGCTTACCCTCGTCATCTGTCAAAATTTGTTCCTGTACACAACTTTTGCAATATTCCTTGTTTACGCATCTTTCGTGTATTCAAACAGGTACGAGTGGGCTAAGAGAAACAGAAACATTGCCTAATGAGAGATCTGAAAAAGATGAACGGGAATTTGAAAAACTAAAAAAAAGATGACAAAGCAAGTAGGTCAAGCGGAATAGGAAGGGGGTAATGAGAAACAGGCGACCTGGAAGTGGAGCAGCTGCAGACGAGGAAAAGAAGACAGTTTCAGAGAACAATAATAAAGAGAAATATAATTAATAATAAAGACTGAATAATAGTACAAGGCAGGACTAGGTAATAAAATTCAATTTAATATTTCTGTAGACGTTAAGCCTACCTAACGGCCGTTCCCGAGCGTATCACATAAAATGTATGGTTTGTTATAGTAATATATTTAAAACTTGAGAATGGCCATAAAGTAGACAGTTAAGGACCGGAACGTCGTCGGAAATATTACGTTCAATTAACAAGTTATTCAAGTCTTGTGCTATGCGCAACATCCCCGGGTATTTATCATTACTTACCAGACGCCAGATTAATTACGTCATTATAATAAGAAATGAAGTTTTGAGTAGTGTTTTTGCTGTTTCATCGCTCGGGTCAGTGACAATGATCACTCGTTTTCGTACATTGATAAAAAAAACAACAAAAAATGGAAGGAAATCTAGTATTCAGAGTTCGACGGTGACTTGTGCAGAAGACTTGCATTGTAGTTTTAGGGTGACAAGCCAGTATGCCTATTATAATCTATAAAGGATAGAAAAAGGGAAGTGAATATAGATAGAATTAAAGGACATTGATTTTCTGGTAGAGGATATAAGTGGTTGTCTTAAGAATGCAGGATCGCTTACCTGGAGTTCACCTACAAGTGTCTACTTTTAACTACATCCTGTAAGAAGGAAGGGTAAAGGATAGATGAAGTTTAGCAAGGCTAATGATCAGCTGGTACTCCGTATAGGGGATATTTATGTCTCATGTGGGAATAAATGATTATACTACCCGGAGGGATGTCCTTCTATGCTATCCACAAATCAAAGCTTTCTTCTTGAACAATGTACTTCCTAATTTCTTCTCTTCTTCTTCATCACTTTCAACAACTTTAATGTTGTCTCCATGGAAACAACTTCAAGAGGTCACACATTTTCTTAAGTATTTTCTCTGACGACCATAGAGGTTAAATTGGCCTCATGAAAGTTTTAAACATGTAGCAGTAAACACTACGAAGCAGATAGACACGATGCAACTTGCAGATATAACGTAGCGAATAGACACGATGTGGATGGCAAGCACAATGCTATGGTTAAACATAATGTGAAGTGTAGACAATATGTAATCCGTAGGCAAATGGTAGTACATAGGCAAAATGTAGTGAGTAGACAAGATGTAGCAGTAAACACTACGAAGCAGATAGACACGATGCAACTTGCAGATATAACGTAGCGAATAGACACGATGTGTATGGCAAGCACAATGCTATGGTTAAACATAATGTGAAGTGTAGACAATATGTAATCCGTAGGCAAATGGTAGTACATAGGCAAAATGTAGTGGGTAGACAAGATGTAGCAGTAAACACTACGAAGCATATAGACACGATGCAACTTGTAGATATAACGTAGCGAATAGACACGATGTGGATGGCAAGCACAATGCTATCGTTAAACATAATGTGAAGTGTAGACAATATGTAATCCGTAGGCAAATGGTAGTACATAGGCAAAATGTAGTGGGTAGACAAGATGTAGCAGTAAACACTACGAAGCAGATAGACACGATGCAACTTGCAGATATAACGTAGCGAATGGACACGATGTGGATGGCAAGCACAATGCTATGGTTAAACATAATGTGAAGTGTAGACAATATGTAATCCGTAGGCAAATGGTAGTACATAGGCAAAATGTAGTGGGTAGACAAGATGTAGCAGTAAACACTACGAAGCATATAGACACGATGCAACTTGCAGATATAACGTAGTGAATAGACACGATGTGGATGGCAAGCACAATGCTATGGTTAAACATAATGTGAAGTGTAGACAATATATAATCCGTAGGCAAAATGTAGTGGGTAGACAAGATGTAGCAGTAAAGACTACGAAGCAGATAGACACGATGCAACTTGCAGATATAACGTAGCGAATAGACACGATGTGGATGGCAAGCACAATGCTATCGTTAAACATAATGTGAAGTGTAGACAATATATAATCCGTAGGCAAAATGTAGTGGGTAGACAAGATGTAGCAGTAAAGACTAAGAAGCATATAGACACGATGCAACTTGCAGATATAACGTAGCGAATAGACACGATGTGGATGGCAAGCACAATGCTATCGTTAAACATAATGTGAAGTGTAGACAATATATAATCCGTAGGCAAAATGTAGTGGGTAGACAAGATGTAGCAGTAAAGACTACGAAGCAGATAGACACGATGCAACTTGCAGATATAACGTAGCGAATAGACACGATGTGGATGGCAAGCACAATGCTATGGTTAAACATAATGTGAAGTGTAGACAATATGTAATCCGTTGGCAAATGGTAGTACATAGGCAAAATGTAGTGGGTAGACAAGATGTAGCAGTAAACACTACGAAGCAGATAGACACGATGCAACTTGCAGATATAACGTAGCGAATAGACACGATGTGGATGGCAAGCACAATGCTATGGTTAAACATAATGTGAAGTGTAGACAATATATAATCCGTAGGCAAAATGTAGTGGGTAGACAAGATGTAGCAGTAAAGACTACGAAGCAGATAGACACGATGCAACTTGCAGATATAACGTAGCGAATAGACACGATGTGGATGGCAAGCACAATGCTATGGTTAAACATAATGTGAAGTGTAGACAATATGTAATCCGTAGGCAAATGGTAGTACATAGGCAAAATGTAGTGGGTAGACAAGATGTAGCAGTAAACACTACGAAGCAGATAGACACGATGCAACTTGTAGATATACTTTAGCGAATAGACACGATGTGGATGGCAAGCACAATGCTATCGTTAAACATAATGTGAAGTGTAGACAATATGTAATCCGTAGGCAAATGGTAGTACATAGGCAAAATGTAGTGGGTAGACAAGATGTAGCAGTAAACACTACGAAGCATATAGACACGATGCAACTTGTAGATATACTTTAGCGAATAGACACGATGTGGATGGCAAGCACAATGCTATCGTTAAACATAATGTGAAGTGTAGACAATATGTAATCCGTAGGCAAATGGTAGTACATAGGCAAAATGTAGTGGGTAGACAAGATGTAGCAGTAAACACTACGAAGCATATAGACACGATGCAACTTGTAGATATACTTTAGCGAATAGACACGATGTGGATGGCAAGCACAATGCTATGGTTAAACATAATGTGAAGTGTAGACAATATGTAATCCGTAGGCAAATGGTAGTACATAGGCAAAATGTAGTGGGTAGACAAGATGTAGCAGTAAACACTACGAAGCAGATAGACACGATGCAACTTGCAGATATAACGTAGCGAATAGACACGATGTGGATGGCAAGCACAATGCTATCGTTAAACATAATGTGAAGTGTAGACAATATGTAATCCGTAGGCAAATGGTAGTACATAGGCAAAATGTAGTGGGTAGACAAGATGTAGCAGTAAACACTACGAAGCATATAGACACGATGCAACTTGTAGATATACTTTAGCGAATAGACACGATGTGGATGGCAAGCACAATGCTATCGTTAAACATAATGTGAAGTGTAGACAATATGTAATCCGTAGGCAAATGGTAGTACATAGGCAAAATGTAGTGGGTAGACAAGATGTAGCAGTAAACACTACGAAGCATATAGACACGATGCAACTTGTAGATATACTTTAGCGAATAGACACGATGTGGATGGCAAGCACAATGCTATGGTTAAACATAATGTGAAGTGTAGACAATATGTAATCCGTAGGCAAATGGTAGTACATAGGCAAAATGTAGTGGGTAGACAAGATGTAGCAGTAAACACTACGAAGCAGATAGACACGATGCAACTTGTAGATATAACGTAGTGAATAGACACGATGTGGATGGCAAGCACAATGCTATGGTTAAACATAATGTGAAGTGTAGACAATATGTAATCCGTAGGCAAATGGTAGTACATAGGCAAAATGTAGTGGGTAGACAAGATGTAGCAGTAAACACTACGAAGCAGATAGACACGATGCAACTTGTAGATATAACGTAGCGAATAGACACGATGTGGATGGCAAGCACAATGCTATCGTTAAACATAATGTGAAGTGTAGACAATATGTAATCCGTAGGCAAATGGTAGTACATAGGCAAAATGTAGTGGGTAGACAAGATGTAGCAGTAAACACTACGAAGCAGATAGACACGATGCAACTTGTAGATATAACGTAGCGAATAGACACGATGTGGATGGCAAGCACAATGCTATCGTTAAACATAATGTGAAGTGTAGACAATATGTAATCCGTAGGCAAATGGTAGTACATAGGCAAAATGTAGTGGGTAGACAAGATGTAGCAGTAAACACTACGAAGCATATAGACACGATGCAACTTGTAGATATAACGTAGCGAATAGACACGATGTGGATGGCAAGCACAATGCTATCGTTAATCCTAATGTGAAGTGTAGACAATATGTAATCCGTAGGCAAATGGTAGTACATAGGCAAAATGTAGTGGGTAGACAAGATGTAGCAGTAAACACTACGAAGCATATAGACACGATGCAACTTGCAGATATAACGTAGCGAATAGACACGATGTGGATGGCAAGCACAATGCTATGGTTAAACATAATGTGAAGTGTAGACAATATGTAATCCGTAGGCAAATGGTAGTACATAGGCAAAATGTAGTGGGTAGACAAGATGTAGCAGTAAAGACTACGAAGCAGATAGACACGATGCAACTTGTAGATATAACGTAGCGAATAGACACGATGTGGATGGCAAGCACAATGCTATGGTTAAACATAATGTGAAGTGTAGACAATATGTAATCCGTAGGCAAATGGTAGTACATAGGCAAAATGTAGTGGGTAGACAAGATGTAGCAGTAAACACTACGAAGCAGATAGACACGATGCAACTTGTAGATATAACGTAGCGAATAGACACGATGTGGATGGCAAGCACAATGCTATGGTTAAACATAATGTGAAGTGTAGACAATATGTAATCCGTAGGCAAATGGTAGTACATAGGCAAAATGTAGTGGGTAGACAAGATGTAGCAGTAAACACTACGAAGCAGATAGACACGATGCAACTTGTAGATATAACGTAGCGAATAGACACGATGTGGATGGCAAGCACAATGCTATGGTTAAACATAATGTGAAGTGTAGACAATATGTAATCCGTAGGCAAATGGTAGTACATAGGCAAAATGTAGTGGGTAGACAAGATGTAGCAGTAAACACTACGAAGCAGATAGACACGATGCAACTTGTAGATATAACGTAGCGAATAGACACGATGTGGATGGCAAGCACAATGCTATCGTTAAACATAATGTGAAGTGTAGACAATATGTAATCCGTAGGCAAATGGTAGTACATAGGCAAAATGTAGTGGGTAGACAAGATGTAGCAGTAAACACTACGAAGCAGATAGACACGATGCAACTTGTAGATATACTTTAGCGAATAGACACGATGTGGATGGCAAGCACAATGCTATCGTTAAACATAATGTGAAGTGTAGACAATATGTAATCCGTAGGCAAATGGTAGTACATAGGCAAAATGTAGTGGGTAGACAAGATGTAGCAGTAAACACTACGAAACATATAGACACGATGCAACTTGCAGATATAACGTAGCGAATAGACACGATGTGTATGGCAAGCACAATGCTATGGTTAAACATAATGTGAAGTGTAGACAATATGTAATCCGTAGGCAAATGGTAGTACATAGGCAAAATGTAGTGGGTAGACAAGATGTAGCAGTAAAGACTACGAAGCAGATAGACACGATGCAACTTGCAGATATAACGTAGCGAATAGACACGATGTGTATGGCAAGCACAATGCTATGGTTAAACATAATGTGAAGTGTAGACAATATGTAATCCGTAGGCAAATGGTAGTACATAGGCAAAATGTAGTGGGTAGACAAGATGTAGCAGTAAACACTACGAAGCAGATAGACACGATGCAACTTGCAGATATAACGTAGCGAATAGACACGATGTGTATGGCAAGCACAATGCTATGGTTAAACATAATGTGAAGTGTAGACAATATGTAATCCGTAGGCAAATGGTAGTACATAGGCAAAATGTAGTGGGTAGACAAGATGTAGCAGTAAACACTACGAAGCAGATAGACACGATGCAACTTGTAGATATACTTTAGCGAATAGACACGATGTGGATGGCAAGCACAATGCTATCGTTAAACATAATGTGAAGTGTAGACAATATGTAATCCGTAGGCAAATGGTAGTACATAGGCCAAATGTAGTGGGTAGACAAGATGTAGCAGTAAACACTACGAAGCATATAGACACGATGCAACTTGCAGATATAACGTAGCGAATAGACACGATGTGTATGGTAGGCACAATGTAGCGGGTAACACAATATGAAGTGTAGACAATATGTAATCCGTAGGCTAATGGTAGTACCTAGGCAAAATGTAGTGGGTAGACAAGATGCAGCAGTAAACACTACGAAGCAGATAGACACGATGCAACTTGCAGATATAACGTAGCGAATAGACACGATGTGTATGGCAAGCACAATGCTATGGTTAAACATAATGTGAAGTGTAGACAATATGTAATCCGTAGGCAAATGGTAGTACATAGGCCAAATGTAGTGGGTAGACAAGATGTAGCAGTAAACACTACGAAGCATATAGACACGATGCAACTTGCAGATATAACGTAGCGAATAGACACGATGTGTATGGTAGGCACAATGTAGCGGGTAACACAATATGAAGTGTAGACAATATGTAATCCGTAGGCTAATGGTAGTACCTAGGCAAAATGTAGTGGGTAGACAAGATGCAGCAGTAAACACTACGAAGCAGATAGACACGATGCTACTTGCAGATATAACGTAGCGAATAGACACGATGTGTATGGTAGGCACAATGTAGCGGGTAACACAATATGAAGTGTAGACAATATGTAATCCGTAGGCTAATGGTAGTACCTAGGCAAAATGTAGTGGGTAGACAAGATGCAGCAGTAAACACTACGAAGCAGATAGACACGATGCTACTTGCAGATATAACGTAGCGAATAGACACGATGTGTATGGTAGGCACAATGTAGCGGGTAACACAATATGAAGTGTAGACAATATGTAATCCGTAGGCTAATGGTAGTACCTAGGCAAAATGTAGTGGGTAGACAAGATGTAGCAGTAAACACTACGAAGCATATAGACACGATGCAACTTGCAGATATAACGTAGCGAATAGACACGATGTGTATGGTAGGCACAATGTAGCGGGTAACACAATATGAAGTGTAGACAATATGTAATCCGTAGGCTAATGGTAGTACCTAGGCAAAATGTAGTGGGTAGACAAGATGCAGCAGTAAACACTACGAATCAGATAGACACGATGCTACTTGCAGATATAACGTAGCGAATAGACACGATGTGTATGGTAGGCACAATGTAGCGGGTAACACAATGTGAAGTGTAGATACAATGGGAAGTTTAGAAACAGAGTAGCTGAGATAAACACTTCACCATGATGCTACACAAGGAAAGGGTCATCAAAGGACATTACCGTCGTACCGTATTCCTTCCATTAGATAACAGACTTCATTTTGGGCTTCATTTTTAATATTTTTAGGAAATTTAAACCGAATACAGTTTTTGAAAAGCATTATTTTTATATATTCTCGTCGTAAAATTTCACATATTATTAAAATAATCGTGGCCATTGAAGATGTTGCAAATAGTAGATGTGCAAATAGCAAATTATCAGGTGATAATTTGGACTTTACCAGCTGCAAGACACCCGCACATCCGGCAGCTGATTTCATGCAGGCTCAATGACATTAACTCACCAAACACTAATTGAAATAGAGTTATTTTTTGATAAAAAATGCCTAACGATCGGTTACAAGACGGGTTGACATAATTTCATTACGAGACTTATTAGCGAAGATGATTGCTGTGTGTGTAATTGCCCACATTCTTCAGGTCCCATTGTGTACGGTTTCGGGCATTCTTAACAAAACCTCATTGTTCCCAGCACAAGGTCATGACGTCTAAGTAATAAGCACATTGTTCAAGCGTTGAAGTCCAACACTTTGGAAGTCTACACAACCTGCTCCGTTGATTACTGCATACAGGAAGACACGTCCCCTACAGGAAGCGCTCGCATCGCCTTGACATTGTCCCATTCATTGCGTTTCCCTGCGAGCTCCGTACATTTGGTATGCACTGGCCTAACGCACATCTCGGCGAGGAGGTATACAAGGTCAGAGACTAACTCGGTATTTAGACGGGATGGTCAGCATTCCCTAACATTGGAATTCACTAAATTCAAACGACTTCAAGCTACTAATATGTGGAAATTATTAGTCGTGAAAGGGTCTAAGCTTTTAAATGTCTACATTCAAACGACTTTATACTATGTAACATGACGTACTGATCTCCCTACAACCCCCACAGGGTCTGAGTTTCTTAAATTTCTACAGTTAAACGATTTTATACTGTGTAACATGACGTACTGATCTCCCTACAACCCCCACAGGGTCTGAGTTTCTTAAATTTCTACAGCCAAACGACTTTATACTGTGTAACATGACGTACTGATCTCCCTACAACCCCCACAGGGTCTGAGTTTCTCAAACTTCTACAGCCAAACGACTTTATACTGTGTAACATGACGTACTGATCTCCCTACAATCCCCACAGGGTCTGAGTTTCTCAAACTTCTACAGCCAAACAACTTTATACTGTGTAGTATGACGTACTGATCTCCCTACAACCCCTACAGGGTCTGAGTTTCTTAAATCTCTACAACCAAATGACTTTATACTGTGTAACATGGGTACTGATCTCCCTACAACCCCTACAGGCTTTGAGTTTCTTAAATCTCTACAACCAAAATACTTTATACTGTGTAACATGAGGTACTGGTCTCCCTACAACCCCTACGGGGTTTGGGTTTCTTACATCTCTACAGCCAAATGACTTCATACTGTGGAACATGAGGTACTGATCTCTCTACAACCCCTACAGGGTCTGAGTTTCTTAAATCTCTACAGTCTAATAACTTTATACTGTGTAACATGAGGTACTGGTCTCTCTACAACCCCCACAGGGTCTGAGTTTCTTAAATTTCTACAGTTAAACGATTTTATACTGTGTAACATGACGTACTGATCTCCCTACAACCCCCACAGGGTCTGAGTTTCTTAAATTTCTACAGCCAAACGACTTTATACTGTGTAACATGACGTACTGATCTCCCTACAACCCCCACAGGGTCTGAGTTTCTCAAACTTCTACAGCCAAACGACTTTATACTGTGTAACATGACGTACTGATCTCCCTACAATCCCCACAGGGTCTGAGTTTCTCAAACTTCTACAGCCAAACAACTTTATACTGTGTAGTATGACGTACTGATCTCCCTACAACCCCTACAGGGTCTGAGTTTCTTAAATCTCTACAACCAAATGACTTTATACTGTGTAACATGGGTACTGATCTCCCTACAACCCCTACAGGCTTTGAGTTTCTTAAATCTCTACAACCAAAATACTTTATACTGTGTAACATGAGGTACTGGTCTCCCTACAACCCCTACGGGGTTTGGGTTTCTTACATCTCTACAGCCAAATGACTTCATACTGTGGAACATGAGGTACTGATCTCTCTACAACCCCTACAGGGTCTGAGTTTCTTAAATCTCTACAGTCTAATAACTTTATACTGTGTAACATGAGGTACTGGTCTCTCTACAACCCCTACAGGGTTTGGGTTTCTTAAATCTCTACAGCCAAATGACTTTATACTGTGTAACGTCTGAGTAACATTAGGTACTGATCTCTCTACAACCCATACAGGGTTTGGGTTTCTTAAATCTCTACAGCCAAATGACTTTATACTGTGTAACGTCTGAGTAACATTAGGTACTGATCTCTCTACAACCCATACAGGGTTTGGGTGTCTTATCTCTACAACCAAACGACTTTATACTGTGTACCATGATTTACTGATCTCTCTACAACCCATACAGGGTTTGGGTTTCTTAAATCTCTACAGCCAAATGACTTCATACTGTGTAACATGAGGTACTGATCTCTCTACAACCCATACAGGGTTTGGGTTTCTTAAATCTCTACAGCCAAATGACTTTATACTGTGTAACGTCTGAGTAACATTAGGTACTGATCTCTCTACAACCCATACAGGGTTTGGGTTTCTTAAATCTCTACAGCCAAATGACTTTATACTGTGTAACGTCTGTGTAACATGAGGTACTGATCTCTCTACAACCCATACAGGGTCTGAGTTTCTTAAATCTCTACAGCCAAATGACTTTATACTGTGTAACGTCTGTGTAACATGAGGTACTGATCTCTCTACAACCCATACAGGGTCTGAGTTTCTTAAATCTCTACAGCCAAACGACTTTATACTGTGTAACGTCTGTGTAACATGAGGTACTGATCTCTCTACAACCCATACAGGGTTTGGGTTTCTTAAATCTCTACAGCCAAATGACTTTATACTGTGTAACGTCTGTGTAACATTAGGTACTGATCTCTCTACAACCCATACAGGGTCTGAGTTTCTTAAATCTCTACAGCCAAACGACTTTATACTGTGTAACATGAGGTACTGATCTCTCTACAACCCCTACAGGGTTTGGGTTTCTTAAATCTCTACAGCCAAATGACTTTATACTGTGTAACGTCTGAGTAACATTAGGTACTGATCTCTCTACAACCCATACAGGGTTTGGGTTTCTTAAATCTCTACAGCCAAATGACTTTATACTGTGTAACGTCTGTGTAACATGAGGTACTGATCTCTCTACAACCCATACAGGGTCTGAGTTTCTTAAATCTCTACAGCCAAATGACTTTATACTGTGTAACGTCTGTGTAACATGAGGTACTGATCTCTCTACAACCCATACAGGGTTTGGGTGTCTTATCTCTACAACCAAACGACTTTATACTGTGTAACATGAGGTACTGATCTCCCTACAACCTCTACAGGGTCTGAGTTTCTTAAATCTCTACAGCCAAATAACTTTATACTGTGTAACGTCTGTGTAACATGACGTACTGATCTCCTTACAACCCCTACAGGGTCTGAGTTTCTTAAATCTCTATAGATAAATGACTTTATTTTGTGTAAGGTCTGTGTAACACGACGTACTGATCTCCCTACAACCCCTACAGGGTATGAGTTTCTTAAATCTTTACAGCCATGTGACTTTATAATAGGTATCATGACGTACTGATCTCCCTACATCCCCTACAGGTTTTGAGTTTTTTAAATCTCTACAGCCAAATTACTTTATACTGTGTAACATGAGGTACTGATCTCCCTACAACCCCTACAGGGTCTGAGTTTTCTAAGCCACGAATGTACCGTGTAATGACTGAGTTTTGTCCTTTTGCGAACGGAGCTTATTTTTTTTTATTGTTGCTTCCACTGCATCGTCCAACAAACAGTTCCATTTTTCAGTATGGCTATTTTTATTTCAAAACTCGCTGTTTCAGAATAAACTTGCCTTTTCCAGTCTACTGAATAAATTATATTCATTAACCCCATATTGTTGTAAACCAATTTTCCTGAACGTAATTTTGCCAGTTTAGCACCGCAACACACAAAGCGCACTGAAAAGCAACCGCAACGAGATTCTTTGTTTTCACTTGAAAAATGCAGCTCATGTTATTATTTTCTGCATTTATGGAATTTTAAACCATTTAAAGCAATCCTTATGTATAGAATGTCAAGCTCAAAAACGTTGGGAAAAATTCATATAACAATAGTTACGAATATCATTACAAGCCAAAAGACCTGATGATAAGACTATTCCTTTTCCTCAAATTTGTCAAATAATCTAATGTTTAAAACGCACAAGAAGTCAAATCTTCCATGTGAGGATGACGGATGTCACTTTCGTAAGAAGAACAGCATTGATAATGTTTTGCAATGGAATGATTTCGATAGTTCATTTCAGTGAGGAGTCGTACTGCATCATTGAATTTCCAGACGACACGCTCTGTCCAACTAGTTATAGCTCTCGATCCATAGCAAGGGACTTGAGATGCGTAGGAGGGGACTTCACCGACAAGTAGAGATGGAAGACCAGGTACCCCTCTGTCGCATCCAGGAAGAGTGGTGGACACTTCCTTTTCCTCACACTTGTCAAATAACCGAATGGTTAAAATGCCCAAGAAGGCAAATCCTCCATGTGAAGATGCACGGTATTACTTTCGTAAGAAGAACAGCATTGATAATGTCTTGCATTGGGGCAATTTCGATAGATTGCATAGTTAATTTGAGTGAGGAGTCGTACTGTATGATTAAAGTTCCAGACGACATCTCTGTTAATCTATTAATAACTCTCGAGTCATAGCAAGGGACTCGAGATGCGTAGGAGGGGAGCTCACTGACAAGTAGAGAGGGAAGATCAGGCACCTATCTCTCGCATCTAGGCAGAGTGATGAATAAAGCACAGTTTCTGTAGCGGTCTTATACCTATAGCAACAAGGTTTAACAAACACTGAGTCAGCACTCCCATTATTCTAAATGTCAAGCAGGCCACTGCGCATCGGCAGGCCCAGTCTCTAGCTGCCTCGCGAGATTCCTCTCTACATGCCTAATATTACTCACGGAACGGAACACAAAAACCAAGAAACGATTAAACAAATCACAGCTTAATTTGAATACTGGCAAGATTCACCCCAAAACGTATGATATGGTCAAGACGAGGTCAATGCCGACATACAACAGGTTTGCATATACAACTGCCTTTCCGGAGCAGAAGTTCTTGATTGAAGATTTGCAAACTGGGCCCCCAAATGTCACCGGCGTCAAAAACAAAGGTCACAAAGGAAGGATGAACAAAAATATTGAACTGGAAGTGGTACAAGGATGGCAGGAAAATATTATTTTGATTCTAATACGTAGCGTACATGAGCAGATTACTGTTTAACAAAAAAAGACGCGTGCGTGCGAGTAAGTTTATGATGCGACATACTGAAATTCATAAATTAAATTAGGGCTGAAGTTAATTATTAAAAATATTCCATAAAATTTTTGTTACTGGAATAAATGTATCCTGCTACTCTAATTTTCAAAATGTTGAAGTATATTTTAAAACAAAATTTCTACATTGAATGACAGAAATTTCGGGAGGGGTTTAATATCCCATATCACCCCCTGGGTCTTCTGGGTAGAGGTTACGAATGCCGACCATCTTATCTCGGAATGTACGGTTTTACAAATCACTGAACAAGTGTATTATAAAAAGTTTTCTTTCTATGTAATTTATAATTTTAAAACAAATTATCTTCCTAAAGGAAAAAGTCAAAATAGTTAACTCAAAATCTCACAAAAAATTAGTTTTTAAGAAACAAACACACTAGTTCACAACATACTAGTTTCGGCAACGATGTCGCCTTCCTCAGTGCTTGGCCACTACTCTGAGCTACTCAGAACTAGTGTGTTTGTTTATTAAAAAATAATTTTTGGTGAGATTTTGAGTTAACTATTTTGACTTTTACCTTTGTGAAAAGTTCTCACTAGCTTAGCTCTAATTAACTAAAAATTATCTTCCTGTTTTACTTTTTGAGTTTATAACAGATTCTTAAATATTAGTTTTAACATAATAGTCACAATAACCATTTGACAGAAAGTAACGAACAGAGGAACCAATGTAGGTCGACAGTTCATAGCTGAATATTGTGTATATAATGTATATATATATACTAGCTGACCCGGCGAACTTCGTATAACCTAAAAGTCAATGAACGTCTTGTTAACATTAGCTAAACTTAATTTCGCATTTTATTAACTTAATAATAACAGAACTTATAGTAGTCGATCGAGAAAAATGTGTCAATAAAAAATCTTGATTAAATGTTATTTATTGAAATGCATTCGGATATACAATATTTTTGTATATTGTTTGCAATGTGTTGGAAAATAATTTTAGATTGTTGAGTGTTGCTTGGCAACCAAAATTTAGAATGAATTCATTGAAATGTCTTAAGATAAGACAGGAAGTCATATTTTATGCTATTTTGGTACTTTAAAACTTCTTGTTAGAAAAAATTTATTATGTCACCAGAAACCTTCCCAGGAACTTACTTAACAATTTCCCAAAGTTTCATGGCAATCGGATCAATGGTTTAGTAACGCACATGTCTCATATATATATATATATTTTCTTTTTTTTCAACAACATAGGTTATTCAAATACAAGAATATTTATTATTTTATATCCAAAGCTTTTCGTTGGCAAACAGTACCAACATCATCAGGATTATAATTTTCATTCCTAATGATGTTGGTACTGTTTGCCAACGAAAAAAAGCTTTGGATATAAAATAATAAATATTCTTGTATTTGAATAACCTATGTTGTTTTAAATTATTAAACAAGAAAACGTATTTTATATTTATACACACACACACACACACACACACACACACACATATATATATATATATATGTATACATACAAACGCTCATATATATAAAATAATTGTTGTCCTGAGTGACTGACAGTCAAAACTTTAAACGGTAGAGACTTGATATTTTCAGGGTAGGCCTACATTATAACATAGGCCTATACGCACGCTAAGAAAGGATATTGGAAAATGTTGATTTTAAAGACTAAAACTTACATAATTCAGTGAAAAGTGTACAAGTCCTATACGAAAAGTAGACAAAGTATAATTTCAGAGAGAATATGCTTTTCTATAATTAGTATAGCTTCTTAAGAGAAAACAGTCATTTCATAATTATTATCTGGCACTAATAATATATTATTAGTTGTTTTTATATTTATTAATATAATATATAAAGTGACAATTTTAAACGCGTGCATGCGAAACCGCCACACACAATAATATATATATATATATATATATACATATAAAATTTAAACGTATATATGTAAAGTAATTTTTACATAAATATTTAATGTTTTTCCGTCACTTATATTTATGTTTTTCCATCACAAAATTCCCGACATTTTTTTCCGAATTTCAAATACAAATTAGGTAAAAAAGTATAACTTCAGTTGATTAAACTGAAAAAAAAATTTCCTTCACACATTTTCGAACTGTTAATGTTGCACATCTCTCCACAATGTACAAGTGAAAACGTATTTCTCATACCGTACACCTTTAAAGGTTTTTAATGGACACTAATCAAAATATAAGTTCATAAATCCCAGTTTTGTCTGCTTCCATTACCATACGTAAATAATCTTACGTCTTAAATAAAAGATTGTTTTAAAAGTGGAATAATATAGATCTCGGGAGTAAATTGGTAGAACGTGACGTCATCATTTGGGAACTTCCACGAGAATGCGTAACAACTCGCAGATCAACGAATTGTCCCGAAGATTTTTAAACGTTTAACATAACAGTTACAGCTGTTTTTGTCTTCACCCAATGTTTATGTAGAGGCCATGTTTAAATGCAATCTTCTTTACATTCAAATACATCGCATATTTGAATAATTTATTGAAAACATATGTTTTCATACATCAGCTGTTTATTACTCTTAGGTTATGTTGCTAGATGTATTGTACATTTGAATTAAGTTGAAATGTAATTCCGAGTAATTATGTTATTACTTGATATGGTATATATAATTATCAGACTCTATCTTGTTAATAGCTGGCTTTACATTTTTTTAAATAGCGCGTTTTAGGCGATTACAAACGGCTGAAACATCAAACTGCAATGGGTCCCTGGAAAGGGCCGATTTCCTAGCCAAAAAGGGAACTACACTGAAACTGTATACTGAAACACGTTACAACCGAAACTGAAAATGCCACTGAAGCTGCCAAGGCTCTCATTGATTTGTCTGTAAAACACAAAATGAAAGCTGTGTACCAAGAGACTGCCACCGGAAAACCTGGGAGAAACTATCAAAATCCGGACCGGACTACTATCCTGACCGCTTCATAGCTGTTCCAGCGTTCCGCACTCTCACCGGGCATGATCTCCTGCCTGCTCACCTCCACCGTATAGGTATCCTGGACAGCCCCGAGTGCCCTCTGCGCTCCTTCAATCTTTTTGATGCAGGCCATCTCCAAGCATGCCCTGCTCTGGAACATGTCAGACAACAGGTGGAAGGGCTCAGACCTGAGGAACGACTCTCCATGGTTTACTGGTCAGCACGTCACCAAATGGCAGAAATGCCAAAAGTGGGCGTTGGCTAGTAAGTAAGTAGTGCATTTTTTTAAATAAGATCATATAATATGGCCTACTTAGTAAAATTTAAAAAAAACTACAAATATGATTATTTGTTAAATTTAAATATAAAATACAACGTTGGTATAACAAATAAGGTTAAGTTGCAATCTGAATTTTATTAGTTTTAAGCTTTATCTGCAGTACATTAGATTATTTAACACGTGCAATAAATATTTAAGGAAAATTGATTTATCAAAGAATTTTGTAAGGTTATGTTACGATGATATCGATTTTTTAATGACTTACAAGGCGCTATTTTATAAATAATAATACATATGAAATCCTACCTTAGACAGCAGTTTTACAACTGCCATAGTCTTTCATCTTGAGTAGATCTACCGGAGCCACAAATCAGGTATACTCGGGATACAAAACAAAGAAAAGAATCGCCCAAAACAAATGAAACCAGGCAAACATAAAGCAAACATTTGAAAAAGACTAATTGGAACAGCTATAGATCTATCTAGGCAACGTATTAGTTGCTACAACCGTAATAGTAAGGTGAGAGCCACTGGGAGTATTGTATGAGACAGAATGGAGGAAAGAATTTCATCCCTGATTGAGTATGTATATATATATATGTATGTATATGATGATGATGTTGGTACCGTTTATCAACGTAAAGCTTTGAATAAATTATTCTTGTGTTTGAATAACCTTACTTGTTTTTGATATATATATATATATATATATATATATATATATATATATATATATATATATATATATATATATATATATGTATATGATGATGATGATGATGTTGGTACCGTTTATCAACGTAAAACTTTGAATAAATTATTTTTGTGATTGAATAACCTTACTTGTTTTTGATATATATATAATTAATAAATTAAAAATATTTCAAAAACAAGAATACTTTTATTGCATATATTATTCAAAAATTATATATATATATATATGCATTACAAGTATTCTTGTGTTTGAAATATTTTTAATTTATTAACTATATTATAAGAAAACATATCACCATATGTAATATATTGATATATATATATATATATATATATATATATATATATATATATATATATATATATATATATGCGTGCGCGCGCGCGCGTGTGTGTGTGTGTATGTATCATCAATCGACGGGGTTGGCAGACATTACTAGAAGGGGTGTTCCAAACGCGTCAAGGGACAAGCGAAAAGAGCTGACGCCGTTTCCAAGGCAACCAAACACGAGCTGCTCAAAGGATAAATGGTGTTCTTGATGGACTGCAGAACAAGCAAAGCCAGCAAGAGACAATAGGACCTGACATTCGTGGGACGGCACGGACAGTTATTAATGAACGAAACGTAAACACTAAAAAAGAACAATACATCCAGACTAATTATCGATACACACGAGGGTCGCAAGTTCAACGATCGATCTATCCTGATTGATCTGTGGGCGTTCCAAGGACAAGTTGGCTGGAAGTTTCTGACCTCTGACAGATGCTAGGCAACGTACAACGAAGCCTGTCGATTTTCGGCCTCAGTGGTTAATAAAGTAAACTCGGGGACATGTTTCGGACAAAGTATCGTCCATTAGGGTCTTGTCGGAAGAGCCGAACTTGGCATCCACGTGAACGGTCGGGATGAAATGGCAGAAATTTCTCCGCTGTGTAAGCCATGACTTTGGCAGTCCTGTGAAGTACATCATGTGTTCGGCAAGTCCCTGATGTGTCAGCAACACTTTGTGCACATATCGTACGTCAGTTCAGGTTATTGATGGAGGTAATGAAGAGCACCAACAATCCAGGAAACACCTCGCTCCACACATTAAACACGGCTGACATTGGGCCAGCGTCACGGAACAGACAGACCTTCCTTGACGGTTACACGAAACAATAAAACTAGGTCGTGTGTCTTTATGTTTTACTGCTTTTTTACGAGTTAAATCTTTACGACACTAGTTTGCGAGGATTTGCAAAAGTATGAAAACGCGTTTTCTACAATTAACACCTCGCCATTACACAAGCCTCTCTGAATGCACCATCACTTCGTCATCATACTTTACCTTATCAATGCTTCCGTACAGGTGTGTGTACTTCCTTCAGTTTCAATGAGTTATGTTTCCTTGGCATATTCACTTACTGTTTCAGCGCGTCATTTATAGGTGTCTTCATTTTATAATCAAGTTCATTACCATCTTTAACTACTACTTTCAGTGACTCATGTAACTTGTCATATTAACTTATAATTTAAGTCAGTTGCGTATTTTGATATCTTCACTTTTCAATTACCGTCAGTCACGGTTCTTGATATCTTCATTTTTCCATTACAGTGAGACACGTTCTTTCATTTTTAATGAGTTACGTTCTTGGTGTTTTCTTTTTTTTATTTCATCAAGCCATTCTCCTTGACCTCTTCAGAGTTTATTTCAGCATGTCACGTTCCTTGGTATTTTATTTTTTTTCAGCGAGTCACGAACCTAAGCATATTGACTTTTCATATCAGTTAGTCACGTTCTTTGGTCTCTTTACAGCTAATTTCAGCGAGTGACGTTCCTTGGTAACTACACCTTTTAATTCAGTGAGTCACGTACCTTGGAATATTGATTTTTCATTTCAGTCAGTCACGTTCTTTGGTCCCTTTACAGTTTATCTCAGCGAGTGATGTTCCTTGGTAACTACACCTTTTAATTCAGTGAGTCACGTACCTTAGAATATTGATTTTTCATTTCAGTCAGTCACGTTCTTTGGTCCCTTTACAGTTTATCTCAGCGAGTGACGTTCCTTGGTAACTACACCTTTTATTTCAGTGAGTCACGTACCTTGGAATATTGATTTTTCATTTCAGTCAGTCACGTTCTTTGGTCCCTTTACAGTTTATCTCAGCGAGTGATGTTCCTTGGTAACTACACCTTTTAATTCAGTGAGTCACGTACCTTAGAATATTGATTTTTCATTTCAGTCAGTCACGTTCTTTGGTCCCTTTACAGTTTATCTCAGCGAGTGACGTTCCTTGGTAACTACACCTTTTAATTCAGTGAGTCACGTACCTTAGAATATTGATTTTTCATTTCAGTCAATCACGTTCTTTGGTCCCTTTACAGTTTATCTCAGCGAGTGACGTTCCTTGGTAACTAGACCTTTTATTTCAGCGAGTCACGTACCTAAGCATATTGACTTTTAATTTCAGTGGGTCACGTTCTTTGATCCTTTTGCCATTTATCTCAGCTGGTTATGTTCCTTGGTACCTTCAGTTTTATTACAACGAGACTGGTTTCCATTTCAGTAAATCACATCTTCTGGGCTGCAGGACTAAGAGCCAGTCACCCCCTTGGTTTGAGGAGAGTATCCAGGTAGTTTCCCGAACTGTGAACTGAGTGCCAGTCAGCCCCCCTCTCTCTCTCTCACTCTCTGAGAAAGGAGGGAGTGAGATAAATATAAGGAGGAGTCTTTCCATTCCAGCGCGTAGACCTAGAGTGTAAGAGGTTCTTGGAGAAACAACTCACCCTTTAATTCCTTCGCCGCAGTGGCTCAAACAGAAGTGAAACCTTTTTATTTCATGTCGAAAAAGTGTAGGCTTAATTTAATTATTATTTATAAAACTATGCCACAAAGTAATCTTGACACGACCTAAGTCTAACTGTATAAAACAACTGTGGCGTAATGTTTAACATAAATAAATGTAACCTCTATACCACAAATGACTTTTTCTTTTATTTAAAACCTTATGTACATTTCGATTTCATAGCAATCATCCTCTGAGGTAATTTATAATAAAAAATACTCTGATTTTTGTTATAAATTACCTCTGAAAATTATTGATATGCAATCGAAATGTACATAAGGTTTTAAATAAAAGAAGAAGTCATTTGTGCTATAGAGGTTACATTTATTTATATACGACCTAAGTCTGTCATAACTGACATTAAAAGACTCACCAATTATCCTGATAAGATAAAAAATCAAATCCATAGTTTCTAACCTAACCCAACTCGCAAACCCTTACCCCATATCCACTCCAACCTTCACAAGGTGGCTGCGGCTGGCAAACGGTCCGGCCCATTCTTCTTGACAGGGGCTCATAAACCGCCGCTGGCTTAAAGTCGATTTCCCCGTCTTCTGATATCGACACTGTTCAGATCTCAGCGAACCAAGCTTCTTGTATCAGTATGGAACTATGTGGGACGATTCCCTTCGCTTGGGCAAGGAGTAAATTATGTCATTGCGTGGGCGATTGTGAACCCATAGAAAAAACTGTAAAGAAACCTGAGCGCCAGGCTCAATAAATATTGGACGGAAATTATTAAAACGAATCTATTTTGTGCACCGTAATGTTACACACGTTGAGCTTATTACTTTATATCAAATTTGTTTTACATCTCATACAAAGTACAGTAATTTCACGCAATTATATATAGCAATATATGATTAATATATAAATTAGTATTAATAATATTATATTAATAATAATATATCAATATACATTAATACATATTATTAATATATATATATATATATATATATATATATATATATATATATATATATATATATATATACACAGTAAACTCCTGATTATCCGTGGAATAGGGTGGCCCGGCAACGCCGGATAACGAATTCCCCGGATAATCCGCTATGAACAAAGAATACGCAAAACGATCGATAATCGATTATTATACCATAAGTTACACAAATAATGACCCCGGTTAATGCAATTCACAAATAATCTTCAGAGGACAAAATAAATACAGAAAATAATTTAAAATGTCGATGTATTTGACGGATTATAACATGTACATTAAACTAAGAACGAAATAGAATTGAATTTCTAAACGAACAAAAAAACCATAATTTTAATTTATATATTAATTCAATATTAAATTAAATTTGAAAAAAATACATAATATTTATAAATTTCTTTTTATGTTGTAGAGAGTTTTTATTAGCAGTTGTATTTCTTCAAAACACTATTTTGTACGGTATAAGCACAGAGCTGGTCAACACACCCAAAAGAGGAAGTTTTTTACAGTGCCTTTAGTACCTTAAGGCACAAGTAACTCAGCTTCACCCTGTATTAATTATAATTTACGAGATCCTTTACATAATCGATACTGTAAAATCGATTCGTTTGTTTTGCCGGTGTAAATGAATGCGCCCACCGAAAGGCCTCTAACCTGATGTAACCCAGATTGCCCGCTGCCAGCACAAAGCCAAATCCCAGCAGGCGGCAGCTTCGCCGAATCCAAACGCAAGCAATTAACTCCATTGTCTTCTTCCAAGGGCCACGCACTGCTTCGCCTTAAGGAAAACATTTAGCGTTTCGCAGCAACAAACCTATCGTACATGTTTACCTTTACGTAAAAAAAACTTTACCCAAGCATTAAAACACTTCCAAAAGTCAAAATCTATTTTGTGCACCGTAATGTTACACACGTTGAGCTTATTATTTTATATCAAATTTGTTTTACATCTCATACAAAGTACAGTAATTTCACGCAATTATATATAGCAATATATGATTAATAAATAAATTAGTATTAATAATATATCAATATACATTAATATATACATATATATATAACATCGATGATGTTGGTACTGTTAGCCAACGAAAAGCTTTGAATTGTAAATTCAATTACAATTCTTGTATTTGTATTTTGACTTAGTTCTTTATTAATACACAAGAATACACATTGCGATATATATATATATATATATATATATATATATATATATATATATATATATATATAATTTTATAAATATTTTCTTCTAGTAACACTTACTTTTTGTTTAAATACGGATGACTGTTTTGGGAGATGTGTTTCGGACAGTAACTGACCTCGTTGTTGCTTAAGTATAGGTTGGGTGTTGGTTTTAAAAAGTTTTAGGTTAGTGTCTCAAAAGGTATGTGAATAGTATTGTAATTGGACGTTGAATATTGTGCGTAGTTTAAGGAATCATCACGTTTAAGAAATCATTACAATTTAAAATAATTTTTTTTGCCTATAAAAGATTTTACAATTCTTCTGGGAGAGGTTAACCCTAACTCTCCCTCTCTAGATCCGTGTCAAAAGTTTTTTTTTTTTTTTTTAGGGTTATTAAGTTAAATTCCTTTTATTAGCGCACACTCTCCTGATACATATTTTGTACAAATTTTCAATCGGTAATAAAATACGTTTTTATTCCTCCAATCAAGTACAAATGCATTTTTTCGACCTATAGTGGATAATTGATGTTATAGAGTTTTTTCAAATATTTATTCAATCATAAAATTTATGGAGTCCAGCCGGATTCGAACTGAGGTTTTTCATATTCAAAGTCTGGCATGACTTGCCACTGCGTCAACTTTCCAATACCTGGAAAAATATTTCTCAAAGATGTATATGAAATCCCTCCTCTCCTTCTGGTTGACGTCTGAACCTACATTGTACAACCCTAAACTGTTGCCATGGTTACCACAAAATATCATAAATAGTGCTCTAGGGTAACTAAAATGAATTTTTTTTTTTTTTTGTAACCTCAGTAGGAATTTACTCAATTTTTTAAAAAAAAACATCACTTGTGTTGCGGTAATATACTTTATCGATACGGAGGTGTTACAGCCTTTGGCTTACAATATAGAATAATGTTATTGGTGTTGTGTTTCTAGGGGGGCTTCTAGAGTCGATAAATCATATATGTGCGCAAGTGTGTCCAGGTAAGTATGCTTGAAAGAATTATTTATGTGGTATTTTCGATATGGCCAATCTGTGCTTGTACGTGTGATTGTTAGGCCATGCAAATAGAGCGTACTGCTCGATGCGTTAAAAAAATTGTGTCCTAGAAAGGGGACCGCTGCATCGTGACCCAGTCACAGCATTATCTCCGGTTTCGTCCCTAATGCTGAATGCTTGTTCGGCCAAAAAGCTCCGCAGTTTAGCGCGACGCAGGCTTAGACCGTTATCTTGGAGCCGTGTTTTCAAAAAAAGGTTGTTATCTGAGCTATGCGCAGATCAACAGCCAGGTACAAACATTTCCCAAACACGGGCGTGT
Organism: Prosapia bicincta; assembly: GCA_036971475.1. Taxonomy (NCBI): domain Eukaryota; kingdom Metazoa; phylum Arthropoda; class Insecta; order Hemiptera; family Cercopidae; genus Prosapia; species Prosapia bicincta. The sequence continues at coordinate 245,427,061 of JBAIZL010000001.1, forward strand.
CTGTCTGGACTGGCGCAGTCTGTTAGACACAGTTGCTGGAAATATCGACCTAAAAGCTTCCGACGGACATTAAGTTACACGTCCAAACAGTTAATGCATGGGGCACGGAACCGGTTTCCGACGAGTATCAAGAACACGGTCACATCTCAAATAGTTTACAAAGTAAGGATTCATTTAAAAATTATTTTTTTACGTGTTCAAATCCAATGAAATTTTGAATTGATTAAATGAAATTCATATTAAATAATATTTTTTTTAATATGACCCAAATCTCAAAAATTCCTTTCTATCATTAAACTCAATTGTTAATATAACGGGCCCAAATTTCGAGATCAGACAATTACATAAAAATGCGTACCTGAATCCTGGCTGGAACCAAAACTTTTGGATACGTCTGTACCATCTAAAGAGTGGGAAATTTCTGTTTTTTGGCGCTTCTGAGAACCATGATGCTCGACCCACCCTCGATTTAAGCACTCGATTCGACGAATTCCAACGCTTTTGCTATATACTTATCATTAGGACTCTAGTGCAAACTTGCAAAACATTATTGTTGCTCAAGGCCACTGTAACCTCTGGCACCGTACGACCGTGTGTGTAAGATTATTTTTGTCTACACAGCAAAGAGAGTGCAAGGTTCTGGATAGTTGCTAAGCTTGACATCTTGTTTTAAAGCACAATATGGTGTCAGAACGTTGTAGGGATGGTGGAGGGACGACGGCGAGAGGGATACGGTAAGATTAGTAGGTGGATTTAACATAATGACGTACAAAACTGTTCAAAGAAAGTTTGTTTTCTATGAAGGCCACAAAGGTCTCCTCCTGAGCGTAGGAAGAAATAGACTAAGGGTGTTAGCAAGGAAGACGTAGAGTCCTGGGGCCCGTGACACACGAAACACAACTGCTACGGCCAGCCACGTAAACAGGTCCACAGTTATAGAAGCCATACCGGTGCCCTCCTGAACAAAGGAGGAACATAGACTATGAGTATTAGCAAGGAAGACGTAGAGTCCTGGATCCCGTGACACACGAAACGCAACCGCTTTGGCCAGCCACATAAAAAGGCCCGCAATTATAGAAGCCATATAGGTGTCTTCCGGAACAAAGGAGGAACATAGACTAAGAGTGTTGCCAAGGAAGACGTAGAGTCCTGGGGCCCGTGCCACACGAGACGCAACTGCGGCGACCAGCCTCGTAAACAGGTCCGCAACTATAGAAGCTATATAGGTATCCTCCGGAACTAACGAGGAACATAGACTAAGAGTGCTGGCAAGGAAGACGTAGAGTCCTTGGGCTCGTGACATACGAAACGCCTCCGCTGCGGCCAGCCACGTAAACAGGGCCGTAACTAAAGAAGCCATATAGGTGTTCTCTGGAACTAACGAGGAACACAGACTAAGAGTTCTAGCAAGGAAGACGTAGAGTCCTGGGGCCCGTGGCACACGAAACGCCTCCGCTGAGACCAGCCTCGTAAACAGATCCGCAACTATAGAAGCTATATAGGTGTCCTCCGGAATTAACGAGGAACACAGGCTAAGAGTTCTAGCAAGGAAGAAGTAGAGTCCTGGGGCCCGTGGCACACGAAACGCCTCCGCTGCGACCAGCCTCGTAAACAGGTCCGCATCTACAGAAGCCATATAGGTGTCCTCCGGAACAAAGGAGGAACATAGACTAAGAGTGTTAGCAAGGAAGACGTAGAGTCCTTGGGCTCGTGGCACACGAAACGCAACGGCTGCGGCCAGCCACGTAAACAGGTCCGCAGTTATTGAAGTCATACCAGTACCCTCCTGAACAAAGGAGGAACATAGATTAAGAGTGTTAGCAAGGAAGACCTGGGGTCCTTGACACACAAAGTTTGGCCCTCGAAAGAAATGGAATCTTTCATCTTCCTACTGTAAGAACTTTCATCTTTTTAAAATGACAATGTTAAGATAACATGTATATCACGAGCTGAAGAACTACCTGGAGTCTTGAATATACTCCAGGTGCAAAAGGTGAAGATTAAACTTAGTGAAACCTTTCAATCTTAAAAAAAAGATCATGTTCTTAGTACTTATAAGGCGATAGTGAGACTGTTATCTCCTGCGATAGAAGGTATAGGTGGATCACGGCATTTACGTAGACCTGTTCTGAACCTGAGGCAATGCTATCAGTAAGTCGGCCTACTCTGGCTTTAAGATAATAGCTTAGTGACCATTCACACAGTTTTTAATAATTACAACAGGTTAATGACGATGTTAGGGATTATAAAGAAACTGCACTGTCCCCGGATACCGTACGATGAACTGGGCGGTAAAAAGCTGTCGATGGAGACGCTGTCTGGGCGAGTGTGGACAATCTGATTACACGCTTCGTCTTTGTATTCGCTTGCTTAAGAACCGCCGACAATGGTGACTTAGTGACACAAAACACTGCCAACATAACCTAACTTTCCACGAGGTTATCAAAAGTAACCTAATGCGGCTGTATCAGAACGTGCGTCACGTATAGACGGTGGTTCGTCCCGATCGTCAATTATTCCAGAATTCGTGGATTCGTCCCGCACGTAGGTGCACGTAGATGTTCAAGGCTCCGTGTTCCATTTCCTGGTGAGCGGGGCCTTGTAGATAATTCGGGGTAAATTAGCCAGCCATGTCCTAGGCTAACAACTGGGTGAAGGTTTATCTATAACTAGCGAGATAATACTTATTGTTGGGCAAATACTCAAACACAATTATAGTAGATTCGGATGGGTAAAAATACAACACACAAAGGTAGTTATCATTGGTTAAAGATTCAAAAAATTAACGTCTGTAAAAGGCCATACTAGATAACCTCCATGTCAATAAAAAGCGACACTTCTTTGGTTCTTTAAAGATATTTCTACACTTCTGGGTGCTATAAATAATTAAAGTTACTATACATTCTAAAATTTCATGTTTATTGTATTTATTGCCCGATGAGGAGAGATATAAAACAGAATGTGCTAGGGACAAGAACCATAATAATACTGAGAGGCAGGGGACGAGGGAAAAGGGGATAGAATGATAGTAGTTAGGAAAAGGTTGGCCCATAAATCTCTTAGTTTTGCTCAGAGATGAGAAACTGCCAAAGCCGTACCCTTAATTGCTCTCCACCGGGTCATCTTCTACCCGTCTTCACAACTTAAGTTGCCCTGGCTGACTGGTTTCTCGAGGGTCAAATTCGTAAGTTAAAGGTAATTAAATTTAAACAGAAAATGAATATGAGAAAATATTTCAAGCGTTCTCTTACGAAGTAAAACCGAGATGCTATCTTTGGCCGAAGGTTTCCATAATTAGAGATAATGTATGTTAGAGGCCGGAGTAGAGATTATGCGTGTTCCAACATGTTTGACTAAGAGTCTCCACTTGCTCTAGGATTCACCACTCCCATGGGGAAGAGTCCTTTTTGTGGACAAATTATTAAGTTCCTCTAAAAGATGGGAAATTCTTCAAAGTGAAAAGGAAGCATGGGTTCAGAACAGACTGTCACCTAAAGATTGCAGTAGAAACTAAACTACGAGGAAAAATGTGTAGGAATGCGCAAAGTGTCTAAGAATTTGAAACGTTTTGAAGAACGTGGAATATAACTAAGAATGTAAAAGTCTCTAAGACTGTATAATGTGTCCCAAAGAATGTGAAAGGTGTCTCTAATAATATGGAACTTCACTAAGAATTTTGAACGTTTCTCAAAGAATATGGAAGGTGATTAAGAATGTGAAAGATATATCTACAAACTTGTCTCTAAGAATGGGAAATATGTCTCTAAAATGTGGAAGATTTCTCTAGGAGTATGAAAGATATCTCTAAGATTGTATAATGAGTCCCAAAGAATATGAAAGGTGTCTCTAATAATATGGAACGTCTTTCTAAGAATTTAGAAATTTTCTCAAAGAATATGTAAGGTGATTAAGAATGTGAAAGATATATCTACAAACGTGTCTCTTAGAATGTGGAATATGTCTCTAAAATGAGGAAGATGTCTCTAGAAATATGAAAGATATCTCTAAGATTGTATAATGTGTCCCAAAGAATGTGAAAGGTGTCTCTCATAATATGGAACGTCTTTCTAAGAATTTAGAACGTTTCTCAAAGAATATGGAAGATGACTAAGAATGTGAAAGATATATCTACAAACTTGTCTCTACGATTGCGGAACGTGTCTCTGAAAATGTGGAAGATGTTTATAGGAATATGAAAGATATCTCTAAGATTGTATAATGTGTCGCAAAGAATATGGAAGGTGTCTCTAATAATATGGAATATGACTAAGAATTTAGAACATTTCTTAAAGAATATGGAAGATGACTAAAAATGCGAAAGATATATCTACAAACTTGTCTCTATGATTGCAGAACGTGTCTCTGAAAATGTGGAAGATGTTTATAGGAATATGAAAGATATCTCTAAGAATGTACAATGTGTCCCAAAGAATATGGAAGGTGTCTCTATTAATATGGAATTCGACTAAGAATATAGAACGTTTCTCAAAGAATATGGAAGGTGACTAAGAATGTGAAAGATATAACTACAAACTTGTCTCTAAGAATGTGGAATGTGACACTGAAAATGTGGAATTTGTAGGAATATGGAAGACATCTCGAAGAATGTATAATTTGTCCCAAAGAATGTAGAAGGTGTCTCTAAAAATATGGAACTTGACTGTTATGAATGTCTATAAAATTCCGGAAGTTGCATGGGTTTCATTCGCTTAGGGACCAAGGGCTGCGTTTTTATAGTGCTCAAATCTTTTCTTGCCAGTAGTTGTTTTGCCTTTAGGTGGATCCAAATTGTACTTGGTTTTAAAGCTACAAACCCAGTAGAGAACTCGTAAAGTATCAGGTTTCATCCGGTTTGTCGACAGATTAATACATCGCTGCGACCAGGGTAGATGTACTCTCTCACCTCTCTAGAGAGGTGTATACGCGTTACCTGGCCTAACCTTCTCCTTAGGTACCTAGCTATATACTCCATTGTTAAACACATGATCTCTGATCTCAGGGAAATGGGCTTTTAACACACAGTTGGGCGCCAGTACTAGCACGCCGGGTAACTGGGGACTCGCAGAGTAAACTGTGAACGTGTGCAAGCGGACTTGGAACGTTGGACTTGTGGCACACGCGGAAACAACTGATACCTCTGACAATACAAAGGCAAATCTAAGCAACGAGTAAAGACGATTAAAATATAAAAACAGGTTTTAGAATAGTCACGTTATAATAAATGAGCTTCTTATGGAAATAGCCTGAGGTAGTCATTATAGCAGTGAGTAACAGAACGACGATTAAATCTACAACTATATAATGACTGATGAATATGTTAGTGTTAAAATTTGCATGAATCATTTATTATGATGAAATACAAATCTGTCGAGCTTAGACAGTACCTAAGATAAGTTCTTGTATAGGAATTTTATGTTACCAGTATAAAGGATTCGTTTACAAAGTACAAGTTTCATAAAACGTGTGGTACGATTAAACGTGGCTTTGTGCTAAATGTAAGGTTTTATTGCAGTGAAAGTAAGTTAACATTGTGGTAAAGGTAAGTAGATTATATTCTGGTAATAGTAAAGTTATATTGAAGTAAAGGTAAGTTTATAATGTGGTAAAGATCAGGTTATATTGTGGTAAAGGCAAACATGTAGATTTGTTGAAAAGTAAGATTATATTGTGGTAGAAGTAAGGTTATATTATAATAAAGGTATGAATATATTGTAGGAAAGTTAAGGTTTTATTGTAGTAAATGTAAGGTTTTATTGTGGCAAATTTAAGGCTATATTGTAGTACAGATAAGGTTATATTGTAGTAAAGTTAAGGGTTTACTGCAGTAAAGGTAAGCAGTACAACTCTTGTAAAATTACATTATAATAAAGATAAGATAGTATTGTAGTAAAGGTAACATTAATTGTAGTAAAGGTAAGGTTATATGGTAGTAAAGTTAAGGGTTTACTGCAGTAAAGGTAAGGTTTTATTCTTGTAAAATCAAAATTACATTATAATAAAGGTAAGGTATTATTGTAGTAAAGGTAATACTGTAATAAAGGTAAGGTTTTATTGTGGTAAAATTAAAATTATATAATAAAGGTAAGGTTTTATTGTAGTAAAGGTAGGGTTATATTTTAGTAAAGTTAAAGTTATATTGTAGTAAAGTTAAGGAGTTATTGTGGTAAATATAAGGTTTTATTTTGACAAAGTTAAGGTTATATTGTAATAAAGATAAGGTTTTAATATAGTAAATGTAAGGTTTTACTGTAGCAAAGTTAAGGTTATATTGTAATAAAAGTAAAGTTATATTGTAGTAAAAGTAAGGTTTTACGGCGGTAAAGGTAAGGTTATATTAAGGTTTTAATGTGGCAAAGTTAAGGTTATATCGTAGTAGAGGTAAGATTTTATTGTAATAAAGGTAAGTTTATATTGCAGTAAAGGTAAGGTTTTATTATGCTAAAGTTAAGGTGTTAATGCGGTAAAGTTAAGGTTATATCGTAGTAAAGGTAAGGTTTTATTTTAGTAAAGGTAAGGGTTTATTGTGGTAAATTTAAGGCTATATTGTAATAAAGGTAAGGTTATATTATAATAAAGGTAAGGCTATATTGTAGTAAAGATATGGTTTTACTGTGCTAAAGTCAAGGTTATATTATAGTAAAGGAGAGGTTATATTATAGTAAAGGAGAGGTTATATTATAGTAAAGGAGAGGTTATATTATAGTAAAGGAGAGGTTATATTATAGTAAAGGAGAGGTTATATTGTGGTAAAATCAAGGTTATATTATAGTTAAGTCACGGGTATATTGTAGTAAAGGTAAGGTTATATTGTGGTAAATATAAGAGGGAGGTAGTTTATGTACTAAACGAGGAAGGAGAACCGAATTGTGTCGCTTGAAGCAGTGCCGTGAGAGCAGGGATATTTAGTTAAGCAAGCTTGTCCATGCAGTGTCATAATGTTCCAATATTCCCAGTAACAGGGAATAAGTACGTCCTTTTCTTAGTCAACCTGAATCCATCCACCATTTCTATTCCCTTCTCCAAAGTAAGTATAACGGGAAGACACTGTTATGGTTCCGCCGGTAGAACCTTAAATCTAATTCAAGTAAATGTCAATGCACTTTTTATTTGGATTTTTTAATCAATAGAATGAATAAATAAAATTTATTTTTAAAAATATATTGTTTTCTAAAACAAAGTAAAATAGAAGAAACGTATGCTAATATAAGTGGCCTTTTTTTTAATACAATTAGGCTATCACAACATTGTAGGAAAGCTGCTAACGGGGAGGTTTCTACCTCTTAATGATCCACATAGAGTAGGTCGACTTCTCTACCTAAAAACAATCTTTTTCCATCTCTCGCTGGCGATAGTAGGGATTCTGGTTACCATCTTAAAGAAGATTTGCTTATAGAACGAGCCTGCTTCCTATGGATGATAAAGGAGACGGTTTGGAAACCAAAGTCCATTGTACGGCACGAGGCTCAACGAACGGCCCAGTAGCTCAACGAAAGGCACAGTGGCTCAACGAACTGCACCGTGGCTCAACGAAAGGCGCCGTGGCTCAACGAACGGGATAGTGGCTTAACAAACGGAATCGTGGCTCAACGAAAGGCATCGTGGCTCAAAGAACGGAATCGTGGCTCAACGAACGGCATAGTGGCTCAACGAAAGGAACTGTGGCTCAACGAATGGCACCAAGGATCAACGAACGACACCGTGGTTGAACGAAAGGTATCGAGGCTCAACCAACGGAACCGTCGCCCAACGAACGGCATCGTCGTTCAACGAACTGCACCGTGGCTCAACGAAAGGCGCCGTGGTTCAACGAACGGGATAGTGGAACAACGAACGGCACCGTGGCTCAACGGACTGGATCGTGGCTTAAAGAACGCCATCGTGGTAGAATGAACGGCAAAGTGGCTCAACGAATGGAATCGTTTCTCAACGAAAGGAATCGTCGCTCAACGAACGGCATTGTGGCTTAAAGAACTGCACCGTGGTTCAACGAAAGGCACTGTGGCTCAAAGTTCGGGATAGTGGCTCAACGAACATTATGGCTCAACGAACTGGATCGTGGCTTAACGAACGCAACTCGTGGTAGAATGAACGGACGGAATCGTGGTTCAACGAAAGTCATCGTGTTTCAAAGAACGGAATCACAATTGAACGAACGGCACCGTGGCTCAATGAGCGGCTCTATGGCCTAAGAAACTGCACCATGGCTCAAAGAACGGCACCGATTTTCAACAAACTACTCTGTGGCTTAACGAACGGCACCAAGGCTAAACAAACGGCATCGAGGCTCAACGAACGGCTCCGAGGCTCAACGAACGGCATCTTGGTAGCGTGACTCAACGAATGGCACCGAGACTCAATGAACGGCACCGTGGCTCAACGAACGGCAGGGTAGCTTGTAGAGAACACGAGAAAACGCGGCCTTTAGGACTCACAATACCGGATCTCAGAGCGACGACTCCTCCTCGTAGGCGAAAGTGACCACACATCTTGTGACAGCCCATGGTTTCCAATAATTTTCCCGGTAATAAAAGCTTTGGTGCCAGTCGTGTACAGTGCGTGTATGAGGAGCGTGGTCGAAATAGTATCAGAATATAAGAAAGTCAGATATACAACGTCAAATTCTAGGTGTTTCTAAGAACCCATGACCTAACTCAGAACCGAGGAGAATTACAACTCAAATGAATTATTTCGAACGGAAAATATGTTAAGTGAGTGAAGGATGTTGGACAACCATTATCAACAGAAAACAAAATAGGTAAACAGATAGTGTTATTTGATATTAAAAAAAAACATCTAGACGTTTTGATATACGTTATTTATTTAGGGACCGTATAAATAAGTAATTACATGACATTCAATACTGCGGCCTAAGAATGAGGAGCTTCATAAAACCTTTCTCATTGGCTAGCATTGAGCTTTATGCATGCTACTGAAGGCGATAGATTCATTCGATAGAGGCTTCAAAACTGCAAACAATAATCGATTATTTCATAACGAACGCCAGAGGTCGTCACTGGTGAAACCCCATTAGTGTTAGCTGAAGCAGTTTCTAGACTCTTCTAATGGGTGACAAGGATGTTATTATAGTTTTGTTCAAATATTAATTAATTTAATTAACTAATTTTAAAGATTTAATTTTAGTTTTATATTGGAGAAAAACTTTTCACAAAAGGGGCAATGTATGCAACTTACATTTGGCTTAAATATGGGTAATAACATATGGTTTCATAAAACAGCTGACTTTATGTTATAGATAGAACAGCTGTTTTAGCGCACAGGTAATACTTTATTTATATTAATTGAATTATTTAATAAAAAGTAACTAAAATAAAATTTGTGTTTGTTGACCTAAGTAGGAATTGACTTTAAAATTTTTTTGTTTATATTCCTTGTTTAGTCAAAAACAGCAATAATGTTCTAACATTGTTCAATTTCTAAATTGAGCTCACTGTACAGTTTAAAGAATATGTCTTAAGCTACCGTTGCATTACATGACAGTAGTTTTATCATGAATCTATAACTCTGGACTACAATTTGAAGTTTAAGTATTTGAATCCTTTTTTCCACTAGCGGGTTTGATTGTTGGGACCTTTTTGCTAGGATTTACCTGAGGCTAAAATAAATAATCCGGTTTTATCAAGATTTGATGACTTTTTTTAGATCTGTAAACTAACACTTCCAGGGCGGATCTGTTATATTGTGACGCCTTATAATCGGAATGGTCAATCGAGTGAGTGAGTGAATGTAGGCGGCCCTGATGTGAATGTGTCAAGCGATCCGTATCGATACAGATACATGAGCCTCGAGGATGAAGAGGGTATCCAATACAACCTCAGGGGCAACAGACGCCACTCCTGAGTATTTTAATCACCTCTTCGCCATATGCAGGGCCCTGTGGCGATGGATCTTTATTTCCAGCTGCTTTTGGGAACAACGTAGCAGATGGTACAACGGGTCAGGTCTCAGTACCTACTGAAGGTATCACTCCAAACATCGATTCTTCCATTAGGGGCCTTTAGAAACTTACTTCGGGAGGCACTCAAGATACATGGAGCCAAGAACTCAAAATACATCCAAGAGTATGAATCTGTGGCACTCTCCTTCACCAGGTGTTATAAAACTAATGGTGGGGAGGATGATTATTGCTAACATAGAAATAATCTTCGTGGAGTGTACTATATACACGTTAGTTCTGTATTCAGAAGTTCCTCTGACGTAAACACTCGGAGGAAAAACTATAGATATGTTCTGAGAATGCAAAAGAGCAATAAGCATGACATGGGGCTGGGTTACCGACAGATATGATGGATTTTTTTCCGCCCTCACTGTGCCGAGGTTAAAACTGTATTGCGCGAGCACTGGAAAACAAAGAGAAGACATTAGGTTCTGTTTGGAGAAGCACTGAAGGAGCTTTGGATAGAACCTCAGGATAAAAGACTAACTCTTGCAATAGGACATAAAAGCTCTTAAATCTAATTTATAACGAGAGGCGTGTAGACAAAAACATGGTTCAATGTGGTTCAATGATAAGGTTGGGGTAGACTTGCGTCCTTAGACTGTAGTAAGACCAAGGCTCGGTGGAGATATTCGAAGAACTATGCTCCCTAAGTAAGTTACAACTCAGAACCATAGAGGAGCTGATCACAGGCTACGGAAATCTGAATGGGTCTATCACCAGAAGACAGTGGTAAATCAGCTGACGACCATTGCAAGGATGTAGGTATACACGTCTGTGGTACGGTTAGATAAAACGTACAATGGCTACAGCGAATTACTCAAACCGTAAAGTCTCTCTGAAATCCTATCTATATATCTATACTAAATTTAAAAAAATACTTAACTAAGTGAATACGTAATTGCTTACTTGCTGACGCGTTTCAAAACACTCGTCAGCAAGTAAAAAAACTGTTAGCTTTCATTTACGAAGCTAACCCTCTACACGAGTTGAAAAGGAACGAATGTCTTGAAACGGGTCAGCAAGTAAGCAATTACGTATTCACTTAAATAACTATTTTTTAAATATAGTTTAATCAGTGAATTCAAGATGATTACATCAAGCAACTTGTATATATCTATGTATGACTGTTAAGATAAAGATCGGCAATATGACAATATAGTAAATGACTAAGTACACACAATAGACCAGTAACAGTAGCAAAGTCTATGTGACTCGTCCTCTAATGTCTTGTATAACAAACAGATATAAAACCCATTTAATGCCAACAATACGTTTTACATAGATACCATTTATTATCATTATTAAACACGGTGCTGTTGTCAGAAATAAATGTTAAACTTTCATAACAATACAACATTTGTAATAAATATAAAGTTCTGCACCTCCATAAACCTGTTTTTATACTAATGGCACTATTCTAATAATAAATATTCATGTACTAGATAAATACGTTTTGATGAACTCCGAGAACTTAACCTATAAACCTAATATTTAAACATACAAAAGACACTGTACAATCAGACTTATTTTAGCACCAGCCACCCAAACCATAAATAAATAACAGTTTGAAATGTAATGTGGCTGGTGCAACCCTCATAAAGTCATGAGTAAAATGTGTCCAGCCGCAACATGCCCAGCTGCTACCATTGTTGCTGAACTTTACATAATGTCTTAAACAAAACATTAGAGAATAAATAATATAGATTTTGCTATTGTTACTGGTTTATTGGGACTGTATAAGTAAATTCTGAACACAATAGACAAGTAACAGTAGCAAAGTCTATATTATCCACCTTCTAATGTCTCCTATAACAATCATAGTCTGAAATTCAAGACCACAACTTTGTTTATATCTGGCTATTATTATTTAACAAAATTCCAGGCAACACATTTTCGTTTTGTTTGTTTTCAACCGAAATTCTACAAGTTTCGTAACAAAATGTCAATGATGGCTGTAAAAAATGTGGGTTTAAATTTCATTACAGTCCTGTGGTGTTTCAATAGTAAAGGAAGAAAACATTGTTAAGTAGTCAGACATGAAGTTCTTTACGAAGGATAAAATGAGGATGACGTAAGCAACTTTACAAATAGATTGTTTCTGTAGTTTTAAAGTAATTAACGTGTAGGCCTATGACTATCCCCCCTCACGGAGGATAGGGAAGGGTCATGAATTACGGTAAGGATATAAAGCCTTCTGGTAGAGGATTTACAGAAGGGATAATTACATCAATTGTGCCTAGTCACGTACTTGAAGTATACCTACTCTTTAACGGGATCATAGAGGTGTCACCTTGTCAGGCGAAGAATGAGGATTAGGGATGGTCGATATTTCCTGTCACGGTAACTTGTCACTGATATTGATTTGTTGCTGGAGGTACTGGTGAAAAAGTATGGAAAACGCAAGTTCCAGTGATAATGAATCGATCGGAAGTTGTCTCTGTCGTAATTGGTCAAAACGTCGCAGTCGCTGGATGTAAAGTTACTAATATACAACTGCGGCTGTCATTGGTTGATATGTCACTGTCACTGGCTCTACTCTCGGCGCCAATCATCGTGCAGCGTCGTTGACTGAAGGCGAGAAAGGGTTGTCTCTGTTGAAATTTGGCAAAATGTTGCAGTAGGTGGCGGAAAAGTTACTAATATTTTGTCACAGCTGTCATTGGTTGATTTGTCACTGTCACTGGCTCTACTCTCACCACTCTACTCTCGCCGCCAATCATCGTGCAGTGTCGTTGACTGAAGGTGAAAAGGGGTCGTCTCTGTTGAGATTTGGCAAAATGTTGCCGTAGCTGGCGGAAAAGTTACTAATATTTTGTCACAGCTGTCATTGGTTGATTTGTCGCTGCCACTGTTTCTACTCATTTACATGTGTCTGAGTGGACGATTCGTGTCAGGTTTCACGACAGTGACAGTGTTTGTTATTAACCGGGGTGTCTACAAGACTCACTGCATGTGGAAAAAATAGAGGAATTAAGACAAGAATTAAGACTTAGAAAGATTTAATTAATGAAAAAATTTTTCTTTGAAAATCCCATGCAAGTTTAACTCCGTCATAATCCAGTTGCTGGATACACAGCTGAAACGTTTTGACCGATTTGCTCCCAAATAATTTCGAATTCGGTTGTCTTGGATACTGACTCAAGCATGACTACTCGCTAAATCATCACGTCACCTATCGGCGAGGAACATCCGGGAACAGATGCTAATTTCTGCAACTCTGTTGTGGTACAACACTGAAACCGATTCATTCAAAACAAACGCAGGTGGTTAGATTAATTTGCATATGCAAAGAGAACCACTCATCGCCCACTTTGTATAATACAAACTGTCTGCGTTGATCTGAGTAGAATAAAGGTGGTGTCATGCGACCGAGTTATTTTTATAGAATCGATCTCTTTGGCGACCTCGATGCTAAAAACATATAAGCTAATATGGGCCAAATTATTGGTTCAATGGGTATTTAGTTTGCAATAGAAAATACTAGTATATACTGTGTATAACCCTGACAGCCCTAGAGCCGGCACTACCTGTAGCGCCCCTTCTCGTCTCTCTAACGACAGAATGATAGCTTTTATACCTTGTGTCCCAACACTTCTATTATGTCTTCCTTTGTTAGTATTTACCCTGTATAACCCTGACAGCCCTAGAGCCGGGACTACCTGTGCTCCCCCAATATTTGTCCGTTCCCAGTTCTCGTCTCTCTAACGAAAGAATGATAGCTTTCATACCTTGTGTTCCAGCACTTCTATTCTGTCTTCCTTTGTTAGTATATATCCTGTATAACCCTGATAGCCCTAGAGCCGGGACTACCTGTTGCCGCCCTTCTTGTCTCTCTAACGAAAGAATGATAGCTTTCATACCTTGTGTTCCAGCACTTCTATTCTGTCATCCTTTGTTATTATATATCCTGTATAACCCTGATAGCCCTAGAGCCGGGACTACCTGTTGCCGCCCTTCTTGTCTCTCTAACGAAAGAATGATAGCTTTCATACCTTGTGTTCCAGCACTTCTATTCTGTCTTCCTTTGTTAGTATATATCCTGTATAACCCTGATAGCCCTAGAGCCGGGACTACCTGTTGCCGCCCTTCTTGTCTCTCTAACGAAAGAATGATAGCTTTCATAACTTGTGTTCCAACACTTCTATTCTGTCTTCCTTCGTTAGTATATATCCTGTATAACCCTGATAGCCCTAGAGCCGGGACTACCTGTTGCCGCCCTTCTTGTCTCTCTAACGAAAGAATGATAGCTTTCATACCTTGTGTTCCAGCACTTCTATTCTGTCTTCCTTTGTTAGTATATATCCTGTATAACCCTGATAGCCCTAGAGCCGGGACTACCTGTTGCCGCCCTTCTTGTCTCTCTAACGAAAGAATGATAGCTTTCATACCTTGTGTTCCAACACTTCTATTCTGTCTTCCTTTGTTAGTATATATCCTGTATAACCCTGATAGCCCTAGAGCCGGGACTACCTGTTGCCGCCCTTCTTGTCTCTCTAACGAAAGAATGATAGCTTTCATACCTTGTGTTCCAGCACTTCTATTCTGTCTTCCTTTGTTAGTATATATCCTGTATAACCCTGATAGCCCTAGAGCCGGGACTACCTGTTGCCGCCCTTCTTGTCTCTCTAACGAAAGAATGATAGATTTTATACCTTGTGTCCCAACACTTCTATTCTGTTTTCCTTTGTTAGTATATACCCTGTATAACCCTGACAGCCTTAGAGCGGGGACTACCTGTGCCCCCCAATTTTTGTCCGTTCCCCATTCTCGTCTCTCTAACGAAAGAATGATAGCTTTTATACCTTGTGTTCCAGCACTTCTATTCTGTCTTCCTTTGTTAGTATTTACCCTGTATAACCCTGATAGCCCTAGAGCCGGGACTACCTGTTGCCGCCCTTCTTGTCTCTCTAACGAAAGAATGATAGCTTTCATACCTTGTGTTCCAACACTTCTATTCTGTCTTCCTTTGTTAGTATATATCCTGTATAACCCTGATAGCCCTAGAGCCGGGACTACCTGTTGCCGCCCTTCTTGTCTCTCTAACGAAAGAATGATAGCTTTCATACCTTGTGTTCCAGCACTTCTATTATGTCTTCCTTTGTTAGTATATACCCTGTATAACCCTGACAGCCCTAGAGCCGGGACTACCTGTGCCCCCCAATATTTGTCCATTCCCCGTTCTCGTCTCTCTAACGACAGAATGATAGCTTTCATACCTTGTGTTCCAGCACTTCTATTATGTCTTCCTTTGTTAGTATATACCCTGTATAACCCTGACAGCCCTAGAGCCGGGACTACCTGTGCCCCCCAATATTTGTCCATTCCCCGTTCTCGTCTCTCTAACGACAGAATGATAGCTTTCATACCTTGTGTTCCAGCACTTCTATTATGTCTTCCTTTGTTAGTATTTACCCTGTATAACCCTGACAGCCCTAGAGCCGGGACTACCTGTGCCCCCCAATATTTGTCCATTCCCCGTTCTCGTCTCTCTAACGACAGAATGATAGCTTTCATACCTTGTGTTCCAGCACTTCTATTCTGTCTTCCTTTGTTAGTATATATCCTGTATAACCCTGACAGCCCTAGAGCCGGGACTACCTGTGCCCCCCAATATTTGTCCATTCCCCGTTCTCGTCTCTCTAACGACAGAATGATAGCTTTCATACCTTGTGTCCCAACACTTCTATTATGTCTTCCTTTGTTAGTATTTACCCTGTATAACCCTGACAGCCCTAGAGCCGGGACTACCTGTGCCCCCCAATATTTGTCCATTCCCCGTTCTCGTCTCTCTAACGGCAGAATGATAGCTTTCATACCTTGTGTTCCAGCACTTCTATTCTGTCTTCCTTTGTTAGTATATATCCTGTATAACCCTGATAGCCCTAGAGCCGGGACTACCTGTTGCCGCCCTTCTTGTCTCTCTAACGAAAGAATGATAGCTTTCATACCTTATGTTCCAGCACTTCTATTCTGTCTTCCTTTGTTAGTATATATCCTGTATAACCCTGATAGCCCTAGAGCCGGGACTACCTGTTGCCGCCCTTCTTGTCTCTCTAACGAAAGAATGATAGCTTTCATACCTTGTGTTCCAGCACTTCTATTCTGTCTTCCTTTGTTAGTATTTACCCTGTATAACCCTGACAGCCCTAGAGCCGGGACTACCTGTTGCCGCCCTTCTTGTCTCTCTAACGAAAGGATGATAACTTTCATACCTTGTGTTCCAGCACTTCTATTCTGTCTTCCTTTGTTAGTATATATCCTGTATAACCCTGATAGCCCTAGAGCCGGGACTACCTGTTGCCGCCCTTCTTGTCTCTCTAACGAAAGAATGATAGCTTTCATACCTTGTGTTCCAGCACTTCTATTCTGTCTTCCTTTGTTAGTATATATCCTGTATAACCCTGACAGCCCTAGAGCCGGGACTACCTGTTGCCGCCCTTCTTGTCTCTCTAACGAAAGAATGATAGCTTTCATACCTTGTGTCCCAACACTTCTATTATGTCTTTCTTTGTTAGTATATACCCTGCATAACCCTGACAGCCCTAGAGCGGGGACTACCTGTGCCCCCCAATTTTTGTCCGTTCCCCATTCTCGTCTCTCTAACGACAGAATGATAGCTTTTATACCTTGTGTTCCATCACTTCTATTCTGTCTTCCTTTTTTAGTATATACCCTGTATAACCCTGACAGCCCTAGAGCCGGGACTACCTGTGCCCCCCAATATTTATCCGTTCCCCAATCTCGTCTCTCTAACGCCAGAATGATAGCTTTTATACCTTGTGTCCCAGAACTTCTATTCTGTCTTTCTTTGTTAGTATATACCCTGTATAACCCTGATAGCTCTAGAGTAGCTCTACCTGTAGCCCCCTTCTCGTCTCTCTAACGACAGAATGATAGTTTTTATACCTTGTGTCCCAACACTCCTAGTCTGTCTTCCTCTGTTAGTATATACCCTGTATAACCCTGACAGCCCTAGAGCCGGGACTACCTGTAGCCACCCTTCTCGTCTCTCTAAAGACAGAATGATAGTTTTTATACCTTGTGTCCCAACACTCCTAGTCTGTCTTCCTCTGTTAGTATATACCCTGTATAACCCTGACAGCCCTAGAGCCGGGACTACCTGTAGCCACCCTTCTCGTCTCTCTAAAGACAGAATGATAGTTTTTATACCTTGTGTCCCAACACTCCTAGTCTGTCTTCCTCTGTTAGTATATACCCTGTATAACCCTGACAGCCCTAGAGCCGGGACTACCTGTAGCCACCCTTCTCGTCTCTCTAAAGACAGAATGATAGTTTTTATACCTTGTGTCCCAACACTCCTAGTCTGTTTTCCTCTGTTAGTATATACCCTGTATAACCCTGACAGCCTTAGAGCGGGGACTACCTGTGCCCCCCAATTTTTGTCCGTTCCCCATTCTCGTCTCTCTAACGAAAGAATGATAGCTTTTATACCTTGTGTTCCAGCACTTCTATTCTGTCTTCCTTTGTTAGTATTTACCCTGTATAACCCTGATAGCCCTAGAGCCGGGACTACCTGTTGCCGCCCTTCTTGTCTCTCTAACGAAAGAATGATAGCTTTCATACCTTGTGTTCCAACACTTCTATTCTGTCTTCCTTTGTTAGTATATATCCTGTATAACCCTGATAGCCCTAGAGCCGGGACTACCTGTTGCCGCCCTTCTTGTCTCTCTAACGAAAGAATGATAGCTTTCATACCTTGTGTTCCAGCACTTCTATTATGTCTTCCTTTGTTAGTATATACCCTGTATAACCCTGACAGCCCTAGAGCCGGGACTACCTGTGCCCCCCAATATTTGTCCATTCCCCGTTCTCGTCTCTCTAACGACAGAATGATAGCTTTCATACCTTGTGTTCCAGCACTTCTATTATGTCTTCCTTTGTTAGTATATACCCTGTATAACCCTGACAGCCCTAGAGCCGGGACTACCTGTGCCCCCCAATATTTGTCCATTCCCCGTTCTCGTCTCTCTAACGACAGAATGATAGCTTTCATACCTTGTGTTCCAGCACTTCTATTATGTCTTCCTTTGTTAGTATTTACCCTGTATAACCCTGACAGCCCTAGAGCCGGGACTACCTGTGCCCCCCAATATTTGTCCATTCCCCGTTCTCGTCTCTCTAACGACAGAATGATAGCTTTCATACCTTGTGTTCCAGCACTTCTATTCTGTCTTCCTTTGTTAGTATATATCCTGTATAACCCTGACAGCCCTAGAGCCGGGACTACCTGTGCCCCCCAATATTTGTCCATTCCCCGTTCTCGTCTCTCTAACGACAGAATGATAGCTTTCATACCTTGTGTCCCAACACTTCTATTATGTCTTCCTTTGTTAGTATTTACCCTGTATAACCCTGACAGCCCTAGAGCCGGGACTACCTGTGCCCCCCAATATTTGTCCATTCCCCGTTCTCGTCTCTCTAACGGCAGAATGATAGCTTTCATACCTTGTGTTCCAGCACTTCTATTCTGTCTTCCTTTGTTAGTATATATCCTGTATAACCCTGATAGCCCTAGAGCCGGGACTACCTGTTGCCGCCCTTCTTGTCTCTCTAACGAAAGAATGATAGCTTTCATACCTTATGTTCCAGCACTTCTATTCTGTCTTCCTTTGTTAGTATATATCCTGTATAACCCTGATAGCCCTAGAGCCGGGACTACCTGTTGCCGCCCTTCTTGTCTCTCTAACGAAAGAATGATAGCTTTCATACCTTGTGTTCCAGCACTTCTATTCTGTCTTCCTTTGTTAGTATTTACCCTGTATAACCCTGACAGCCCTAGAGCCGGGACTACCTGTTGCCGCCCTTCTTGTCTCTCTAACGAAAGAATGATAACTTTCATACCTTGTGTTCCAGCACTTCTATTCTGTCTTCCTTTGTTAGTATATATCCTGTATAACCCTGATAGCCCTAGAGCCGGGACTACCTGTTGCCGCCCTTCTTGTCTCTCTAACGAAAGAATGATAGCTTTCATACCTTGTGTTCCAGCACTTCTATTCTGTCTTCCTTTGTTAGTATATATCCTGTATAACCCTGACAGCCCTAGAGCCGGGACTACCTGTTGCCGCCCTTCTTGTCTCTCTAACGAAAGAATGATAGCTTTCATACCTTGTGTCCCAACACTTCTATTATGTCTTTCTTTGTTAGTATATACCCTGCATAACCCTGACAGCCCTAGAGCGGGGACTACCTGTGCCCCCCAATTTTTGTCCGTTCCCCATTCTCGTCTCTCTAACGACAGAATGATAGCTTTTATACCTTGTGTTCCATCACTTCTATTCTGTCTTCCTTTTTTAGTATATACCCTGTATAACCCTGACAGCCCTAGAGCCGGGACTACCTGTGCCCCCCAATATTTATCCGTTCCCCAATCTCGTCTCTCTAACGCCAGAATGATAGCTTTTATACCTTGTGTCCCAGAACTTCTATTCTGTCTTTCTTTGTTAGTATATACCCTGTATAACCCTGATAGCTCTAGAGTAGCTCTACCTGTAGCCCCCTTCTCGTCTCTCTAACGACAGAATGATAGTTTTTATACCTTGTGTCCCAACACTCCTAGTCTGTCTTCCTCTGTTAGTATATACCCTGTATAACCCTGACAGCCCTAGAGCCGGGACTACCTGTAGCCACCCTTCTCGTCTCTCTAAAGACAGAATGATAGTTTTTATACCTTGTGTCCCAACACTCCTAGTCTGTCTTCCTCTGTTAGTATATACCCTGTATAACCCTGACAGCCCTAGAGCCGGGACTACCTGTAGCCACCCTTCTCGTCTCTCTAAAGACAGAATGATAGTTTTTATACCTTGTGTCCCAACACTCCTAGTCTGTCTTCCTCTGTTAGTATATACCCTGTATAACCCTGACAGCCCTAGAGCCGGGACTACCTGTAGCCACCCTTCTCGTCTCTCTAAAGACAGAATGATAGTTTTTATACCTTGTGTCCCAACACTCCTAGTCTGTTTTCCTCTGTTAGTATATACCCTGTATAACCCTGAATGAGCCCTGGAACAGGGATTATAGGTAGCCCCCGCATGAATTGCCCCTTTCTCAATCTTGTCTCTCTAAAGACAGAATGATAACCTTTATACCTTGTGTTCCAACACTCCTAGTCTGTCTTCCTCTGTTAGTATATACCCTGTATAACCCTGGCAGCCCTAGAGCCGGGACTACCTGTAGCCACCCTTCTCGTCTCTCTAAAGACAGAATGATAGTTTTTATACCTTGTGTTCCAACACTCCTAGTCTGTCTTCCTCTGTTAGTATATACCCTGTATAACCCTGACAGCCCTAGAGCCGGGACTACCTGTAGCCACCCTTCTCGTCTCTCTAAAGACAGAATGATAGTTTTTATACCTTGTGTCCCAACACTCCTAGTCTGTTTTCCTCTGTTAGTATATACCCTGTATAACCCTGAATGAGCCCTGGAACAGGGATTATAGGTAGCCCCCGCATGAATTGCCCCTTTCTCAATCTTGTCTCTCTAAAGACAGAATGATAACCTTTATACCTTGTGTTCCAACACTCCTAGTCTGTTTTCCTCTGTTAGTCAATAGGCCTGGCTGAGCCCTGGAGCTGGTCCACCTGCAGCCACCCTTAATAAAATCACCCTGAACGGGACCGTCCCGTAGCTGTTTCGCTATTGAGTCATGCAATGGTTATAATACTACAAGGGAGTATTTTTTTTCTATAAAACATAATATGATTATCCTCATCAGCTTTTTGAAACCTACTAAAAACGTTAGGGAACTGATACTAAACTCGATCTTGGTCTCAACACATTTAATATAATGTGCTACATAGAATACTCGAGCTATGATTACACATTCCTTAATTAGCAGATATTACAAATTAAATAAGCACAATATAGTCGAGGACCAATGAGAAGCTTTGAAAGTTTGATTTAGAACTAGGTTTGGGCGAGAAACGTTTGATGTAAGACATCATAAATGGAGAGGTTGTCAACTCAGCACTGAATCTGAGCTCTGGCTAGATGAACTATTAAATTGTCAGCCAGGGCAAATGTAACGTTTCACTAAAACTAAATTCATAAATATTTATTTTTGAATTTACACAGACTCTATTATATATATATATATATATATATATATATATATATATATATATATATATATATAACTTTCAATCAGTAATAAAATACTCTTTATTCATCTACCCAAGTTCAAATAGTTTTTTTAAAACTTGTAATGGATGACAATTGATGTTACTAAAGTTTTTTCAAACATAAATTCTTTAAACATATTTTTAATGAAATAATTTTTAGTTTTATATAGAAGAAAACTTTTCAAAAAAGGGGCAAGATATGCAGTATAGTTATTTCATTCCATTTTGTTTAAAATAAGTGATAACTTATGATTTCATAAAATAGCTGATTTTATATTTTAGGTTATGTGGCAGGACTTCTGTTTTAACGCATAATTTATGTTAAATTATTTATATTATTTGAAATTATTTAATACAACGTAACTAAAATACAATTTTTCTCCAGTTTTTGACTCCAGTATGAATTGACTTTGAACACATTTTTGTTTATATTATTTGTGAATAGTAGTTAAATTTTTAAAAAGCATTCGTAGACTTTCAAAGAATCGATGTTTACTTTAGACAACTCACTTAGTGACCGTATAAAATTTAAACAGCTTTCCTGCATGCCTGTCTGTTGTAGGCTGTAGTGTCAACAAGAGTTTGACATGCACAATTCCCACACGCGGGGCACTGACTTATTGCGCTGACTGTATCTACAGGCGTTTATCTATTTATCTAATTGAAGGGTTTATTTGGCGGCAATCATCAATAATAGCCTTGCTCCTAGAATGTTCCGTCCCGCCCGCCTTGTACTCTCCTGTTTCCTGTCCCTCTGCATGGTTCCGCGCAGAGTTGTCACTGTAGTTATCGGTCTATGTTCGCTGAACTGCCTTCATATCAATAATAGCCTTGCTCCTAGAATGTCCCTGCCCGCCCGCCTTGTACTCTCCTGTTTCCTGCCCCTCTGCATGGTTCCGCGCAGAGTTGTCGCTGTAGTTATCGGTCTACATTCGCTGGACTGAATTCATCAATACTAGCCTTGCTCCTAGAACGTTCCGTCCCACCCACCTTGTACTTTCCTGTTTCCTGTCCCTCTGCATGGTTCCGCGCAGAGTTGTCGCTGTAGTTATCGGTCTACATTCGCTGGACTGCCTTCATCAATAATAGCCTTGCTCCTAGAATGTCCATGCCCGCCCGCCTTGTACTCTCCTGTTTCCTTTCCCTCTGCATTGTTCCGCGCAGAGTTGTCGCTATAGTTATCGGTCTACATTCGCTGGACTGAATTCATCAATACTAGCCTTGCCCCCTAGAACGTTCCGACCCGTTCATCTTGTGCTCTCCTGCTTCCTGTCCCTCTGCATGGTTCCGCGCAGAGTTGTCACTCTAGTTATCGGTCCGTTCGCTGGACTGCCTTCATCAATAATAGCCTTGCTCCTAGAACGTTCCGTCCCGTCCTTCTTGTGCTATCCTGTTTCCTGTTCCTCTGCATGGTTCCGCGCAGAGTTGTCACTGTAGTTATCGTTCTACGTTCGCTGGACTGCCTTCATTAATACTAGCCTTGCCCCCAGAACGTTCCGTCCCATCCTTCTTGTACTCTCCTGTTTCCTGTCCCTCTGCATGGTTCCGCGCAGAGTTGTCGCTGTAGTTATCGGTCTACATTCGCTGGACTGCCTTCATCAATAATAGCCTTGCTCCTAGAATGTCCATGCCCGCCCGCCTTGTACTCTCCTGTTTCCTGTCCCTCTGCATGGTTCCGCGCAGAGTTGTCGCTGTAGTTATCGGTCTACATTCGCTGGACTGAATTCATCATTACTAGCCTTGCCCCCTAGAACGTTCCGTCCCGTCCTTCTTGTGCTCTCCTGTTTCCTGTCCCTCTGCTTGGTTCCGCGCAGAGTTGTCACTCTAGTTATCGGTCTACGTTCGCTGGACTGCCTTCATCAATAATAGCCTTGCTCCTAGAACGTTCCGTCCCGTCCTTCTTGTGCTATCCTGTTTCCTGTCCCTCTGCATGGTTCCGCGCAGAGTTGTCACTGTAGTTATCGGTCTACGTTTGCTGGACTGCCTCTAGAAAGTTCTCGTCGCCATTTTTCGTTTCTTCTTGACAGTTGGAGTATTTTTGCTATACATTGAGAGGTTTTAATTTACAAATAAACACTTTTACTGTAGTTCCTCGTGGTGCGATCGTTACGGGATTTGCCTAGCCATCAACATATTACTTAAATGACGTTCTTATAGTTCTACAATTGAACGACGTATGTTCTAACAAGTAGTTGCTGAGGTATAATTTGAATCAGGAAATTTCGTCTTCTCACTTTGTAAAGTTCAATAACGCATCTCAATAAAACTACTAACTAGAACTGTTATTTGATTACAATTCTTATTCTTCAGGTACCTTCTCCGCTGCAAACGTTGGTTACAAACAACGTTGTTCTGGTTTTACAGTTGCACAGATGACCATCCGAACCACGAATGCAAGTTATGCAGCCATTGTATCTTCTCCCTTCATACTGTAATTGTTTTCTTGAAAGATCAGGAGAAGCCGGTTGTATTTTCTGCGGTAAAGATATTTCAGATTTTCCCTCTTGATCTTCATTAATCTCTCAACTTCTCTTTCTACCCTTACAATACAACGCATTACTTCTCCGCTGCTTACACGTCAATAGAGCTACATTTCAAAGCCCCCAATAGCTTCATTACAGTTCCGATCACCGTCCACGCTCACATGTGTATAATAAACCGGGAAACACACAACCTTGCCTTGAGAAGTTTGATTCTGAGAAGTAGGGTAAATCTGTTTGAGGTAAATATGAAGTTTCTGAACGGTTCTATAGCTTTTTCCATTCTCATTTGTATTTCTCTTACTAGCTTTCATCTTGAGCTTAATTTTGTTCCAAAATAACTTCATAAACTATAAAATAACTATAAAATTTCTCATTTTATTTGTTCTTTATATCTTTTAAGCATTTAAACACTGAATACTTAAGAGTCTTGGTCGGGCCGGATGTAATTTAGTCTTACCTTCGGGTATTTTACGTTCCAATCATAATACTTGACTGTTTACTGAATGCTTTACTCAAGACTTTAAAAGATCGGTAAAAGACGCCCGAAACAGGTTTCATGGAACTGTACATCTGTATTCACGTGTCCCATTAATGAACGGTCATCCCAACTTGTAAATATTGGTTTAAGAGAAGACGAAATCCCATTCGTGTAGCTTCCATTAGGCCTAACTGTTCTAGACAGACCTTTAAAAGGTCAAAGTACAAATCAGTTCCCACTTATATATACGCGTGAGCAATTGTCTTCTTTGTTAATGCATAATGTAGCCGCCCGTTAGACCTGAGTAATGAGGAAGTGTAGCTGGCTGTAGGATAATTAATAAGCAGCCTTGACATTTTGTAAGAATCTTCCACTTGATTGGGTATTCTTGAAAAAGGAAAACAAACCTATTATCTCACGAAATAACTGTTATTAATAGGCCGATATTCCATTCAAATGGCTTTAGTTTAATTTTAATGAAAATTATAAGGCACTGCTACAACGTAAAGAGGTGGGCGTGTTTCTACAACGCCTTTGCCATCTTCCTTCACACAGCGAAGCTTCCTCCTTTTGGGCCAATAGAAAATTGGCTAAGACGAAGAGAGGATGAAGTATATATCGTCAGGCAAATTAATACGATGGAGTGCTAGATTACACATGGGTAAAAGTATTCAGAATAATCATAAATAAATTGTGCGGGGCTGAATCTGTAGGGTAGGCCAACCTCCTACTCTGTAGAGAGATGTCTAGCAGTAAGAGGTCCTTGTAGGTAAATGCGCCAAGTAGGAAAAGTGGGAAGTACAGAGGATTGAGGTAGAATTGTGAAAACTCCTAAACAAGGAAATAGGGAGTCGAGGAACGCTTGTGCAAGGTCGAATTGAGAAAGTAGATCTATATTCTATTCTGTAAAGAGATATCTACAGATGATACCGGTCAAATCTCCTTGTAAGGAACTGGATAAAACAAGACATTAAAAATAGATGGTTTCAAGAAAAGGTTTGAGACCCTCTTGATTAGGGGTCGAGGAACGCTTGTTTAAGGTCGCATCCAGGAAGTAGATCTATATTCTATTCTGTATAGAGATATCTACAGATGATACCGATAAAATTCCTTGTAAGGAACTGGGTAAAATAAAAGATAAAAATAGAGAGTTTTAAGAAAAGGTTTGAAACCCTCTTGATTAGGGGTCGAGGGACGCTTGTTTAAGGTCGCATCCAGGAAGTAGATCTATATTCTATTCTGTATAGAGATATCTACAGATGATACCGATAAAATTCCTTGTAAGGAACTGGGTAAAATAAAAGATAAAAATAGAGAGTTTCAAGAAAAGGTTTGAAACCCTCTTGATTAGGGGTCGAGGGACGCTTGTTTAAGGTCGCATCCAGAAAGTAGATCTATATTCTATTCTGTATAGAGATATCTACAGATGATACCGATAAAATTCCTTGTAAGGAACTGGGTAAAGTAAAAGATAAAAATAGAGAGTTTCAAGAAAAGGTTTGAAACCCTCTTGATTAGGAAATGGGAGTCGAGGAACGCTTGTTTAAGGTTGCATCGAGAAAGTAGATCTACATTCTATGCTGTAGAGAGATATCTACAGATGATACCGGTAAAATCTCCTTGTAAGGAACTGGGTAAAACAAAAAATTAAAAATAGATGGTTTCAAGAAAAGGTTTGAAAACCTCTTGACTAGGAAATGGGATAAACGTAATGCATTTCTGAGTACTTTCATGAGGGAAATAAGAACTACATTCTACTCTGAAGAAAGATGTCTACTTGTAAACGTCTCTGATAGGGAACTGGGTGAGAAAGGAAAAGTGGAAAGTAGAGAGATGGAAAATGAAGCTCTCATTGTACAGAGAGTGGAAAGCTCGCTGCAGAGACTGGCTAGTGTGTTTATGAGAATAATAGAAAAATAATGATGGCGAAAATGAGGAAGATAGACGAAGGGTAGCTACACTTCCGCCCCTAGCCCCTTTGCTGAAAGAACTCAATGGTAGATGCTAATATACTAGCGCTAGACCTGGGACGGAGGGGGTTTGCCATCGCGGATAGTGGTGCCAGTATGTAAGAACCTTACTGGAAGGCCTGAACCGCCCCTGGGACAAGACGACACTATATTTTCGCCCGTATTTCTAAAATTACTCGGGACCACCAAATCCTTCCGAATGACCGGGTTTCCCGTACCTTCAATACCACCATCTGATTAGTTCGTTCCAGATAATGGAATCGGACCTTTATCTGTTCTCGATTGGGGTTATAGGAGGGCCAGAACCTTAGACTTTTTCCTAGGCGGTCATAACCCATCCCATTAGAGCGGTACAATTGCGTCACTATCTGGATATAATGTCTGAGCCAGTCTTGAATCTGTGCTTGTAAAGTAATGCAAGGGAGAAAAGTAAAGCTGCCAAGGTTACACGTGAGTACCGAGGCACGTGTAACACTTTAATAGTCACGCAACTGCGTAGAGGGATGGAACTTTAAGAAATGATTTCGTTGAATGCATCAGACACTAGCGGTTCTAATTAAATGACAGGGATAACCTAATACGTTAAATAGAAGACAGAACTATTGATTTGTATCAAGCATCTTCAAAGATCAACTGAGAAGACTTAGCAGAGACCTTGAACGTTTATTAATGTTTTTTTTGTAATTTTATGGCGATCAGCCGTATGACTCTTATCGCTTCACGAAGGAAAGGAAATGGTTGTGTATGTAGCTAGGGTAAGAACATAAAATCTTTTGATAGAAAATAAAAGAGAGATCACGACATCTCACGTGGTTAGTCGTTTACTTGAAGTAGACCTTCTTTCTATCGGGGTAAATACATGTCTATCCTTTAAGTAAAAGAATAATCGATCGAACAAATTATATGGGACTACGTAAGGGAATAATTGATCTACTCGTTTTGGCAATAGGAACGAGGCTGCTTACCCGAGCTAGACCAACTCTCAGTCGAAGTGACCGGGTCTTAATGGTGAGATGGAATTGTACAGATAGATGGAACTCTCTGGAGGGGGGGGATAGAAGATAAGACTTATGGATAGGCACATAGGGTACTTTGTAGAGCCTTTTGACTTATAGATATCCATACACTTAGAATGCTAAGATAGTCCGGCTTGAGTAGGTAAATGCAAGCAAAAAGAAAAGGTAATTTGCTTATAATTTTATTTTAAACAGTTCACAGAAATCACTTCGGTCACGATGAGTAATGCCTCGCCATCGTTATTGCTTAGCATCGTTAAGCACAACTTAATTACCCGTTAATAGAAGGTAATATAATACTAATGCGCGCGTTGAAATAATAAAATCTCCATTACGTTTTTACATCTACTTCGGATGTTATACAATACACTGACGTCAGAATTATTTTCTGCAATTTGCTAAGAAAGGAAAATTACTGGTAATGTGGCTTCATTCGCTTCTTACATAACTTCGAAATTTACTTAAAAAACCTGGGTAAAGTCAATAGAAATATATTCTTATAAATTAGTATACTGTAAAAAATACATAAATGTATTAAATGTTAAATATTACAAACATAAATGGCAACACTGTGTGTGTTTGTGTGTGTGTGTGTGTGTGTGTGTGTGTATTTGTGTGTGTGTGTGTGTGTGTGTGTGTGTGTATTTGTGTGTGTGTGTGTGTGTGTGTGTGTTTGTGTGTGTGTGCGCGTATGTGTGTGTGTGTGTATCTGTGTGTGTGTGTGTGTGTTTTGATCTGACAGGAATTCATCAAGTGGCGTTTGGCGAGGGGGGGGGGGTTATACCTACCAAAATATACAAATTTTCTTTTTTAAATCTTTTATCTCCTAAAAAATATTCCAAATTGTTTGCTTACTGGTTTTTGGAACATACCTGTTATTACTCAGCCTGCAATATGTATGCTATGCAGAATTATATACTCAGAAAACTCACACACTACTCAACCTTTTTATTACAATTAGCAAATAGGATTGTTATTCTTTGCAAGCCTTTATAACTTACTGTAAAGTAAATGTGACGCATTAAAATTGACTGTTTTAAAGTGTCGAAACAATTGTGACATTTAATTACAATAAGTTTTGTAGTCAATTTTGATTAGGTACCATCACAGTTAAGCATATTCTGCTGGAGTGAGATGGATTGCCACATTTGTATATACTACACGATATTCCAAGAAGTTTAAAGGTGGTTTTAAGAGATGCTCTCATGGCTATCGACCGTGTAATTGCCTTCTTACGCCACGCCACCTCAATACAGTATATATAATATCATTAAAAATATTGTTTGTTAATTTTCATTTAGTTTAATTTAGAATTAGACTAACTTATTTCTGTAATTTTATGCTGTTTATTTTTAGATAATTAAAATTAGTTTTATCTTTTCATTTTATTTTGTTTAGTTTCAGTTATTTAAATTCCATTTTTAAATAAAATAAGTTAGGTGATGATAAACAGGTTTGGTTTTCGCCTGGAAAAAAATTAACATAAGTAGATAGGTTTATTGACTATGTTTTAAATTTGGAATGCAGTTAAATTAAGAACAAAATTTAATTTACACGTTTTGTCAACTTAATGACTTTGATATTCGAATGGCATTCATGATATACAAATTTTGCCTCAAAATAAATTAACTCCCAATCTCTCTGGAATGCCAATAACCCTCCAGAGGTTTTCCTGGCGAAGCTGATGTGGTCTAGTTTCAACAAACGTCAAACAAAAATCCTTGTTAAATATAAGAGTGACGGCAATATATGCGCTTATCGGGAACGACTTTAAGGTTATGTTTATGATGCGGCATTACAGGCAAATTGCGTTTCTTAGACTACGTACATCCTTGATATAAACACGACACTTGAAAGTAAAGGTTTTTCTAAATTCGTCAGAGGCCAAAGCTATTACGAGAATCGTGGGACTTCAGCATTGTTAGAAGAGGAAGTGACAATTACACGAAATTACTGTTCAATTGCGACGCTCCGCGTCCGGAGAACAGCGTTTTCTTGTGTTTAAAGTCATCACCTTTACGTATCTATTTAACTAAGTTTAGCGCTCACAATATCGCAACTGTTTCCGGACCAATGTGATACAGATGTAAACATGTAGTGTTACTACATACAGTAAGGATTAAAACAGAAAAAAACACATGCTCATAAACGTATAACTACCAAACACCGAGAAATTGCTATTTCAGTGGTCTGTTCTCTACGCAGTAAGGGATGAAAAAAAGTGAAAGAAAGGATTCAAAAGGGGAGATAAAACAGGAGAGGTAGGAGAAAAACAAGGGCTAAGTGCGAAGTTGTTTATTGGGTTTTAAAATAAGTCCAAAGTCATCAGTCAGTATAAACGTGAAAGATCAGAAAGTATGACCATAGGTGGCATTAAGGTGGGGACATTAAACCTACGAACGTGAGACGTGAGGAGGGTCGCAGACTTACTCTCTATCGAAGTCGTTTAGTGGTGTTTACTCGATACAAACCGTTGTAAAAAAATTCTAAGTATTGATAGATGGAAATAGATCAGTCTAAAGGTAGGGAAAACGAACCTTTAGAACAGGGATGTGGCATTGCGTGGGTAGGTATAGTCACCTAAAGAAGATCTGCACACGTTCGGAGTTATAAAGAGGTGTCTACGCGATACAACAGCATGAAAGTTGTGCAAGACAGAACAGATGAATAAACATATACACCTAATACGTTCAAAGATGGAGAAAAATAAAGCGATATATTTGAAAACCTTTAAAAAAAGGATTAAATGCTATATATTGTATTTAAAAGACGTTTGAAAAGAAACAGATGCGCTGTCTGTATGACAGGTAATCATGCCTTACATTGAAATGTATTATTCATAGACTGACTTCCTGGAAAACGCTGACAGTAAATTTTAATAAAGTTAGCTCACCCGTTTGGAGCATTGACCTAATTAAAAACACTAAAACCTTGTTAGCATGCACGCATTTACCCACCCACCCAAGCACGCACCCACCTACCCAAGCATGTACCCATCTACCCAAGCACCCGCCCACCCAAGCACGCACCCACCCACCCAAGCACGCACCCACCCACCCAAGCACGCACCCACCCACCCAAGCACGCACCCACCTACCCAAGCACGCACCCACCCACCCAAGCACGCACCCACCCACCCAAGCACGCACCCACCTACCCAAGCACGCACCCACCTACCCAAGCACGCACCCACCTACCCAAGCATGTACCCATCTACCCAAGCACCCGCCCACCCAAGCACGCATCCACCCACCCAAGCACGCACCCACCCACCCAAGCACGCACCCACCCACCCAAGCACGCACCCACCTACCCAAGCACGCACCCACCTACCCAAGCACGCACCCACCCACCCAAGCACGCACCCACCTACCCAAGCACGCACCCACCTACACATACAAGTTTTAAAAAACGAAAGTGGTATTTTTAGTATAAATGGCATCAGCACGTTTTAACAAAAATGCTGGCATTAAAAAATTCATGAATGATTGAAATTAAAAAATTAACTACTTTAACCTCTCTCTCTCTCTCTCTCTCTCTCTCTCTCTCTCTCTCTCTCTCTATATATATATATATATATATATATATATATATATATATATATATATATATATATATATATATATATGTATTATATATATATATATATATATATATATATATGTATTTTATATATATATATATATATATATATATATATATATATATATATATATATAATACATATATATATATATATATATATATATATAATACACATATATATATATACATAAACAAGACTCTTACTTGGTATATATGACTTTCAAAGATAATTTACGGTATCTTCATTGCCGAGCATCAACAGAAACAGTGTTTATATATATATATATATATATATATATATATATATATATATATATATATATTGTAATATTTTTTATTTCATTACAAAAAAATGTAAATGAAGTCCAGGTAAATGTATGACATTGAGGTTCCAATTGACGTTCCATGGGTTCCCCTTATCGAATGTAATATCTGAAATATTTTTACAATATATACATGTAGATGATAAAATAAATAAAATTATACAGACATTTGATAAAAACAGTTATTGGTTTACATATGTAGATGATGGTTCGTATGTATCTAATAATAATGGTATAAACTTAATAACTATTTTAGATAAAATAAATGTGATAAATAAAAATATTAATTTTACTTATGAAATGGAGAAAAAAAATAATATCAACTTTCTAGATATAACAATTATAAGACATAATAATGAATTTGAATTTAACATACACGTATATCGTAAACCGACACAAACTAACCAAATTATACCTAATAATTCTAATTATCCGTATAATCAAAAAATGGCTGCATTATACAATTTATTATATAGATTACATTATATACATATGAATAATGAAAACAAAATAAGAGAGAAAAACATTATCTATCAAATTGCAATTGAGAATGGCTATAAAAAGAAAACTGTTGATAAATTTAATTATAATATTTTAAAGAAACAAAATAATAATCTAATTTACAAAAATAATGATGAAAATGTCATATGGACTTCATTTACATTTTTTGGTAATGAAGTAAAAAATATCACAAAATTGTTTAAAGGTAGCAACATAAAATTCGCATATAATAGTAATAATAAATTAATAAATATAATGAATAATAATAATATTATTAATATGCATGAAAAAAGCGGTGTATATAAATTAGAATGTGATTATTGTAATAAGGTTTATATGGGACAAACTCAGAAAAAACTTTAAAATAGATATAAAGAGCATTTTAATGGATATAAAAAGCCAGAAATTTATAAATCAAATTTTGCTAGTCATTGTATTAATAATAACCACAGATTTCCTAATATAGATAATACGATACTTGTAAAAGAAATTAACAAAGGCCTGAGAATGAATATTTATGAAGCTTTAGAAATACATAAATATAATACTAATAATGAGTTGATAAATGAACAAATACAAGGAAAATCTAAATTTGATCATATATTCAGTGTTTGTAATGTTAGGGCAGCAAAATAAATTTTTTTTTAACAACATTGTAATTGATTTGGCATAGCTATTTATTTAATCTAATTTGCACATATGTTAATTTTAATTGTTTAATATTCCTGATGATGTTGGTACTGTTAGCCAACGAAAAGCTTTGAAATGTAAATTCAATTATAATTCTTGTATTTGTAATTTGACTTAGTTCTTTATTAATACACAAGAAAACATATTGCGATATATATATACAGTAGAGTCTCGATAATTCGAGGTACATTGGACCGAGACCCCTCGGATTATCAAAAACTCGGATTACACGGAAATACGTTCCTTTATATTAGAAAAAAGGCGCTCGAATGAAACGTAATACTATATTTAAGGGTGCACAAAATACATGTACAGAACATTATTGCTTACAGATCATACATAAGTTTGATGTTGCTCAATGTTCATCAGAGTTGCTAATTTTTTTGGAAAAAGTTATAGGCTACCCTAAAGTGTCTTCTGCGTTTTCTTATCAGATATTTTCCCTGTTGCGGTGTCGCGTAGACGTCTTAGCAGAAGCACATCTGTTGGCGTGGTACCTATTGCTTGTTCCATACACAGCGAGTGCAGTTTCCAAGACAACCGTTCCTTCACCGATAATAATTGTCCATTTTTGTACCGTCTCGGTCGAAGCTTTACCTCTATTCTGGTCATCACTGCCTTCAGTAGTTTCTTGTACCATCTCAATAGTCGTAACATGTGTTATCCATTGACGTTCGTCCGTATCATCGACATTTACATAGCCTGGAGGTTTCTTGGTAAGAAATGTGAAAACGGGTACTTTTTGCGGATCATTAACATGGTCAAAAGTTTAATTATAACTTGGGATTTTATTCCAAGACATACTTAATATATATTCTCTTATTTCATTCCATGCTTCGGCTACAGTACACAACTCTCTTAACTGTAATTTTTTTAGAAAACCTACAAAGCTTTCTTCTACTTCAGTCGCTTCCAGGAGAGATTGTAAAAGGTAACGTCTGTTTTTTTCATAGATTCCCCAACACCCTGATCTATAGCTGTATTTGGCTTAGAACGTTTGCGGGTAAAACTAATGCATGGTTATCCATAGTTGTATAGTGGATAAAGAAGACAAACCACAGTTGATCTTTATTAGGATGCGTCGGTGCGTTGTCTAATAATAAATAATTTGAATTTCCTTTCAAATAGATAAAATTGCCTGAAGTAGAAATAGGCTCGAATGTAATGGAACCTAGAAAAATCGGACTCGGAATTTCGAGACTTGTGTGTGCGTGCGGGCATGAGTGTGCAAGTGTACATGCGTGCGCATGCGCATGTGTGTGTGTGTGTGTGTGTGTGTGTGTATGTGTGTGTGTGTGTGTGTGTGTGTGTGTGTGTGACTGTGTGTGTGTGTGTGTGTGTGTGTGTGTGTGTGTGTAAAAATCCGGGAAAACTATAGAAGCAAGTGTGCAGAGAATTGTACTTCAGGTAGAAATACTCTCTATCGGGGTATTTCACCCTTTCTTTTAACAAGAAGGATAACTACGGGTTAGTGGTGTTAAGTAAGGCCAAGGAAAGGAAGCAATTATGTTTCACCGGGTACAGCTAGTAGACTTGATAGTAAAATTAATTAATTTTTGTAATACATATTTTTGTAGACATTTGAATTCGTCCTACAAATATTCACTACAGCTCCGCTTGCTCGGCGTTGGACAGTGATGACGTCATATTTTAACACGAAACAGTTATTTTGTTGACATACGTTTAAAGTCCAGAATACGGGTAATATCGATAAGGTTGAGTAACTGTCAACATTATCCAGTTAAGTAAACAATCATAGCGTTATCGCTTTTTCGGTGTAGATGCATACTGTGGATAATCGATTTTAGTTTCATTTCCTGTAACAATATCTATAACCCTTGCATGATTAGAACGTTGCCAATAATTACATACGTTAAAGCATCCTAACGCTATTATTAAATGTTCCTTGCGACTGTTTATTTGTCATAGAATAAATGTCAATTAGGGTGTGTATTGGTTAGGCCTATAACAACCTATTCTACCCATATTCCATACTCAACATTATCAGAAAAACCAAGGTCGAGAATAAATCTCCTCTCGGCCAGTGGGTAAGTTATGGCGGAATACTTGCTTCAGAGCTGCGAGGTAAGAAGCACGGTAACGCAAAAGCAAACACGTGCTCAGCCCGAAGGTTAAGCTTTCACTGATTAAACGTGTCTTGTGACGTCACTACAGAATAGTGACGCAACAACAAGTTTTACAGATGTGTAAAATCGATAAATCATAATGTGAAGCGGGAAACAAAGGAAGCCCCATCTGACATCTTCGTCTAGTGCCAAACATCGGTGAAAGACAAAGCTGCCTACGATGGGTTTACCAGCTGACCTAAGGCAACAACATAAAGGCTAATATGGACACAATGCACATTTATAGAACTATTTGTACCGTGATAACGTGAGATACTGATAAAGGAAGCCCCATCTGACATCTTCGTCTAGTGCCAAACATCGGTGAAAGACAAAGGTGCCTACGAAGGGCTTACCATCTGACCTAAGGCAACAACATAAAGGCTAATGTGGACACAATGCATAACTATAGAGCTAATTCTACTGCGATATCGTGAGAAACTGATAAAGAAAGCCCCATCTGACATCTTCGTCTAGTCCCAAACACCGGTGAAAGACAAAGCTGCCTACGAAGGGCTTACCATCTGACCTAAGGCAACAACATAAAGGCTAATGTGGACACAATGCACAACTATAGAGCTAATTCTACTGCGATATCGTGAGAAACTGATAAAGGAAGCCCCATCTGACATCTTCGTCTAGTGCCAAACATCGGTGAAAGACAAAGCTGCCTACGAAGGGTTTACCATCTGACCTAAGGCAACAACATAAAGGCTAATGTGGACACAATGCATAACTATAGAGCTAATTCTACTGCGATAACGTGAGAAACTGATAAAGGAAGCCCCATCTGACATCTTCGTCTAGTCCCAAACATCGATGAAAGATAAAGCTGCCTACGAAGGGTTTATCAGCTGACCTAAGGCAACAACATAAAGGCTAATGTGGACACAATGCACAACTATAGAGCTAATTCTACTGCGATATCGTGAGAAACTGATAAAGGAAGCCCCATCTGACATCTTCGTCTAGTGCCAAACATCGGTGAAAGACAAAGCTGCCTACGAAGGGTTTATCAGCTGACCTAAGGCAACAACATAAAGGCTAATGTGGACACAATGCACATTTATAGAACTATTTGTACCGTGATAACGTGAGAAACTGATAAAGAAAGCCCCATCTGACATCTTTGTCTAGTGCCAAACATCGGTGAAAGACAAAGGTGCCTACGAAGGGCTTACCATCTGACCTAAGGCAACAACATAAAGGCTAATGTGGACACAATGCACAACTATAGAGCTAATTCTACTGCGATAACGTGAGAAACTGATAAAGGAAGCCCCATCTGACATCTTCGTCTAGTGCCAAACATCGATGAAAGACAAAGCTGCCTACGAAGGGCTTACCATCTGACCTAAGGCAACAACATAAAGGCTAATGTGGACACAATGCACAACTATAGAGCTAATTCTACTGCGATAACGTGAGAAACTGATAAAGGAAGCCCCATCTGACATCTTCGTCTAGTGCCAAACATCGATGAAAGACAAAGCTGCCTACGAAGGGCTTACCATCTGACCTTAGGCAACAACATAAAGGCTAATGTGGACACAATGCACAACTATAGAGCTAATTCTACTGCGATAACGTGAGAAACTGATAAAGGAAGCCCCATCTGACATCTTCGTCTAGTGCCAAACATCGGTGAAAGACAAAGGTGCCTACGAAGGGCTTACCATCTGACCTAAGGCAACAACATAAAGGCTAATGTGGACACAATGCACAACTATAGAGCTAATTCTACTGCGATATCGTGAGAAACTGATAAAGAAAGCCCCATCTGACATCTTCGTCTAGTCCCAAACATCGGTGAAAGACAAAGCTGCCTACGAAGGGTTTATCAGCTGACCTAAGGCAACAACATAAAGGCTAATGTGGACACAAT
The DNA here is from genome assembly GCA_036971475.1 of Prosapia bicincta. Taxonomy (NCBI): domain Eukaryota; kingdom Metazoa; phylum Arthropoda; class Insecta; order Hemiptera; family Cercopidae; genus Prosapia; species Prosapia bicincta. Next base: position 245,463,214 of record JBAIZL010000001.1, read on the forward strand.
GCACATTTATAGAACTATTTGTACCGTGATAACGTGAGAAACTGATAAAGAAAGCCCCATCTGACATCTTTGTCTAGTGCCAAACATCGGTGAAAGACAAAGGTGCCTACGAAGGGCTTACCATCTGACCTAAGGCAACAACATAAAGGCTAATGTGGACACAATGCACAACTATAGAGCTAATTCTACTGCGATAACGTGAGAAACTGATAAAGGAAGCCCCATCTGACATCTTCGTCTAGTGCCAAACATCGATGAAAGACAAAGCTGCCTACGAAGGGCTTACCATCTGACCTAAGGCAACAACATAAAGGCTAATGTGGACACAATGCACAACTATAGAGCTAATTCTACTGCGATAACGTGAGAAACTGATAAAGGAAGCCCCATCTGACATCTTCGTCTAGTGCCAAACATCGATGAAAGACAAAGCTGCCTACGAAGGGCTTACCATCTGACCTTAGGCAACAACATAAAGGCTAATGTAGACACAATGCACATTTATAGAACTATTTGTACCGTGATAATGTTAGAATCTGATAAAGGAAGCCCCATCTGACATCTTCGTCTAGTGCCAAACATCGGTGAAAGACAAAGCTGCCTACGAAGGGTTTACCATCTGACCTAAGGCAACAACATAAAGGCTAATGTAGACACAATGCACATTTATAGAACTATTTGTACCGTGATAATGTGAGAAACTGATAAAGGAAGCCCCATCTGACATCTTCGTCTAGTGCCAAACATCGGTGAAAGACAAAGCTGCCTACGAAGGGTTTACCATCTGACCTAAGGCAACAACATAAAGGCTAATGTAGACACAAGGCACATTTATAGAACTATTTGTACCGTGATAATGTGAGAAACTGATAAAGGAAGCCCCATCTGACATCTTCGTCTAGTGCCAAACATCGGTGAAAGACAAAGCTGCCTACGAAGGGTTTATCAGCTGACCTAAGGCAACAACATAAAGGCTAATGTGGACACAATGCACATTTATAGAACTATTTGTACCGTGATAACGTGAGAAACTGATAAAGAAAGCCCCATCTTACATCTTTGTCTAGTGCCAAACATCGGTGAAAGACAAAGGTGCCTACGAAGGGCTTACCATCTGACCTAAGGCAACAACATAAAGGCTAATGTGGACACAATGCACAACTATAGAGCTAATTCTACTGCGATATCGTGAGAAACTGATAAAGGAAGCCCCATCTGACATCTTCGTCTAGTGCCAAACATCGGTGAAAGACAAAGCTGCCTGCGAAGGGTTTACCATCTGACCTAAGGCAACAACATAAAGGCTAATGTGGACACAATGCACAACTATAGAGCTAATTCTACTGCGATATCGTGAGAAACTGATAAAGGAAGCCCCATCTGACATCTTCGTCTAGTGCCAAACATCGGTGAAAGACAAAGCTGCCTACGATGGGTTTACCAGCTCACCTAAGGCAACAACATAAAGGCTAATGTAGACACAATGCACATTTATAGAACTATTTGTACCGTGATAATGTTAGAATCTGATAAAGGAAGCCCCATCTGACATCTTCGTCTAGTGCCAAACATCGGTGAAAGACAAAGCTGCCTACGAAGGGTTTACCATCTGACCTAAGGCAACAACATAAAGGCTAATGTAGACACAATGCACATTTATAGAACTATTTGTACCGTGATAATGTGAGAAACTGATAAAGGAAGCCCCATCTGACATCTTCGTCTAGTGCCAAACATCGGTGAAAGACAAAGCTGCCTACGAAGGGTTTACCATCTGACCTAAGGCAACAACATAAAGGCTAATGTAGACACAATGCACATTTATAGAACTATTTGTACCGTGATAATGTGAGAAACTGATAAAGGAAGCCCCATCTGACATCTTCGTCTAGTGCCAAACATCGGTGAAAGACAAAGCTGCCTACGAAGGGTTTACCATCTGACCTAAGGCAACAACATAAAGGCTAATGTAGACACAATGCACATTTATAGAACTATTTGTACCGTGATAATGTTAGAATCTGATAAAGGAAGCCCCATCTGACATCTTCGTCTAGTGCCAAACATCGGTGAAAGACAAAGGTGCCTACGAAGGGCTTACCATCTGACCTAAGGCAACAACATAAAGGCTAATGTGGACACAATGCACAACTATAGAGCTAATTCTACTGCGATATCGTGAGAAACTGATAAAGAAAGCCCCATCTGACATCTTCGTCTAGTCCCAAACATCGGTGAAAGACAAAGCTGCCTACGAAGGGTTTATCAGCTGACCTAAGGCAACAACATAAAGGCTAATGTGGACACAATGCACAACTATAGAGCTAATTCTACTGCGATATCGTGAGAAACTGATAAAGGAAGCTCCATCTGACATCTTCGTCTAGTGCCAAACATCGGTGAAAGACAAAGCTGCCTGCGAAGGGTTTACCATCTGACCTAAGGCAACAACATAAAGGCTAATGTGGACACAATGCACAACTATAGAGCTAATTCTACTGCGATATCGTGAGAAACTGATAAAGGAAGCCCCATCTGACATCTTCGTCTAGTGCCAAACATCGGTGAAAGACAAAGCTGCCTGCGAAGGGTTTACCAGCTTACCTAAGGCAACAACATAAAGCCTAATGTGGACACAATGCACAACTATAGAGCTAATTCTACTGCGATATCGTGAGAAACTGATAAAGGAAGCCCCATCTGACATCTTCGTCTAGTGCCAAACATCGGTGAAAGACAAAGCTGCCTGCGAAGGGTTTACCAGCTTACCTAAGGCAACAACATAAAGGCTAATATGGACACAATGCACATTTATAGAACTATTTGTACCGTGATAATGTTAGAATCTGATAAAGGAAGCCCCATCTGACATCTTCGTCTAGTGCCAAACATCGGTGAAAGACAAAGCTGCCTACGAAGGGTTTACCATCTGACCTAAGGCAACAACATAAAGGCTAATGTGGACACAATGCATAACTATAGAGCTAATTCTACTGCGATATCGTGAGAAACTGATAAAGGAAGCCCCATCTGACATCTTCGTCTAGTGCCAAACATCGGTGAAAGACAAAGCTGCCTGCGAAGGGTTTACCAGCTTACCTAAGGCAACAACATAAAGGCTAATATGGACACAATGCACATTTATAGAAGTATTTGTACCGTGATAATGTTAGAATCTGATAAAGGAAGCCCCATCTGACATCTTCGTCTAGTGCCAAACATCGGTGAAAGACAAAGCTGCCTACGAAGGGTTTACCATCTGACCTAAGGCAACAACATAAAGGCTAATATGGACACAATGCACATTTATAGAACTATTTGTACCGTGATAATGTTAGAATCTGATAAAGGAAGCCCCATCTGACATCTTCGTCTAGTGCCAAACATCGGTGAAAGACAAAGCTGCCTACGAAGGGTTTACCATCTGACCTAAGGCAACAACATAAAGGCTAATGTAGACACAATGCACATTTATAGAACTATTTGTACCGTAATAACGTGAGAAACTGATAAAGGAAGCCCCATCTGACATCTTCGTCTAGTGCCAAACATCGGCGAAAGACAAAGCTGCCTACGATGGGTTTACCAGCTCACCTAAGGCAACAACATAAAGGCTAATGTAGACACAATGCACATTTATAGAACTATTTGTACCGCGATAATGTGAGAAACTGATAAAGGAAGCCCCATCTGACATCTTCGTCTAGTGCCAAACATCGGTGAAAGACAAAGCTGCCTGCGAAGGGTTTACCAGCTTACCTAAGGCAACAACATAAAGCCTAATGTGGACACAATGCACAACTATAGAGCTAATTCTACTGCGATATCGTGAGAAACTGATAAAGGAAGCCCCATCTGACATCTTCGTCTAGTGCCAAACATCGGTGAAAGACAAAGCTGCCTGCGAAGGGTTTACCAGCTTACCTAAGGCAACAACATAAAGCCTAATGTGGACACAATGCACAACTATAGAGCTAATTCTACTGCGATATCGTGAGAAACTGATAAAGGAAGCCCCATCTGACATCTTCGTCTAGTGCCAAACATCGGTGAAAGACAAAGCTGCCTGCGAAGGGTTTACCATCTGACCTAAGGCAACAACATAAAGGCTAATGTAGACACAATGCACATTTATAGAACTATTTGTACCGTGATAATGTTAGAATCTGATAAAGGAAGCCCCATCTGACATCTTCGTCTAGTGCCAAACATCGGTGAAAGACAAAGGTGCCTACGAAGGGCTTAGCATCTGACCTAAGGCAACAACATAAAGGCTAATGTGGACACAATGCACAACTATAGAGCTAATTCTACTGCGATAACGTGAGAAACTGATAAAGGAAGCCCCATCTGACATCTTCGTCTAGTGCCAAACATCGATGAAAGACAAAGCTGCCTACGAAGGGCTTACCATCTGACCTAAGGCAACAACATAAAGGCTAATGTGGACACAATGCACAACTATAGAGCTAATTCTACTGCGATAACGTGAGAAACTGATAAAGGAAGCCCCATCTGACATCTTCGTCTAGTGCCAAACATCGATGAAAGACAAAGCTGCCTACGAAGGGCTTACCATCTGACCTTAGGCAACAACATAAAGGCTAATGTAGACACAATGCACATTTATAGAACTATTTGTACCGTGATAATGTTAGAATCTGATAAAGGAAGCCCCATCTGACATCTTCGTCTAGTGCCAAACATCGGTGAAAGACAAAGCTGCCTACGAAGGGTTTACCATCTGACCTAAGGCAACAACATAAAGGCTAATGTAGACACAATGCACATTTATAGAACTATTTGTACCGTGATAATGTGAGAAACTGATAAAGGAAGCCCCATCTGACATCTTCGTCTAGTGCCAAACATCGGTGAAAGACAAAGCTGCCTACGAAGGGTTTACCATCTGACCTAAGGCAACAACATAAAGGCTAATGTAGACACAATGCACATTTATAGAACTATTTGTACCGTGATAATGTGAGAAACTGATAAAGGAAGCCCCATCTGACATCTTCGTCTAGTGCCAAACATCGGTGAAAGACAAAGCTGCCTACGAAGGGTTTATCAGCTGACCTAAGGCAACAACATAAAGGCTAATGTAGACACAATGCACATTTATAGAACTATTTGTACCGTGATAATGTGAGAAACTGATAAAGGAAGCCCCATCTGACATCTTCGTCTAGTGCCAAACATCGGTGAAAGACAAAGCTGCCTACGAAGGGTTTACCATCTGACCTAAGGCAACAACATAAAGGCTAATGTAGACACAATGCACATTTATAGAACTATTTGTACCGTGATAATGTGAGAAACTGATAAAGGAAGCCCCATCTGACATCTTCGTCTAGTGCCAAACATCGGTGAAAGACAAAGCTGCCTACGAAGGGTTTATCAGCTGACCTAAGGCAACAACATAAAGGCTAATGTGGACACAATGCACATTTATAGAACTATTTGTACCGTGATAACGTGAGAAACTGATAAAGAAAGCCCCATCTGACATCTTTGTCTAGTGCCAAACATCGGTGAAAGACAAAGGTGCCTACGAAGGGCTTACCATCTGACCTAAGGCAACAACATAAAGGCTAATGTGGACACAATGCACAACTATAGAGCTAATTCTACTGCGATATCGTGAGAAACTGATAAAGGAAGCCCCATCTGACATCTTCGTCTAGTGCCAAACATCGGTGAAAGACAAAGCTGCCTGCGAAGGGTATACCATCTGACCTAAGGCAACAACATAAAGGCTAATGTGGACACAATGCACAACTATAGAGCTAATTCTACTGCGATATCGTGAGAAACTGATAAAGGAAGCCCCATCTGACATCTTCGTCTAGTGCCAAACATCGGTGAAAGACAAAGCTGCCTACGATGGGTTTACCAGCTCACCTAAGGCAACAACATAAAGGCTAATGTAGACACAATGCACATTTATAGAACTATTTGTACCGTGATAATGTTAGAATCTGATAAAGGAAGCCCCATCTGACATCTTCGTCTAGTGCCAAACATCGGTGAAAGACAAAGCTGCCTACGAAGGGTTTACCATCTGACCTAAGGCAACAACATAAAGGCTAATGTAGACACAATGCACATTTATAGAACTATTTGTACCGTGATAATGTGAGAAACTGATAAAGGAAGCCCCATCTGACATCTTCGTCTAGTGCCAAACATCGGTGAAAGACAAAGCTGCCTACGAAGGGTTTACCATCTGACCTAAGGCAACAACATAAAGGCTAATGTAGACACAATGCACATTTATAGAACTATTTGTACCGTGATAATGTGAGAAACTGATAAAGGAAGCCCCATCTGACATCTTCGTCTAGTGCCAAACATCGGTGAAAGACAAAGCTGCCTACGAAGGGTTTACCATCTGACCTAAGGCAACAACATAAAGGCTAATGTAGACACAATGCACATTTATAGAACTATTTGTACCGTGATAATGTTAGAATCTGATAAAGGAAGCCCCATCTGACATCTTCGTCTAGTGCCAAACATCGGTGAAAGACAAAGGTGCCTACGAAGGGCTTACCATCTGACCTAAGGCAACAACATAAAGGCTAATGTGGACACAATGCACAACTATAGAGCTAATTCTACTGCGATATCGTGAGAAACTGATAAAGAAAGCCCCATCTGACATCTTCGTCTAGTCCCAAACATCGGTGAAAGACAAAGCTGCCTACGAAGGGTTTATCAGCTGACCTAAGGCAACAACATAAAGGCTAATGTGGACACAATGCACAACTATAGAGCTAATTCTACTGCGATATCGTGAGAAACTGATAAAGGAAGCCCCATCTGACATCTTCGTCTAGTGCCAAACATCGGTGAAAGACAAAGCTGCCTGCGAAGGGTTTACCATCTGACCTAAGGCAACAACATAAAGGCTAATGTAGACACAATGCACATTTATAGAACTATTTGTACCGTGATAATGTTAGAATCTGATAAAGGAAGCCCCATCTGACATCTTCGTCTAGTGCCAAACATCGGTGAAAGACAAAGGTGCCTACGAAGGGCTTACCATCTGACCTAAGGCAACAACATAAAGGCTAATGTGGACACAATGCACAACTATAGAGCTAATTCTACTGCGATAACGTGAGAAACTGATAAAGGAAGCCCCATCTGACATCTTCGTCTAGTGCCAAACATCGATGAAAGACAAAGCTGCCTACGAAGGGCTTACCATCTGACCTAAGGCAACAACATAAAGGCTAATGTGGACACAATGCACAACTATAGAGCTAATTCTACTGCGATAACGTGAGAAACTGATAAAGGAAGCCCCATCTGACATCTTCGTCTAGTGCCAAACATCGATGAAAGACAAAGCTGCCTACGAAGGGCTTACCATCTGACCTTAGGCAACAACATAAAGGCTAATGTAGACACAATGCACATTTATAGAACTATTTGTACCGTGATAATGTTAGAATCTGATAAAGGAAGCCCCATCTGACATCTTCGTCTAGTGCCAAACATCGGTGAAAGACAAAGCTGCCTACGAAGGGTTTACCATCTGACCTAAGGCAACAACATAAAGGCTAATGTAGACACAATGCACATTTATAGAACTATTTGTACCGTGATAATGTGAGAAACTGATAAAGGAAGCCCCATCTGACATCTTCGTCTAGTGCCAAACATCGGTGAAAGACAAAGCTGCCTACGAAGGGTTTACCATCTGACCTAAGGCAACAACATAAAGGCTAATGTAGACACAATGCACATTTATAGAACTATTTGTACCGTGATAATGTGAGAAACTGATAAAGGAAGCCCCATCTGACATCTTCGTCTAGTGCCAAACATCGGTGAAAGACAAAGCTGCCTACGAAGGGTTTATCAGCTGACCTAAGGCAACAACATAAAGGCTAATGTAGACACAATGCACATTTATAGAACTATTTGTACCGTGATAATGTGAGAAACTGATAAAGGAAGCCCCATCTGACATCTTCGTCTAGTGCCAAACATCGGTGAAAGACAAAGCTGCCTACGAAGGGTTTACCATCTGACCTAAGGCAACAACATAAAGGCTAATGTAGACACAATGCACATTTATAGAACTATTTGTACCGTGATAATGTGAGAAACTGATAAAGGAAGCCCCATCTGACATCTTCGTCTAGTGCCAAACATCGGTGAAAGACAAAGCTGCCTACGAAGGGTTTATCAGCTGACCTAAGGCAACAACATAAAGGCTAATGTGGACACAATGCACATTTATAGAACTATTTGTACCGTGATAACGTGAGAAACTGATAAAGAAAGCCCCATCTGACATCTTTGTCTAGTGCCAAACATCGGTGAAAGACAAAGGTGCCTACGAAGGGCTTACCATCTGACCTAAGGCAACAACATAAAGGCTAATGTGGACACAATGCACAACTATAGAGCTAATTCTACTGCGATATCGTGAGAAACTGATAAAGGAAGCCCCATCTGACATCTTCGTCTAGTGCCAAACATCGGTGAAAGACAAAGCTGCCTGCGAAGGGTTTACCATCTGACCTAAGGCAACAACATAAAGGCTAATGTGGACACAATGCACAACTATAGAGCTAATTCTACTGCGATATCGTGAGAAACTGATAAAGGAAGCCCCATCTGACATCTTCGTCTAGTGCCAAACATCGGTGAAAGACAAAGCTGCCTACGATGGGTTTACCAGCTCACCTAAGGCAACAACATAAAGGCTAATGTAGACACAATGCACATTTATAGAACTATTTGTACCGTGATAATGTTAGAATCTGATAAAGGAAGCCCCATCTGACATCTTCGTCTAGTGCCAAACATCGGTGAAAGACAAAGCTGCCTACGAAGGGTTTACCATCTGACCTAAGGCAACAACATAAAGGCTAATGTAGACACAATGCACATTTATAGAACTATTTGTACCGTGATAATGTGAGAAACTGATAAAGGAAGCCCCATCTGACATCTTCGTCTAGTGCCAAACATCGGTGAAAGACAAAGCTGCCTACGAAGGGTTTACCATCTGACCTAAGGCAACAACATAAAGGCTAATGTAGACACAATGCACATTTATAGAACTATTTGTACCGTGATAATGTGAGAAACTGATAAAGGAAGCCCCATCTGACATCTTCGTCTAGTGCCAAACATCGGTGAAAGACAAAGCTGCCTACGAAGGGTTTACCATCTGACCTAAGGCAACAACATAAAGGCTAATGTAGACACAATGCACATTTATAGAACTATTTGTACCGTGATAATGTTAGAATCTGATAAAGGAAGCCCCATCTGACATCTTCGTCTAGTGCCAAACATCGGTGAAAGACAAAGGTGCCTACGAAGGGCTTACCATCTGACCTAAGGCAACAACATAAAGGCTAATGTGGACACAATGCACAACTATAGAGCTAATTCTACTGCGATATCGTGAGAAACTGATAAAGAAAGCCCCATCTGACATCTTCGTCTAGTCCCAAACATCGGTGAAAGACAAAGCTGCCTACGAAGGGTTTATCAGCTGACCTAAGGCAACAACATAAAGGCTAATGTGGACACAATGCACAACTATAGAGCTAATTCTACTGCGATATCGTGAGAAACTGATAAAGGAAGCTCCATCTGACATCTTCGTCTAGTGCCAAACATCGGTGAAAGACAAAGCTGCCTGCGAAGGGTTTACCATCTGACCTAAGGCAACAACATAAAGGCTAATGTGGACACAATGCACAACTATAGAGCTAATTCTAGTGCGATATCGTGAGAAACTGATAAAGGAAGCCCCATCTGACATCTTCGTCTAGTGCCAAACATCGGTGAAAGACAAAGCTGCCTGCGAAGGGTTTACCAGCTTACCTAAGGCAACAACATAAAGCCTAATGTGGACACAATGCACAACTATAGAGCTAATTCTACTGCGATATCGTGAGAAACTGATAAAGGAAGCCCCATCTGACATCTTCGTCTAGTGCCAAACATCGGTGAAAGACAAAGCTGCCTGCGAAGGGTTTACCAGCTTACCTAAGGCAACAACATAAAGGCTAATATGGACACAATGCACATTTATAGAACTATTTGTACCGTGATAATGTTAGAATCTGATAAAGGAAGCCCCATCTGACATCTTCGTCTAGTGCCAAACATCGGTGAAAGACAAAGCTGCCTACGAAGGGTTTACCATCTGACCTAAGGCAACAACATAAAGGCTAATGTGGACACAATGCATAACTATAGAGCTAATTCTACTGCGATATCGTGAGAAACTGATAAAGGAAGCCCCATCTGACATCTTCGTCTAGTGCCAAACATCGGTGAAAGACAAAGCTGCCTGCGAAGGGTTTACCAGCTTACCTAAGGCAACAACATAAAGGCTAATATGGACACAATGCACATTTATAGAAGTATTTGTACCGTGATAATGTTAGAATCTGATAAAGGAAGCCCCATCTGACATCTTCGTCTAGTGCCAAACATCGGTGAAAGACAAAGCTGCCTACGAAGGGTTTACCATCTGACCTAAGGCAACAACATAAAGGCTAATATGGACACAATGCACATTTATAGAACTATTTGTACCGTGATAATGTTAGAATCTGATAAAGGAAGCCCCATCTGACATCTTCGTCTAGTGCCAAACATCGGTGAAAGACAAAGCTGCCTACGAAGGGTTTACCATCTGACCTAAGGCAACAACATAAAGGCTAATGTAGACACAATGCACATTTATAGAACTATTTGTACCGTAATAACGTGAGAAACTGATAAAGGAAGCCCCATCTGACATCTTCGTCTAGTGCCAAACATCGGCGAAAGACAAAGCTGCCTACGATGGGTTTACCAGCTCACCTAAGGCAACAACATAAAGGCTAATGTAGACACAATGCACATTTATAGAACTATTTGTACCGCGATAATGTGAGAAACTGATAAAGGAAGCCCCATCTGACATCTTCGTCTAGTGCCAAACATCGGTGAAAGACAAAGCTGCCTGCGAAGGGTTTACCAGCTTACCTAAGGCAACAACATAAAGCCTAATGTGGACACAATGCACAACTATAGAGCTAATTCTACTGCGATATCGTGAGAAACTGATAAAGGAAGCCCCATCTGACATCTTCGTCTAGTGCCAAACATCGGTGAAAGACAAAGCTGCCTGCGAAGGGTTTACCAGCTTACCTAAGGCAACAACATAAAGCCTAATGTGGACACAATGCACAACTATAGAGCTAATTCTACTGCGATATCGTGAGAAACTGATAAAGGAAGCCCCATCTGACATCTTCGTCTAGTGCCAAACATCGGTGAAAGACAAAGCTGCCTGCGAAGGGTTTACCAGCTTACCTAAGGCAACAACATAAAGGCTAATATGGACACAATGCACATTTATAGAACTATTTGTACCGTGATAATGTTAGAATCTGATAAAGGAAGCCCCATCTGACATCTTCGTCTAGTGCCAAACATCGGTGAAAGACAAAGCTGCCTACGAAGGGTTTACCATCTGACCTAAGGCAACAACATAAAGGCTAATGTAGACACAATGCACATTTATAGAACTATTTGTACCGTGATAATGTGAGAATCTGATAAAGGAAGCCCCATCTGACATCTTCGTCTAGTGCCAAACATCGGTGAAAGACAAAGCTGCCTACGAAGGGTTTACCATCTGACCTAAGGCAACAACATAAAGGCTAATGTGGACACAATGCACATTTATAGAACTATTTGTACCGCGATAATGTGAGAAACTGATAAAGGAAGCCCCATCTGACATCTTCGTCTAGTGCCAAACATCGGTGAAAGACAAAGGTGCCTACGAAGGGCTTACCATCTGACCTAAGGCAACAACATAAAGGCTAATGTGGACACAATGCACAACTATAGAGCTAATTCTACTGCGATATCGTGAGAAACTGATAAAGGAAACCCCATCTGACATCTTCGTCTAGTGCCAAACATCGGTGAAAGACAAAGCTGCCTACGAAGGGTTTACCATCTGACCTAAGGCAACAACATAAAGGCTAATGTAGACACAATGCACATTTATAGAACTATTTGTACCGTGATAATGTTAGAAACTGATAAAGGAAGCCCCATCTGACATCTTCGTCTAGTGCCAAACATCGGTGAAAGACAAAGCTGCCTACGAAGGGTTTACCATCTGACCTAAGGCAACAAAATAAAGGCTAATGTAGACACAATGCACATTTATAGAACTATTTGTACCGTGATAATGTTAGAATCTGATAAAGGAAGCCCCATCTGACATCTTCGTCTAGTGCCAAACATCGGCGAAAGACAAAGCTGCCTACGATGGGTTTACCAGCTCACCTAAGGCAACAACATAAAGGCTAATGTGGACACAATGCACAACTATAGAGCTAATTCTACTGCGATATCGTGAGAAACTGATAAAGGAAGCCCCATCTGACATCTTCGTCTAGTGCCAAACATCGGCGAAAGACAAAGCTGCCTACGATGGGTTTACCAGCTCACCTAAGGCAACAACATAAAGGCTAATGTAGACACAATGCACATTTATAGAACTATTTGTACCGCGATAATGTGAGAAACTGATAAAGGAAGCCCCATCTGACATCTTCGTCTAGTGCCAAACATCGGTGAAAGACAAAGCTGCCTGCAAAGGGTTTACCAGCTTACCTAAGGCAACAACATAAAGCCTAATGTGGACACAATGCACAACTATAGAGCTAATTCTACTGCGATATCGTGAGAAACTGATAAAGGAAGCCCCATCTGACATCTTCGTCTAGTGCCAAACATCGGTGAAAGACAAAGCTGCCTGCGAAGGGTTTACCAGCTTACCTAAGGCAACAACATAAAGGCTAATATGGACACAATGCACATTTATAGAACTATTTGTACCGTGATAATGTTAGAATCTGATAAAGGAAGCCCCATCTGACATCTTCGTCTAGTGCCAAACATCGGTGAAAGACAAAGCTGCCTACGAAGGGTTTACCATCTGACCTAAGGCAACAACATAAAGGCTAATGTAGACACAATGCACATTTATAGAACTATTTGTACCGTAATAACGTGAGAAACTGATAAAGGAAGCCCCATCTGACATCTTCGTCTAGTGCCAAACATCGGCGAAAGACAAAGCTGCCTACGATGGGTTTACCAGCTCACCTAAGGCAACAACATAAAGGCTAATGTAGACACAATGCACATTTATAGAACTATTTGTACCGCGATAATGTGAGAAACTGATAAAGGAAGCCCCATCTGACATCTTCGTCTAGTGCCAAACATCGGTGAAAGACAAAGCTGCCTGCGAAGGGTTTACCAGCTTACCTAAGGCAACAACATAAAGCCTAATGTGGACACAATGCACAACTATAGAGCTAATTCTACTGCGATATCGTGAGAAACTGATAAAGGAAGCCCCATCTGACATCTTCGTCTAGTGCCAAACATCGGTGAAAGACAAAGCTGCCTGCGAATGGTTTACCAGCTTACCTAAGGCAACAACATAAAGCCTAATGTGGACACAATGCACAACTATAGAGCTAATTCTACTGCGATATCGTGAGAAACTGATAAAGGAAGCCCCATCTGACATCTTCGTCTAGTGCCAAACATCGGTGAAAGACAAAGCTGCCTGCGAAGGGTTTACCAGCTTACCTAAGGCAACAACATAAAGGCTAATATGGACACAATGCACATTTATAGAACTATTTGTACCGTGATAATGTTAGAATCTGATAAAGGAAGCCCCATCTGACATCTTCGTCTAGTGCCAAACATCGGTGAAAGACAAAGCTGCCTACGAAGGGTTTACCATCTGACCTAAGGCAACAACATAAAGGCTAATGTAGACAAAATGCACATTTATAGAACTATTTGTACCGTGATAATGTGAGAAACTGATAAAGGAAGCCCCATCTGACATCTTCGTCTAGTGCCAAACATCGGTGAAAGATAAAGCTGCCTACGAAGGGTTTACCATCTGACCTAAGGCAACAACATAAAGGCTAATGTAGACACAATGCACATTTATAGAACTATTTGTACCGTGATAATGTTAGAAACTGATAAAGGAAGCCCCATCTGACATCTTCGTCTAGTGCCAAACATCGGTGAAAGACAAAGCTGCCTACGAAGGGTTTACCATCTGACCTAAGGCAACAAAATAAAGGCTAATGTAGACACAATGCACATTTATAGAACTATTTGTACCGTGATAATGTTAGAATCTGATAAAGGAAGCCCCATCTGACATCTTCGTCTAGTGCCAAACATCGGTGAAAGACAAAGCTGCCTGCGAAGGGTTTACCAGCTTACCTAAGGCAACAACATAAAGGCTAATGTGGACACAATGCACATTTATAGAACTATTTGTACCGCGATAATGTGAGAAACTGATAAAGGAAGCCCCATCTGACATCTTCGTCTAGTGCCAAACATCGGTGAAAGACAAAGGTGCCTACGAAGGGCTTACCATCTGACCTAAGGCAACAACATAAAGGCTAATGTGGACACAATGCACAACTATAGAGCTAATTCTACTGCGATATCGTGAGAAACTGATAAAGGAAGCGCCATCTGACATCTTCGTCTAGTGCCAAACATCGGTGAAAGACAAAGCTGCCTACGAAGGGTTTACCATCTGACCTAAGGCAACAACATAAAGGCTAATGTAGACACAATGCACATTTATAGAACTATTTGTACCGTGATAATGTTAGAATCTGATAAAGGAAGCCCCATCTGACATCTTCGTCTAGTGCCAAACATCGGCGAAAGACAAAGCTGCCTACGATGGGTTTACCATCTGACCTAAGGCAACAACATAAAGGCTAATGTAGACACAATGCACATTTATAGAACTATTTGTACCGCGATAATGTGAGAAACTGATAAAGGAAGCCCCATCTGACATCTTCGTCTAGTGCCAAACATCGGTGAAAGACAAAGCTGCCTGCGAAGGGTTTACCAGCTTACCTAAGGCAACAACATAAAGCCTAATGTGGACACAATGCACAACTATAGAGCTAATTCTACTGCGATATCGTGAGAAACTGATAAAGGAAGCCCCATCTGACATCTTCGTCTAGTGCCAAACATCGGTGAAAGACAAAGCTGCCTGCGAAGGGTTTACCAGCTTACCTAAGGCAACAACATAAAGCCTAATGTGGACACAATGCACAACTATAGAGCTAATTCTACTGCGATATCGTGAGAAACTGATAAAGGAAGCCCCATCTGACATCTTCGTCTAGTGCCAAACATCGGTGAAAGACAAAGCTGCCTGCGAAGGGTTTACCAGCTTACCTAAGGCAACAACATAAAGGCTAATATGGACACAATGCACATTTATAGAACTATTTGTACCGTGATAATGTTAGAATCTGATAAAGGAAGCCCCATCTGACATCTTCGTCTAGTGCCAAACATCGGTGAAAGACAAAGCTGCCTACGAAGGGTTTACCATCTGACCTAAGGCAACAACATAAAGGCTAATGTAGACACAATGCACATTTATAGAACTATTTGTACCGTGATAATGTGAGAATCTGATAAAGGAAGCCCCATCTGACATCTTCGTCTAGTGCCAAACATCGGTGAAAGACAAAGCTGCCTACGAAGGGTTTACCATCTGACCTAAGGCAACAACATAAAGGCTAATGTGGACACAATGCACATTTATAGAACTATTTGTACCGCGATAATGTGAGAAACTGATAAAGGAAGCCCCATCTGACATCTTCGTCTAGTGCCAAACATCGGTGAAAGACAAAGGTGCCTACGAAGGGCTTACCATCTGACCTAAGGCAACAACATAAAGGCTAATGTGGACACAATGCACAACTATAGAGCTAATTCTACTGCGATATCGTGAGAAACTGATAAAGGAAACCCCATCTGACATCTTCGTCTAGTGCCAAACATCGGTGAAAGACAAAGCTGCCTACGAAGGGTTTACCATCTGACCTAAGGCAACAACATAAAGGCTAATGTAGACACAATGCACATTTATAGAACTATTTGTACCGTGATAATGTTAGAAACTGATAAAGGAAGCCCCATCTGACATCTTCGTCTAGTGCCAAACATCGGTGAAAGACAAAGCTGCCTACGAAGGGTTTACCATCTGACCTAAGGCAACAAAATAAAGGCTAATGTAGACACAATGCACATTTATAGAACTATTTGTACCGTGATAATGTTAGAATCTGATAAAGGAAGCCCCATCTGACATCTTCGTCTAGTGCCAAACATCGGCGAAAGACAAAGCTGCCTACGATGGGTTTACCAGCTCACCTAAGGCAACAACATAAAGGCTAATGTGGACACAATGCACAACTATAGAGCTAATTCTACTGCGATATCGTGAGAAACTGATAAAGGAAGCCCCATCTGACATCTTCGTCTAGTGCCAAACATCGGCGAAAGACAAAGCTGCCTACGATGGGTTTACCAGCTCACCTAAGGCAACAACATAAAGGCTAATGTAGACACAATGCACATTTATAGAACTATTTGTACCGCGATAATGTGAGAAACTGATAAAGGAAGCCCCATCTGACATCTTCGTCTAGTGCCAAACATCGGTGAAAGACAAAGCTGCCTGCAAAGGGTTTACCAGCTTACCTAAGGCAACAACATAAAGCCTAATGTGGACACAATGCACAACTATAGAGCTAATTCTACTGCGATATCGTGAGAAACTGATAAAGGAAGCCCCATCTGACATCTTCGTCTAGTGCCAAACATCGGTGAAAGACAAAGCTGCCTGCGAAGGGTTTACCAGCTTACCTAAGGCAACAACATAAAGGCTAATATGGACACAATGCACATTTATAGAACTATTTGTACCGTGATAATGTTAGAATCTGATAAAGGAAGCCCCATCTGACATCTTCGTCTAGTGCCAAACATCGGTGAAAGACAAAGCTGCCTACGAAGGGTTTACCATCTGACCTAAGGCAACAACATAAAGGCTAATGTAGACACAATGCACATTTATAGAACTATTTGTACCGTAATAACGTGAGAAACTGATAAAGGAAGCCCCATCTGACATCTTCGTCTAGTGCCAAACATCGGCGAAAGACAAAGCTGCCTACGATGGGTTTACCAGCTCACCTAAGGCAACAACATAAAGGCTAATGTAGACACAATGCACATTTATAGAACTATTTGTACCGCGATAATGTGAGAAACTGATAAAGGAAGCCCCATCTGACATCTTCGTCTAGTGCCAAACATCGGTGAAAGACAAAGCTGCCTGCGAAGGGTTTACCAGCTTACCTAAGGCAACAACATAAAGCCTAATGTGGACACAATGCACAACTATAGAGCTAATTCTACTGCGATATCGTGAGAAACTGATAAAGGAAGCCCCATCTGACATCTTCGTCTAGTGCCAAACATCGGTGAAAGACAAAGCTGCCTGCGAATGGTTTACCAGCTTACCTAAGGCAACAACATAAAGCCTAATGTGGACACAATGCACAACTATAGAGCTAATTCTACTGCGATATCGTGAGAAACTGATAAAGGAAGCCCCATCTGACATCTTCGTCTAGTGCCAAACATCGGTGAAAGACAAAGCTGCCTGCGAAGGGTTTACCAGCTTACCTAAGGCAACAACATAAAGGCTAATATGGACACAATGCACATTTATAGAACTATTTGTACCGTGATAATGTTAGAATCTGATAAAGGAAGCCCCATCTGACATCTTCGTCTAGTGCCAAACATCGGTGAAAGACAAAGCTGCCTACGAAGGGTTTACCATCTGACCTAAGGCAACAACATAAAGGCTAATGTAGACACAATGCACATTTATAGAACTATTTGTACCGTGATAATGTGAGAAACTGATAAAGGAAGCCCCATCTGACATCTTCGTCTAGTGCCAAACATCGGTGAAAGATAAAGCTGCCTACGAAGGGTTTACCATCTGACCTAAGGCAACAACATAAAGGCTAATGTAGACACAATGCACATTTATAGAACTATTTGTACCGTGATAATGTTAGAAACTGATAAAGGAAGCCCCATCTGACATCTTCGTCTAGTGCCAAACATCGGTGAAAGACAAAGCTGCCTACGAAGGGTTTACCATCTGACCTAAGGCAACAAAATAAAGGCTAATGTAGACACAATGCACATTTATAGAACTATTTGTACCGTGATAATGTTAGAATCTGATAAAGGAAGCCCCATCTGACATCTTCGTCTAGTGCCAAACATCGGTGAAAGACAAAGCTGCCTGCGAAGGGTTTACCAGCTTACCTAAGGCAACAACATAAAGGCTAATGTGGACACAATGCACATTTATAGAACTATTTGTACCGCGATAATGTGAGAAACTGATAAAGGAAGCCCCATCTGACATCTTCGTCTAGTGCCAAACATCGGTGAAAGACAAAGGTGCCTACGAAGGGCTTACCATCTGACCTAAGGCAACAACATAAAGGCTAATGTGGACACAATGCACAACTATAGAGCTAATTCTACTGCGATATCGTGAGAAACTGATAAAGGAAGCGCCATCTGACATCTTCGTCTAGTGCCAAACATCGGTGAAAGACAAAGCTGCCTACGAAGGGTTTACCATCTGACCTAAGGCAACAACATAAAGGCTAATGTAGACACAATGCACATTTATAGAACTATTTGTACCGTGATAATGTTAGAATCTGATAAAGGAAGCCCCATCTGACATCTTCGTCTAGTGCCAAACATCGGCGAAAGACAAAGCTGCCTACGATGGGTTTACCAGCTCACCTAAGGCAACAACATAAAGGCTAATGTGGACACAATGCACATTTATAGAACTATTTGTACTGCGATAATGTGAGAAACTGATAAAGGAAGCCCCATCTGACATCTTCGTCTAGTGTCAAACATCGGTGAAAGACAAAGCTGCCTGCGAAGGGTTTACCAGCTCACCTAAGGCAACAACATAAAGGCTAATGTGGACACAATGCACATTTATAGAACTATTTGTACCATGATAATGTTAGAATCTGATAAAGGAAGCCCCATCTGACATCTTCGTCTAGTGCCAAACATCGGTGAAAGACAAAGCTGCCTGCGAAGGGCTTACCAGCTGACCTAAGGCAACAACATAAAGGCTAATGTAGACACAATGCACATTTATAGAACTATTTGTACCGTGATAATGTGAGAAACTGATAAAGGAAGCCCCATCTGACATCTTCGTCTAGTGCCAAACATCGGTGAAAGATAAAGCTGCCTACGAAGGGCTTACCAGCTGACCTAAGGCAACAACATAAAGGCTAATGTAGACACAATGCACATTTATAGAACTATTTGTACCGTGATAATGTTAGAATCTGATAAAGGAAGCCCCATCTGACATCTTCCTCTAGTGCCAAACATCGGTGAAAGATAAAGCTGCCTACGAAGGGCTTACCAGCTGACCTAAGGCAACAACATAAAGGCGAATGTGGACACAATGCACAACTATAGAGCTAATTCTACTGCGATATCGTGAGAAACTGATAAAGGAAGCCCCATCTGACATCTTCGTCTAGTGCCAAACATCGGTGAAAGATAAAGCTGCCTGCGAAGGGCTTACCAGCTGACCTAAGGCAACAACATAAAGGCGAATGTGGACACAATGCACAACTATAGAGCTAATTCTACTGCGATATCGTGAGAAACTGATAAAGGAAGCCCCATCTGACATCTTCGTCTAGTGCCAAACATCGGTGAAAGACAAAGCTGCCTGCGAAGGGTTTACCAGCTCACCTAAGGCAACAACATAAAGGCTAATGTGGACACAATGCACATTTATAGAACTATTTGTACCGTGATAACGTGAGAAACTGATAAAGGAAGCCCCATCTGACATCTTCGTCTAGTGCCAAACATCGGTGAAAGACAAAGCTGCCTGCGAAGGGTTTACCAGCTCACCTAAGGCAACAACATAAAGGCTAATGTGGACACAATGCACATTTATAGAACTATTTGTACCGTGATAATGTTAGAATCTGATAAAGGAAGCCCCATCTGACATCTTCGTCTAGTGCCAAACATCGGTGAAAGACAAAGCTGCCTACGAAGGGTTTACCAGCTGACCTAAGGCAACAACATAAAGGCGAATGTGGACACAATGCACAACTACAGAACAGGACAATATTGTCCGTCACGGGAAGAAAAAGGACACCTCGCAGTGACAATACGCTCTATTAGAAAGCTACCTCCGTACGCAAAGATTCCCTTACAATTAAGGTCTTTATCTATTTTTAATGTTAACGTGATCACACGTTTGCTTCAGGTATTTTAATATGTTTTTTATTACCTCGCTTTCTTAAACGGTTCAAATTTTGCGTTCAAATTTGAACTGACTTCCCGACGTCCTGGAGACTTGGAACTGAAAATAGCTTACGACTAAGGCCTCTCGTCCTTTAGGTGCGTAAAATGTGCGTTTAGAAAGTACGTTTGACGTACGCCTCGTAGCACGACGTCATCCGTGTTTTACTTGATGTTTTCCCGAAGTCTACAACTGATAACTCCCCATCACGTAAACAATCAATTGTGTGCTCAGAATGTGTGATGAGTTATTGTTAGATTCTTCGCTATTTATTAGACGAAGACTTAAATAATATTTTTTTAAAACCGACTTAAAAAAACGACCCCTTAATATATAACATTTACTGACTAAAAAGGAAAAAAAACAATTTTCCAACAACGAAAACATAACTTACCATAAGCTTATTACCCACAAAAGTTTTAAAGTCGGCGCCGAATTTCATTCTTGGACTCATATTCAACATTCTGAATCCAAACAACGGGAACATTGGCTTTGTCTGAGTTCAAGTGAACGTGACAAAAAGGGTTTTTAGATGATATTAAAGCTCCTTGGCATATGGATTAATAAATTATGATGTAAACGCAGGTTATTCAATCATTTTTTTCATACACCTATTTTATAGATATAAGACATTTATTAAGTTTTTGATACAATACGTTTAAGTAGATATTATCTCTTATATTTATAAGCGCATCTACAGTAATCACATTCCGTGAAATCCATTCAAAGAAGGTTAAAATGTCCGTAACCTGTTTACCTTAAAATAGCTTACGACTAAATGACTGTGCAATAATATCGGATTATAAAGCGGAATATTATACGACGATTTAAAAGCAGTCATACAAGACTAAAAGTAAAAACAAATTAATAATATAAAAAAAATTGTTTTAAAAAGAATAAAATGTAAATGTATAATTATGGTTCCTATTACTATAAACCGATACAGATTCATATAGGCCTACCTATGCGGATTTCTACTCTCCTAATATTACAACTGCCCTAAGATTTATATTGTCCTAATATTTTATTATAAACTGAATTTTAAAAAAAATTATAATACTGAACAATAAATATGAAAAATATAACTTTTAAAAAAGCATGGCTGATATGCATGTATAAATTCACGAAAGATAAATTATATTACTGCAAATAATATTACAATGCATAGAAATATCTATGCGGCCACTTTAATTTTTGTTTGTTTTTAACCTCACATCGATTAAAATTGAATATTAAAATCTATTTAAATTCACCAATTAAAAAATCTCCATTGGTTCATGCATGTATCAGTATTAATTTTGGGAAAATTATTTATTATTATTATTATTATCTTTTTTAAATTTCTTCTAATAGTTCACACTCTCCTTATATACGAGATCTTCTTCAAATGTTCAATCCTTAATAAAATACTTTTAGTCATCCACTCAAGTTTAAATATATATGTTTAAACTTGTAGTAGATGGCACTTGGTGTTTACAGTTTGTTTGAAATATTAATTCATTAATTAAATTTAATAATAAATTAATTCTATTTTTTTTATTCTAGAAAAAACGTTTACAGAAGGGGCACGGTATGCAATATAGATATTTCGTCCCGTTTGGCATAAAAAAGGGATAACATATGATTTCATAAAACAGCTGACTTTATGTTATAGGTTGTGCGGTAGAACAGCTGTTTAAACGCATAGGTTATGTTACTTTATTTATATTAATTGTAAATACCTAATAAAAAAAAACTAAAACAAAATTTGTCTTTGTTGGCCAAAGTATGAATTGACTATTGTTTTGTTTATATTACTTGTTAATAAAGAGTTTAAAAAATAATTAAATCATTATTACAACATTGTATTAAATGGGTTCCAATATTATTTATGGTTGAGTGGCAAAACAGCAACGCAGAGCCAATATGTCCTATATATCTGTAACGTGTAAACTAATTACTGGCCGCAATTACTCACTTTAATGGGACTTGGTCACCCATTGTGTGGTTCTACATGAAAACACCTTGTTATGTAAACTACAGCGAAACAATTGATTCAGCTTAATTAGACCTATTATCGGTTTGTTTTCCCTCTGCGTTTCATTATACCAATTTCCCGCTCTTTAATGACAACCACTTTTGCCTTTAATACGTGTTTTAATAAACATTAATTGCCATAGTTTGATTGATTTAAACAAAGCAACTACTCTTGCATCACTGGGAAATTGCTGCTACTAAAATTATAATGGCGGTGATGTATTTATAAATATTTCTATGTTTTTGGAATTTACAGAATTTTCAAAGTTTCTTTTTTTTATACATCTCAACAGGCTCGGCAGCGAGGCCTCTCAAAATAGCCAAATGCATTAATTACTTGCAAAAAAATTACAGGCATGGAACAAAAACATCCCTATACAACACAACAAACATAAACAGACGGTAGAAAAAGCGGCCTATTCAACACCACAAAAATACAGGCATGGTAGAAAAACCGCCCTATTCAAACCAACAAAAATAAAGGGGTGGTAGAAAAACTGCCCTATTCAACACAACAAAAATACTGAGATGGTAGTAAAACGCCCTATTCAACGCATAAAAAAATAGATGCATGGTATGAAAACAATCCTATTCAACACAACAAAAAATAGAGGGATGGTAGAAAACTCGACTATGCAACAGAAAAAAATTAAGGGATGATAGAAAAACCCCCCTACCCAACACAACAAAAATAAAAGGATAGAAAAAACAGAACTATTCAATGCAACAAAAATAAAAGGATGGCAGACAAACCACCGTATTAAAATCTACAAGAATAAAGGGATGGTATGATAACAGCACCTATTAACACAACAAAAAAAGATATGGTATAAAAACAGCCCTATTCAACACAACAAAATAAAGGTAAGAAAAAACCGCTCTATTAAACACTACAAAAATAAAGGCATGTTAAAAACAGACCTATGCAATACAACAAAAAAAAGATGGGAGAAAAATCACCCTAATCAACACACGAAATATAGGCATAGTACAAAACCCCCCCTATTTCACACAACACAAAAACAGGCCTATTCAACATAAAGAAAATATAGGGATGATACAAAACCCCCCTAATCAACACATCAAGTACCTCCATCCACATTCTGCTAGGGAAGCTTACGGGTAAACTCTCTCTCTCATCCTCTCTCTGGCCACTCTCTTTGATCTCTCTCTCTCTCTCTCTCTCTCTCTCTCTCTCTCCCGTCCTACAATGGACTGTCGCACATTTAAAGGAAGCCAAATTAAAAGACTAGGCCTACACTTTAAAATATGTTTTTATTTAAAGTAGTCACTACAGTACAAATATTTTTTCCCCAAGTCATAAAATGCGTTTATTTAAGAAATAAATCCATTTAAAATAAAAGTGGATACAATTTAAAAATATTGTAATAGGATATATATATATATATATATGTAAACATAAACGTATAAGATATACAGTATAATTTTAATTAGTATCCAAAACAATAATAATCTGCAGAAATATTAAGAAAGGAGTGACCAAGAATAGTTTACTAAAGCACCGACAAAGAGGACTTAACCATTGTTCTATTTCGAGGGTAGGCATAAATCACTACAGCCGTCGGAACCTATTGACAAAAGAAGGGTCCAAGTATTTTAAGATTCAAGTTTCCAAGTGACCAAAATAATCTAGGAAAATAACACTAAACGGTTTGGAAAACTATTTGTAAAAGGCGTGGAAATCACCAAATTAACTGAAATATGTAAGGGGGATATTTTGCTGGTTCTTACAAACTAAAATCAAAGGGTAAAAGTGAAGTTTTTAGGGAACTTCAGAAGAGTGCAGACGTAATTAGGGGGGAGGGACAAAGTTGTAAGCAATGTAAAAAAGGGGTGAATTTGTCTAGAAGAGTTAAGGGAATCGTTAGTTATTTATGTTTAAAAATTCAGTGATGCAGTTAACGCAACGGTCAGGATTCTAGGAACTCAACAATAAGTACTATCTTTCTATCATTAGATTTAGCCAACAGAGAATTATTTATAAATTAGTAAATTCAGAACAAATTTAATTACATTGTATTTATAAAAATTAATATAGGTTTTTTCACCATTTTCTAATTTATAGAAGATCCCATAATAATTACTCGAGAGAAAGAGGAATTTAACACTGTAATTATTAAACTGTATTGTATTAAAAAACCTAAAGCCTTAAGATTCTACCTTTTTAGTAATTGTAATAATAGCTAAGCAATCAGTCTTTGTCACTGCATCGTATTAATGTAATTTGGCATAGTTTGTAATAATTGGATGTCAAATGAATAAATTAAGTAATGCTAAATTTATAAGATTGTTAATTATTTTGAAACCTGAAGAAGGCGTGCCTATAGAAAGGTAAGGTAATTAAATATGACCTAAAGGTAAATTTTTTTTAAAATACGTTAGGTCATATTATATATATATATATATACATAAATAAATATATATATATATATATATATATATATATATATATATATATATATATATATATATGTGTGTGTGATCATAGAGATATGATAGAATTTAAGTCAATTCTATAAGTTGGTGTAATTAAATAATAAACACCAACTCCAAATAAACACCAACAATAAATAATTTAATTTTTGAATTGGCGTTTCAATGGCATAATCAGTGAGTATAAATACGTGAATTTAAAAATATAACTATTATACTTGAAGTATAATAGTTTATAGTATGCATAGCTGTATATGACTGATGTTGATGAACATATACATGCCCAGAATTGGATTTCGGTGGAAATCCAACGGGGTAATGAATATAGGGGTCCGAAATAGGCCGAGCCTTCAATAAGAAGACGGGCCAGGATCCTACAAAGGCGGGAGTTTGAAAAATTATCTAATTTGTTCATTGTTGTACTTTATAATAAAAATAATTCAAAAATATTTTTAAAAAATTATTAAAAAAATCATTTTTCATTTGACGCATTCTGATTTTAATGCCACAAATGCGGTGGCAAATTCTGATTATAAAGCTATTGGAAATGAGCTGGCCTAATCAACTTATGGGCGTTCGGAATTACCTTGGGCATGCTCCTGATGATGACATCATCATCAAAACGCAAATAAGAAAATAAATTACTTATTGTGAGTTGTTCGTTGTTACATCTACTTGTTAACCCCCAGCCATATGGCGGTACCTACCACCTCGATAGGGAGGTATGCGCTCGTTACTAAGGCGTAAATAATTGAAAGCGTTAAACACGGCGTCCTTGATCTTTGCGGTGCGGTGGTGCAAAAGCTTATAGACTTACCAAAATGGAGCTCACTTGTCAGCAAATTGGTTTATTTTAGTAAACGTTTCTTGTTTTTTTTTTTTATAACAAATCCATACCCAGATACAGTAATTTCTATTAATATTCCAATGTAGTATAAAAGGGCTTTGTTTTATATAAAATACAATGATTAAAATAAAAATTTATTTTGTAAATTCATTGATATTTCAAAATTTTAAATATCCGATTAATTTGTCCAAGTCCCCAAAGATTTTCTGCATCGCCAGGAATAACGTTTTTTGCTAGTACGATTACGTCTATAAAGTCAATAATTACCTACAATTCTTATCAACGTGGAGGATTTATAAAATATGAACTATTTTAATTTGTAAATAAGATTTTCTACTGACGGTTCTCTCAAAGCGAAATTGTTGGACTTTATCCTTGAAAGCAGCACTGTTAATAAGAACTTTCCTTAGTCCAGAAAACACAGTTTTGCTTGTTAATTGTTCCGTTAAGTTTAAAGGTTGCTTTGATCTGACCAGACAATCAACAAACGTCTCTTTCATTTGCTATTACTTGTCCCGAAACAGTTTACAAAACTGTTCTTGTTCGACGCGGTCGTCTTTATTTATTGCACGAAGAAGACTTGGTATGCATGGTTTCCACTTCTCCAATGCTTTCGATATTTTATGAACACAATCTTTTGTAATACCAGTGACAGGAAAGCATTGTCTTAGAGATTCTTTTGGTGAAGCTTACACATCGACATTTTCATGTGATCACACTTTCACATTTCAATGTGCTTCAGACTCGTCACAAATCATTACAATTGCTACTCTTGTCGATGCTTGAGTTCCAAATCCCTCCTGCCAACGTTTTTAAACCTTCAGAACATTAATTTTTTGCCCATTATAAATTTCAGCCACTCCTAGCATTGTCACATTTCTATCTATCGACGCGTTTCGGGAAATTTCCATCAGTAAGTAAAGCCTAACTAAAACATAGAATATTAGAATAATTTCGCTGGAACATTAACAGTTTTCCAGAAACATCTCAAAACCAGTTTAACTCGATTACTGACTTTCACAAAATTTTATCGCATGCTATGTGAGTAAAATAACAACAATTAGATACAATATTAGGGAGAGAACAGCTGTTTTAAAATAATCAATTTTAGTAGCACTGTTTTCCTGCTCAGCCTATCGCTTACACCGTCTCTTCTCCTGAAGAGCTATAAATTGTTTACAGAAAGAAAACGTAACCAAGAATGACGTCCCAACACGCTCTACAAAGACACGACTATAACAGAAATGAACCGAAGAAGGATTTGGGGGTTAAACCTCCCACAAGAAATTCAAAAGAATTTTTTTACCTTTTATAGGCTACAAAAATATTTTAAAATTACCTGCTTCATATTTTGGAAGAATAAAGTAGCTCCTAGTTCTTTCAGAATGTCAATTACCCCACCCCCTCCTAAAAGGGACGGGTATACTTTTAGGCCGAGTCAGGGATGCAGCTAGGGGTTAACCCTTCCCGAATAAGATTATAAAATTTCTTTTTAATATCTTTTTGGATAAATATTATTTTAAATTTGCCATTTTTGTAACAAATTCTATATAAATATCAAACTCTTTTAAGTAAATTACAACTTCAAAATAGTTTTGCTTAAAACAATTTAAAATAAACTATGAGTTGTTAATAAATTAATGTCCGTAAAAGGCCTTCAATGTGCGAAACCTCGTTTGAGATTACTTTGTTTATGGGAAACTCTTGAGAAATAAAACTTCTGGAGAGCGCCTAAACGTACTGCCTGACTTATGTCCATGAGGGAACCGCTGAAACTGAGGACGAATTTATTAACAAACTTCCATAAAGTCTCGATTAGTCAATATTTCCTTGTAGAATTGTATTTTGTGAAAATAAAAAGTCAAAGTTTGCTTTTAGGGCCTTGTTAAATATCGTAAGCCTTTATAACGTGATTGGAAAGTAAATGAGGGTCATTAATAATGGCTGTTTTAGTGTTGAAACAATCGTGACATTTAATGTACAAACATTAATGTTGTTTTAGCTTCGAGGTGACAATATTACATCACTCAGCTAACAAAAAAAAAAAAACTATGTCAAATAAACCAACGTGACAAAGGATGCCACCTTTCAAAAGTAAATCAATACGAACTCTGACCGTTGCGTTGCTATGACAAGGCGCCAATCAATGCATGATTATCCCTACTATGAATCACTCGGCCCACATAATTACTAAAACACATTCGCCTTTGGAACCGCAAACATAATAGGCCTTATGTTTACCGTAGCAACCACTTGGAATTTGTTCTAATTAACAGATTTAATTAACATTCGCCGATGTCTTATAATGGCTTTAGCAGTAATCGATAGATGAACATAATTTCCCAATTAACCAACTGAAGGTGACACTACAAATGCCGAAACGTACACAAGGCATTTGTACACCTTTATCTCGTATTGCGTTAGTAAATACTGTTCCCTTTAGATCAGGAGTCTGCACTAGGATTCCTTAGAGAGCCAAGTAGTTTGCAACAAGTTTTCCTCAGAGCCGCAAGTACAAGTGGCATTAAATAACTTACAGACTGTATGATTATAACATAGGTTTGTTACATCACTAAAATAAATCAACTGTTTTGCGAATAGAAAAATGGGAAAATGTATTTTACTTAATTCCTGGAATGACTGAATTTGTTAACTCTTTGAAACCATTGGGCGAAATCTTTCACATATCTCTAATGTGGCATGTATGTTACAAGGTTGGAAATAAACTGAAATTTAAAAAATATGTTCAACGTTCTCACGCGTTAAACAAGATCTGTGTTGTGTATTATGAGCTTCAGCTTACTGAATGTAGATCCGCAGACATATGTAGATGCAAAAACACATATTTCTGAGCACAGTCAGTTAATTAAGGAAATTTGTCCTTTCTACTGCTTTCCAAAACTCACAGTGAGTTTTATCTTTCTTTTTTTCTTCAAAAATTACCAATGCCACCGAACTGCTGTTTTATTTCATTTGTTTTAATTCCTAATAGTCTGAGGACCGCAAAAACCATACTCAGGACAGCGTACTGAGGATGTCTGCCCTAGATACACCCAGGACTGCTGTTTTATTTCATTTGTTTTAATTCCTAAGAGTCTAAGGACCGCAAAAACCATACTCAGGACAGCGTAGTGAGGATGTCTGCCCTAGATACACCCTGGAGGACAGATGCACAATGAACTAAATGTAATATGAACAAACAGGAGCTTAAAATAAATAATCGAAAACAATCAACCATTGAAAAAGACATCGCCATAGAGATCTAGTTGAAACTCGAGTTTTAGTTTAAAACTCAGATGATGATGGCGCTTTGATGATTAAACGCGTGTGGGATATTAATTAATTTATTGCGAGTTATTTAACTATATTACTTTTCTTTACAAATAATCCTATCTAGAATGCGAGCTAGGACAATATTATCCCCGATTAGGGTTAGGAAAGCATTGAGAATACAAGAAGGGCATTAAGTTTCCTGGTTGCGGATATAGACAAGGTCACGTACCTGAAGTACATCTACTCTCTACCGGAGTTATAAAGAGGGATTTATGCGTTACAACCTTAGTAAGAAGACGAACAAGGAAATAACGATGGAATCAGTTAGACCTAAGGAGAGGAGATGATCCTTGTTATTAAAAATTGGG
Organism: Prosapia bicincta; assembly: GCA_036971475.1. Lineage (NCBI taxonomy): Eukaryota > Metazoa > Arthropoda > Insecta > Hemiptera > Cercopidae > Prosapia > Prosapia bicincta. The sequence continues at coordinate 245,492,501 of JBAIZL010000001.1, forward strand.
GGATATTAGGGCGCTGTGTTTGTATGGCAATGAGATGAAGAGGGCTTACCGAGTAACGACGCGGTACGCAGCAGTCTATTAAGCGAAGAGAACAGGTAGCCTTCTACTACCCTTCTGCAAACACTTGCTTGTAGTCCGACATCCCCCTTGCACCCTACCATCACCAAGTGAGGGAACAATGTTTACGGTGTTATATAAATGTGAAATCCTTTGATCATCGAGTCAATGATTGTTCTTCTAATAATGCAACGATTGGCAACTAGTTAGTTGACCTTATCCAGCCTCTCAAACTAGTTGCCAAAACGTTGCATTATTTAAATAAATCCTCAAAATGTTTTCAACGCTTTCACTCGCTAACTTAGATCTGTGTTGTGTTTCATGAGCTTCAGATGACTAAATGTAGGTTCACAGACAGTATGTAAATACAAAAATATTTTTTTCTGAGAACAGTCACTTAAGTTAGGAAATTTGTCCTTTCCAACTCCTTACCAAAACTCAAAGTGAGCTTTATCCATCTTTTTTTCCTTCAACAAATATCAAGCCACCGAACTGCTGTTTTATATCCTTTGTTTTAATTCCTAAGAGTCTGATGACCGAAACCCCCGTACTCAGGACCGCTTAGTGAGGATGTCTGCTCTAGATACACCCAGAAGGACAGATGCACAATGCACGAAACGCAATAATAACAAACAAGAGCCTAAAATAAATAATCGAAAACAATCAACCATTGACAAAGACATCGCCATAGAGATATAGTTGAAACTCGGGTTATGGTTTAGACCTCAGACGATGATGGCGCTTTGAGATTAAACGCGTGTGGGATATTTATTTATTGCGAATTATTCAACTATATTACTTTTCTTTACAAATAATCCTATCTAGAATCCGGGCTAGGACAATATTATTCCCGATTTAGGTTAGGAAAGCATTGAGAATACAAGAAGGACATTAAGTTTCCTGGTTACGGATATAGACAAGGTCACGTACCTGAAGTACTCCTCTCTACCGGAGTTATAAGGACGGATTTATGTGTTACAACCTTAGTAAGAAGACCAACAATGATATGAAGATAGAATCAGGTAGACCTAAGAAAAGAAAATGATCCCTGGTACTAAGAATAGGGAGAAATTAGGGCGTGAGGTGAAGAGAAGAAGGCTTGCCGAGTAACGACGCGGTAAGCAGTAGCCCATTTAGCAAAAAGAACAGGTAGTCGTCTACTACCCTACTGCGAACACTTGCTTGTAGTCCGGCATCCCTCGCGCTCCAGCCTGCCAGGTGTTACGTTTGTACTTTATACAATGAAATTAATTATTTGCCAGATGCATCATCAATTAATGGAACAATATTTACGGTGTAAAATAAGAAAGAGGTTGATGATAGAGTCAGTGATATTTCTTCTGATAATGCAACATTTTGGCAACTAGTTCGTTCCCCTTATCAAGCCTGTAGTGTAGTGCAACGCACTAGCTGCCGAATCGTTGCATTATTAAAATAAATACCTTTGGCTCGATGATCTAACGTTTTCTCATTTATTTCGTTAGTCTCACTAACTCGAGACCTTAAACTTACAGGAATATTAAAGGCGATTCTCAAACCTTACTTACAGGAATACTTTAAAAATTCGTAACTTCAAAACGGTTCATGTTTTTTACACAGTAAGGAAATTCCTACCGGATGAATGACGTCACATTATATCACCTGTACACACCTAAGGCAATAGCTTATTGCTGTGGAAATGCCTTGCTACAGTATTTACTTTTAAAACAATGTATTTACTTTAACTAATTAAAACCTAATTAAAGTTCGATGTTTTATTGATAGATAAGAAAATAATACAGATTAATTGTTATATTATATTATTGTTGTAATATTATTTACATTTATTTGTTTCATAACAAATCACAGTGTTGTATGGTGAAATGAAACATGGTTAGGTATACTTTATCTCAGGCACATGTGGGTATGGATGGACAGCAAGTGGTTCAAGGATGTTTTTACCCAGGGAAGTAGAGAAATGGTTAGTACTAACCTCCGTCAATTGGGCCACCCCTTATTACTTGTCGACAGTTGAGTTGCTAATAAAGAAAAAATCATGTAAATGAAGACATTTGGCACTCTGACGTCACAGTAGACCTAGCACACCGGCAAATGGCACGAAGCTGATGATGTGTTACAGGCAAATGAGTTTGTCTCTAGGGGGTTATTAGAGTTTTATTTGCTTCTAGAGCATTCCTCATTTGTCATTAACATTTGTCCACACATTCTCGATATGAGAAAGTTGTTTTTTAAGTTCATTTATATCCAGACGTGATTTACAAGATATCACTCGATCTGTTTTCAGATATCTGAAAACCTTAAATGTAAACCATTGCAAAACCTAAAAACACTTGTTCCTAACTATATGACATACAAAAAAAGAAAGCTCTCTGAAATGAAACTGCAATGAAAAGATACTAGTGCTGCTTAACTTGTACGCATAACTAAAACGTTTTTGACTTCATATCTAACTTCGGCAGTACCTCATTTTATAGGCTCGTTCATTTGTGTATGCTTGTACCTATTTACACCAATTATTTTAAAATATGTGTATACAATTATTAAGTGTGTATAGCCAATGTATAATGGTTAAAATAAAATAAACAACTGAAGACTGTAGGCTAAAACTAAACTTAGCAAAAAGCAATAGATTTTAAATAGCTCAAAACTACACAACCAGCAAGACAGTTCCTATAGGACAATCAAAGAACTGAACACCATGAAGTGTACATTTATTTAGCAACAACAGGAAACCCAAGATAGGACCAAGCAATATCTATAAGAATAGGAAAAGGTAGTGTATAGTCCAAGAAGTTAAAGTGCATTTTACCTCAAACAGCTCTCTTCCTCTCGGGTAGCCACCTCACTTTATCTCGTTAGAAGGTAAGCGATGTCAGCGTGACATCAATATTTCCCCCCGTTCTCAGTATCAGATCATCAAGTCCATTCCTAAGTTCTTCTTAATTAAACCTGCCTTTCCATATCCCTTGAGGGGTATAAAGGGGAGACAGGGAGGCAGCCTCTTTATGCCCCGATAGAGTGTGCGAGTCTGCTCACTTATCCTCCCATACACCCTCTTCTTACAAACCTTTACACCTCTAAATCCCTACCTCATGTGTTCTCAAATATCTACCGTTCTCCCGCCTGTAATGGAAGCAAGGAAAGTGGTGGTCCCTCTAATAAGAAAGAGTGGTGCCTCTGAAACGTAAGCTTATAGTCGTGTACTGAAATATCTTCATTCGACCACGTTACCAACGGAGATGTAGGTTTAATGCGTCGGTTGTATAAGGAGTAGATAACTAGAACACCTAGTATTGCAAATATAGAATGATTCATCTAATCATTCAAGAGAAAACTGACAGTAGAAGGCGAATTAGTAGAAGACACTCTTGGGTCCATAAACACTCTTGGTGGTTCTGGTTATTGTTTGCCGATCATTCAGAAGTGCTACAAATAAAATCAAAACAGGCTTTTGAATAGCCTATGTTCGCATCGGACAAGAAACATGATAAAGAGATTCTTATTAGCCTAAAGGTTTAATAGCGTTCCAAGAGCTTTAGTGCTATCAAATAATGTGGGAAGCCAGAAGTCCAAGAAACATACAACCAAAATCAAGCCTCCAACCACATATAAGAACAATAAACTAACCTAAAATTTCATATAGTAAACAATATCATAAATATGTACATAAATTCAAAACAAATTCAGTAAAAACTATGGTAATTGACAACTATAACCACAAAATATGCAGAGTAATGACAAGAATAAACTATAGAGAGCAGCTAGATGAGAGTATTAAAGCATTAAGTGATGCTTTGAAGAGGTGCGAAAGAGGATTTACTGAGATCTGTGAAATAAAAAAATTAGAAAAAAATAGCCTTATAAAGATAGCGAAGGCCCCTACATAATGTATGGAATTGAACGTTGAATATTGAGATAAAAATACAATCCACTGAAGTGAAATTCTTGCAAAGAACCAAACTATATTCTTAAACAGAAGAACCAAGAAGAGAATCCTTCATAGACATAAAACATAAAACAAAAAAAAACACGTATAAAATGGAGAAAAAAATAGTAACAAAATAATATTGTAAAAAATAATAAGAACAAGTTTAAAGTTTACAAAAGTAATACAAGTAACTATTGGCAATATACGAACGAGATACTGAAGTACTGATAGGAAGAGACAGTCAATGAAGTGAAATTACTGTGTAGATCCAAATTACATACTTTAAAAAAAAACAAAAACTTTAACCAATACACACAAAACGTTAATCCAAACGAACACATACAATCGATAAAATAGAAACATAAAACTATAAAACAAAACAAGTAAAAAAACTAACACAAAATCTAATAAAAGTACCCAATGCAAGCTTTGGCTATGAATGTGAGAATTTAGTACTCGGAGGAGGTACATCTGAAGTGGAAGTCTTGCGAAGAACGAATATACATCCCGTATTAGAACAATAAATACATGAAGTTACGTAGAAAAAACATAAATCGAAACGTACACATAGAAATGGAGAAAAGAAGAGATACAAAACCATAACAAAAGCCAGAGAAAACGGAGAGAGGACGAAGTGAAGTTGGAACAGGTTTCCAGTGATAAAAATAACCACGGAGGTGGGAATGGGCGAATCAACGACGACAAGGACATCCGACAACTCAAGCATTTAGCACGCTGATAACCTTTTTTTTATTTCGACCTTTGAGATGCGAAAAAATTGAAAGCGCCAAAATGAAAAGATCGATGCATCTGATAATATAAACGGAAAAGCCAAAACATTAGATTAACGATCGTTTTTTATTTTCAAAGAAATTCAGCATATAGAAACTACAATTCCTGAAAAACATAATGATGTATATAATTCTTTTAAACAAGAGTTTCTACATATTGATTAATTTACTCAGAAACAATATTTTAAATTATTATTTCAGAAAACGAAAAATATTTAGACATAAATTTCCGAATTGCTCGAACTTAAATTTAAAGTAATATCGAACTGAATGATCTAGTCATTAACAATAGGTACTACTGCGATCAAAAACAATTTCTCACAATAAATTTAAAAAAATATACTTAAACGTTTGATATAAAATTAATAAATTCACTACGAACCCACTATTAATAGGAATCATGAGCACAATTAAAACTAATTTGTAACAAATGTACACTGAAGACAAATTAATGTACATTGGAAGCACGATTGGTGGAAGGCACTCCTTACGGAATCAATAAAAATAACTAAACCTGAAACTCTAATCAGTGACGTCTCATCATACATTTTATTTAAATTTCTGCAAAAAAATCATTCTAAATTCTTGAAAAAAAACAAAAGTAAACAAATCTATGGATAAATTTAGAAATAAAGCAAAATTATTTTCAAAATATGGAGTAATGTAAATGTAATATACAATAAATTATTATAAATTTTAACATACATGATTTCTAATGATTAAGAACACCCACTAAACTTAATTATTTTTTTATTAACCTTAAGTACATTTCGGTTGCAAAGCAATCATCCTTAGAAGCATCACAGTATGAATATTCATGAGGTCAATTAATATAATTTTGCTCTAATGAACATATTTAAAGAACCAAACAAGTAAAAAAAATTAAAATTTATAAGAAAAATGTTATTATAGTTAATGTTTATTAAATAATTAGAACTATTATAAATAAAGTAACATATGCGTTAAATCAGCTGTTCTACCTCATAACCTATAACATAAAATCATCTGTTCTATGAAATCATATGTTATCACTAATTTTAAGCCAAATGGGACGAAATAATTATATTGCATGCCTTTCCCCTTTTGTGAAAGGTTTTCCTACCATATAAAAATAAAAATAATTAATTAAATTTAAATCATGAATTAATATTTCAATAAAAACTGTATTAACATCAATTATCATCCATTACAAGTTTAAAAATGTATTTTTGAACTATATATAGGTGTATATATATATATATATATATATATATATATATATATATATATATATATATATATATATATATATATGGAGAGTGTGAACTAATATATGGAATTGAAAAAAGTATCTATCAGTATATCTAAAGTAATGACTTTTTGGAATTCTTGATATACTGTGATGCCTATGAAGATAGTTTTTTAACGACCGAAATGAACATTAGTTTAATACAAAATGACTGTGGTGTTTTTATTCTTTCATTACAAGTTCACCACAAATATTTAATTTTAATAAAACCCTCGTGACCAGTAAATAAACATTTAAATTTTATCTGTAAGAGTTTTCTCGAATAGAAATGTACTACAACGGAATTTCAAACTGCACAAGTATTTTTACATCAGTTTCTTTTAAAAATCTAGAGGTTATTTCACCTAAAGCACGCGCACAAGGGCTGTTACGAATTACCGGATCGGATGATCCATTTTAAAGTAACGAAACTACCACCAGACCAACACGCCCTAATACACTACAAGTTTCCAAGGTTTAGATTATTACATTTTTAAAACTATAATTATTTTAAAACATTCCCTGTATAACGTATTCTCTAAAGCCTTGCCAAGCTGAACACGATCCAGCGTGTCCCGTACGTTTACCGTTTCAAACAGTCGGGCAATTAACAAATGAATGATTAAAACAATGCTATGTTGTGGATTGGCGCGGTGGAGGGAGACGGTAAGGGGTCAGATCGCGCACTGGCTATATAAGCAGCGTAGACGGCCCCTGTCCTGAGAGTAAGCTCTGTGTTTAGTGGTGTCGTATCTGTGAATCCTACTTGCTTATCTACAAGGTGAGTTCCTAGCATAGATTCAGTTAAACGTTCACAAGGAAACTGTTATTACAAATAATGCATTTTAGTTGTAGTTTTTAAGAAAACATTTATCACAAAATTTAAGTTTAGCTATAACTTTGAGAAAATTTTAACTAATACGTGTAACAAAAATAAAAATTTTGTGTTTTATACTTGACTAATTGTACTTAACAAATTTTTAAAATATTTTACAAAAATAAACAATTTTAAAAATTAAAAGAAACTAAATTTTAACAATAAATTGAACTCAAACTATGATCAACGCCGAGTTTATTATTTTAATATTATACAAGCAACATTTCGGTCACATTTTTGGCGGCCCTTCCCAAGCTTTCAAATCTACAAACCAAAAACAATAATCGTTATAATTTAATTATATTCACAATAATATTGCAAATTCAACAACTTTAAAAACAATATGAAACGTACAAGCACTGGCATTGCTCATAGTCTGAATTCTATTTATTGTTAAAATTGCGAGCTGTTAAAAGCTAAACTCATTTAATGTGACAGGAAGAACTAAAAGACTTATTCAATATTTTTGTAAATGTATTATTTATAAAAATAAATAAAACAATTCTGAATAATTTGTAAAATAAATAAATAAAAGAGAAAAAGGAGTTTTTAAAAACAGACGAAAAAGTGTAAATAACGTATTTGGCAGAAAACCAAATAGTCAGTACACTATGAAAACAACACAATAATCCTAAAATAATTCGGATAATGCCCAACCGCTTTAAAATTTACTAAACAAAGCATAAAACTAACAAAAACGCAACAATATCAAGTATTTATGTTCAGTTTTACATTCTTAGAAAAAGTAATGTTGCAATTTTATTTAAACTTTATAATCCGCTTTAAATTTTTCTATCTGCAAATATTTGTAATGAAGTAATAAAAACTAACACAGGCGTGTGTGTGTATTTTGTCAATGTTACAATTTAATCTAAAGTGCGCTTTAATGTAAGCAAACAGGAAGTAAAAGGTTATCTGAACATTTCTTGTTAGTAATCTGTTTTAACCGCAAGACAAACAAAAAAAAAAAAAAAAGAAAAACAATTTAAATTTAAAGTAAAAACAATTGTAATAAAATTTGAAAAAAACAGTTTTAGAATTTAAAAATATATAGAAAACTATTAATTTGTCATCTTATAGGTTTTAAAAGTGATGTCTATTTATTATTTTTTATTTTAATTAAATTAAACCTCTTAACCCCAAATAAAAATTGTCATTTAAACCTTTTTGTAAATTTCAATTGCAAGGAAATCGTCTTCAGAGGAAGTTATTGCAAAAATAACTCCGTAATAGTTATTAATGAAAATACTGAGTTACTTTGCAATAATTTCCTCTGAAGATGATTTCCTTGCAATTGAAATGTGGTTAAGCGGTTTCACTTAGCGTATTTAAAATTTAAAAAATACGCCCTCAGGTGCTTTAACTCGTTATCTTGACTTTTGGCTTTAAGCGCTGTCTTTTATCACAAACTACAACTTAGTTACAAGTATTTATGTACATATCCCTTAACTCAGAGACCAAGTATTAGTTAGAATTAATTGTTGATGTTCCCATTGTTTGTTTAACTTTTGTAGATTAAAGGCGACCAGCCTGGACAGTAAGCGTACTATCGCTTACATTGAACTATACTAAACTAATAAAATGAAAATATTTTAATCGACGTACTATTTTGATTTATAGATTAATTTAAAATAAGAATATAAATTCAATTCCTAACATACTCATCTTCCCTTCGTTAGAAATATTTTTTACGTTTGAATATTTTTTCCTGCCTTTCCTAACATTATAATATTTTTCTATGTTGACACGTTTCGAAATAATTCCATTCTCAAATCATTCTCTTATATTCTTGGAAGTACTAACTTAATTCTTTAGAGTACTATTAAAGTTTTGAGAATGGAATTATTCCGAAACGCGTCAACATAGACAAATATTGTATTTTTGGGAAAGGCAGAAATATTTACTCCAATGTACACAAATATAGATTATTTTCGCTTTTTCAAAATATAACAAATCGTTTTGATTCTGTGTTTGATAAAAGAAGAACGTATAACAATTTTAGGTTCGAAAAATGAAATTGCTTATATTAAATGCAATACGATCATCTAAGTTAAATTTCTTCTTATCAAATTAAAGTTTTAGACGAAAACAATTTGTCGTTATTAAAATAACCGTGACTTGCCGAACTTATAATTTAAATAACATTATATAAGACAAGTTCGTCAAGGTCGTTATTTGTTTAATAAAAATAGTACAGTTTTGGTAAATGGTGCATATAACAGAATCCACTAAAATCGTAGCTCGGGTCTCCAGTTGGTTCTCTTCGACTCCTAATTTCGACTTATCGACATACTTGTATTTTGATCCAGCGTTTACATTACAAATCTCAACACTTTAAAGTTTCTAATATCAACTCACAATACCATATTAACGTAACATTAATTTGGCAACTGTCGCCTGCACTTTGTAAAATTCCCACTAAACTAACAAAATAAAAATATTATTTAGTTAATTATTTATTCTTAATTAAAAATGAAAATATAAATTCTATTTAACTGCGTTCATTTAATTATTACGTTCTTTTTGCTTTATTCGATTTCAAAAATATTCACTATTGTTTTTCTTAAAACATGCATGCAAATTTTACAATCGAAAATAGAGTTATGTATTTTAAATGCATGATATAAGGTAATACTAACCATATTGAAAACATGTAAAATAATTGATTTTTTCACAACAAATTAAATTTTATTCATTCTCTGTGCATACCCTAACTGTATATTTGTAAAAACGATAACACAAACTATTCCCTCGCCTATAAATCATTCCGTCATCTACGTGGTTTTAATTGACTATTAATTTTTACAAATTTTTTAATAAAGGTATTTTGATTGCTTCATTTTTATATTGCTCTATAAAGTTTTTATATGACTCAAAAAAGAATTTTATTTATAAAGAGCTGAACTACATTTTATAATAACAGAATACTCTGTGAAAGAATATACCCATGCATCTAGGCATGTATAGGCTACTTGTACATATATACATACAAACTATATACATACTACTGTGCACAAATTAAAGAACAATTTATTCACAATTTATTATTTGTTTACTTTTTAAAGAAATAATACTTTTTCTTACTTCTTCATTGAAGTTTTCATTAGGCGCATATATATATATATATATATATATATATATATATATATATATAAATAAACCTATATATAAACATAAAATATGTTTACTTGTATAATAATCAAAACAAAGAACTGAGGATATTCAAATCAAGAATTGTTTTTTTAATTTTAATTATTCAAAAAGTAATAAAAATTAATAAATAACTCTTGTATCTGAATATTTTCAATTGTTTTGATATATATATATATATATATATATATATATATATATATATATATATATATATATATATATATATATATATATATATATATATATATATATACATATATATATATATATACAATTACTTTCTAACACGGGTCAATTTGTAATTTAAAATTAATAAAAAACTAACAAATAAAAAAATATTTAGTTTAACCCAAAATAACCACTAAGAAAACTTATTTGGTAGTTTTTTAAAACAAATTTGGTAGCAAGAGGACAAAATAAATACATTGCATTGTGTTTGAATTAAAAATTTACTTTTCGATATAACACTTTTTTTACAAATATAGAGAGGGATAATGTGGGGATAAAAATTAATTGATGTATGAAAAGCAGAACGAGAGGGGACAAAATAACAGCTACGAGCACTTGCTCATATTTATAAAACATTATAATAAACTTTTCCTTCGATATTAGTCCAGTATGTAATCTTAACAAAGACAAACATGATATAATAATATTTTTCGGAACACAAAGTGTGTGCAAATATATATTCAATACAGTGTTGATGTATGTCTATATTGAGATTACAGGGCGGACTATTATTAAAGTATATTTGTTAGCCTCATATCTAGTACAAAAATTCTACCAAAATTATACAAAACTATTAAATAATTATTATTTTGCGCAATTATTGAAACATCTGTGCTGGGGAACGTCGCGGGCTGGTCCACAGTTCATCGAATCACCCGAAACGAGAGTCGTTAATTTGGAAATAAACAAACTCTGACAAGTTAGTTGGAATTCGGAAAAACGCCTCGAGGGAAGCTTTGGTTCGCTTGTTGTTCACTCTGGGAAGGTGTTTCTAATATTAGAAACATGATGAAATGAGGCCCTTGCGGAAATTGTCTGGTCCGAAAACAGCTATATTTGAAAGGCATCACGTATGAAATGTACAAACACATGACGAGGCTCGCCTCTGGCTTAGTTATTTCGTACAAACTATAAGCGGTTTAAAACCTTATTTTAGCCATAGTTATTTTCATCGATATATATATATATATATATATATATATATATATATATATATATATATATATATATATATATATATATATATTAAAACAACATAGGTTATTCAAATACAAGAATATTTATTAATTTATATTCAAAGCTTTTCGTTGGTAAACAGTACCAACATCATCAGGAATAAAAATTGTCATTCCTGATGATGTTGGTACTGTTTACCAACGAAAACCTTTGGTGATAAAATAATAAATATTCTTGTATTTGAATAACCTATGTTGTTTGAAATTATTAAACAAGAAAACGTATTATATATATATATATATATATATATATATATAACGCGTATTCTTGTGCATTAATAAGAACTAAGTCAAAACACAAATACAAGAATTATAATTGAAAATTGAAAATTATAAATTGAAATTTATAATTGTAAATTCAATTATAATTCTTGTATTTGTGTTTTGACTTAGTTCTTAATATATATATATATATATATATATATATATATATATATATATAACATATAATTAAATATATATATAATTATATGTTATATATTATAGGCCTATATATCACTACTCACTCTCACACATTCGCGGGCGCGCACACACACACACACACACACAGGCGAATATATATATATATATATATATATATATATATACATATATATATATATATATATATATATATATATATATATATATATATATATATATAGAGAGAGAGAGAGAGAGAGAGAGAGAGAGAGAGAGAGAGAGAGAGAAAGAGAGAGAGAGAGAGATTACTTACACTCTAGTCTACTTAAACAACAATTTTACTTGGTATATTTGCGAGTCTTGGGTGTATTTACTTGGTATGGTCGACTTCCGAGAGCCCTATACCAGTGCTCTAATTTTCGAGCTTTTTAAAAGACTGCACTGGTAGTACAGAAAAATTATGACATCGCGTGTGCAGGGTCGCGCACCTAAAGTGGATCTTATACCCAGGCTGGAATTATTAATAACATGCCATAAGAGATAGAAACATTAAAAAAAGTAATACAAAACCATTTATACAAAATAATGGTAAAAATGTTTTTCAAAGAAATTCTTCTGATAGCATTTCCAAAATCCAATATGTTCTGAAACTACAAGTTTCCATTAGTAAAATATCTCAGTTTTCACAAATATTTTTTATAATTGCAAAGTTTAAGCATTATATATGTTGAAATCACCTTCGAGGTAGCCCGAATACACCTTAATTAAACTTTTATAATTGTTTAGTTATACAAATTCAAATATAATACCATAAAATTGTTCAACTATTATTTATATCTTATTTCGCATTATATTCTCATAATACCTATGTTATACTAACTTACATGTTTCTGTACTTAGTTGCCGTCTTCAGACGGAATTATACACTTACTTAGTATATAATTATCACTAATGATGGCAACTTAGTTAAGGAAACAAATCCTATCATAATAAACCTAATCATTGTGTGAACTGAATTCCAATATAAAGAAAGTACATTTTGCAAAACATTTTGCCATACGAAAGGCACCTTCGTTATTGCATTACGCCTACTGTACACATATGTATTACGTTAGCGGGTTCAACGCTTATTATCTCCTGCTCTCGAATCTCCAAAGATCGGTTCCTAAGCCGAACTCCATCGATATAAACATGCGTCCTCTAGTGACTTTAACTGCGGAGTAGCACAGGATTTCGTCCCCACCGATGGTATACGTGGCGTTCCACCCACCCTGGCACCACCTTCGCCCCTGTAAGGAGCGTATCTACTCCAGTCAAGCTACCCTTCTCACCCAACTCACCCAATGCCATAATTCCTCCGAATTCCCAGTATCGGTAGATCACTCCTGCCTAATTCCTTCCTTATCCTTCTTCCCACGTATTAAGAGTTAATTTCATCTTTGTGGCATCAATAGAGAGTAGGTTTACATTGGGCAACCGACCACGCCCATTCTATAAATTTAATTTATTCGCAGTACCAGGGAATCATGATTTCCTTTCCTTAGCCTACAAAATTTCAACTGCCCTTATTCCGCTTTTTCTATTAGTTCACAATATCCCTTAATATATATTCTTAAAATTTTCAGTCGTTAATAAAATACCTTTTTTCTATCCACTCAAGTTCGAATACATTTTCTTAAAATTGTAGTGGATGACACTTGATGTTGATACAGCTTTTGTCAAATATTAATTTATTAAATAAATTTAATGCATTAATTTTAGTTTTATATGGCGAAATAATTTTTACAATAGGCGAAAGGTATGCAATATAGTTATTTCGTCCCATTCTGCTTAAAACAAGTGATAACAAGATTTCATAAAACAGCTGATTTAATGTTATAGGTTATGTAATAAAACAGTTG